>JAPTYR010000030.1:29610123-29622935 GCA_029814505.1 Siphamia roseigaster | reverse complement strand
AAAATAAATAAGAGCCTTGTGCAAATAACCGCCTGCTTCTTTTAAACGCCCGGTCTCCAAATCGATTTTGTGAAATACACGCCCGGGCTACTATTTGGTAATATACGGTAAGTGGACATAATTAATTTGACTATCGTACATACAACAGATAGGTTTCTGGGCATGTTGCATATTTGCAACAGTAGGTGTTAAGAGGTTAACTCTGAGAGAATCAGTTTACTATAACACTAAATATATGACACTGACAGTGTAAAATGTCTGTTAACTCCAATTATGTTCACCAACACTGGAAGTTGTCTGGTTACATTTTACTCTGTTGTTGGAATAACACTGAAAAAATGAAAATACTTTGACACTGAAATTTTTACACTGGTAAATGTACTGTTTTCAGTTAACACCAAAATAAAAGAAAGACTGATGAAGAATTCAGAGATTTTTAAAAGACATGGACTTGTAAATATGTATTCACTGAAGTAAGAAAAGGAACTGAGACACAAACAAACAAACAAACAAACAAACAAACAAAGGAAGTGAGATAAACAAACAAAGAAACAAAGCTGCACTTATGGTTTTTCATTTAAAGTTAACTTGGAGGGAAAAACAAAGGGAACATGGAGCTGGTTTTCAAAAATGTACTTATGAATATTCATTAAATAGTTATAGTTTTACTCCATATTTTCATTGTATTGTTTTGTTTAGTCTTTTTCTAGAGACTGTTTACTGTTTTTCTACTGATCCATATTGATCAGAACTGCCAGTGAATTGATCCGACCCTTAATAACTGTCAGAATTCATCATGTGGCCCTAGAGGAACACTACCGCCCACCCCTGCCCTCGTCAGAGTAGAATGGAATCGAACTGGAGTTGTAGAAGTGGGACAAAGTGAGTCAGATAATGTGGTTCTAATTCAGCTTCTCCACACATTGATACAGACGCAGTCGTGTCATAGGTCATAGCGACCATCCGCCATCTTCCACAAAAGGGAAAAACAGTGTTCATCTGTCAGTCATACGTTGTACTTCCATAGATCCGAACTGAAATATGTCAGTACATTTGTTCCCTTTCAGGATTACAGGGCTGTGAAGGGTTATGGGTCAGCACGCGTTGAACCTTGACCTTTTGACCTTTACTTACAGTGTCAATGTCTCGTTCATACACGTGGAGTCGAACATCAGCGCTGGACAGTGTTAATTTCCTTGTCGATAATGATGACGAAATATTTTCCTTTATGACCTTTTTTGTCATGACAGACGAGGCAATGACAAACTAAAAATAACTTTTTGATGATGAAATGTGACGAGACATCAGTGTATTTTCACCTTGACAAGATGAGACGAAGATGAAAATGTTAATGAAAAACTAAAATAAACTATTTGTGGCCTCGTCTACTGCGACCGTCAGGCTGTTTTGATCCTGCGTCGGCCACAACAGTCGGTTCACGAACCCTAACCCACTGTACGACAGCAGCGCAAGAGCATCCAAAAAAATTACGCGGTTCAGAAAAGAAGAATCGATCTGTGGAAACATTTTATGTATCGACCTGTTGAAGGAAGAACGGAATTTATTGTGGAAACAGCTGATGGTGGCGGAGGTGTTTGTGTCCTGAAACGTGGGGCAAGAATTCCCCAAACTGGAACATTCTAAAACATTTAACGTTAAAAAAAACAAACAAAAAACCCGCTTAACCTCGGTTAATGTCACAAATGAGCGACATTGTGGAACAGCTGGACGTACAGAACAGGAAATGGTAAAAACTTTCATCAGTGTTACCTCAAATCGCTAAAACACATTTGGAACATCAGCTTAAGGTCAGTGCACATGTGGGACGGATCAACTAAAGGTTTGTGTGGATTAAAATTTATACAAACTCATTACACACCCAGAAATGTGAAAATAGGTGAAAGTAAGTGACATCAGGCAAGTAGTTTGGGAAGAGCCTCCTTCTGACCTAATGAGGAAAAAAATAAAACATAGCCTGTGTTTTAAATTTTGGGAAAACACTGTTGTTTAGAAGCTCTTTCAGCACCATGGACAGCACCGCCCACACTCCTCTCACCCATCAGTGTGATGGTGATGAAATTCAAGACTAAAATTTGTTTAAATTTCATTGACTCAGACTAATATGGTTTGTAATGACTAAAATGGGACTAGACTAACAAGCATTTTCATCAGAAAGACTAAGACTAAAATGAAAATGGCTGCTAAAATTAACACTGGGCTGAAACAGGATCAGAATTATGTCAATAACTTTTGTTACTGCAGTGATTAAAGGTACAATGAGTCACTTCTGCCACTAGAGGTCTCTCTTTAAAACGATATCTTCCATAACCCGACCAGACTACGTTTAGCCGTACAAATTCAGGCTATGTTGTATCATTGCCATGTTAGCTAATGTAATTTCAGGCTAACATAAGATAAGGTTAGTCATCTTATCTCATGACAAGTTAATTAGTATTATGCTACTGTGTATATTAGCTTGGTGGCTAGCATTAGCTGCTGGTCATACATGGACTGGTGCTGAAATATGTCAATACATCTGCTCTCCTGAGGGATTACTGTGTTGCAAAGGCTTATGGGTCAGCGTGATTAGCACTTCCTTCCTCATTCATTCGTGTTGAGCCCCGACCTTTTCTAACCTTTTCTTAGGGTCATTTGATCCAAATCGCGGATGTCTCGTAAATACATGGGGAGTCAAACATTAGAGCTGTAGTGGGATCAGAATTATACAAATGATCTTCTGGGTATAAAACTGAAATTCACTGGATTGATTAAAGGTGCAATGAGTCATTTCTGCCCCTAGAGGTCTCTGCGTCAAAACAATATCTGATATAACATGACCAGACAAGGCAATGTACTGCAGTTTAGTTATGCATATTTCTGCTATGTTGCATTATTCGACTTAAATAGCCATATTAGCTAATGTTTATGTCATGCTAATGTAACCTAAATGCGTCAGCTTATATATATGGCAGGTCAATTAATATTATGGTACTGTGCATATTAGCTTGGTGGCTAGCATTAGCAGATGTTCATACATTGTAGTAACACAGACTGAAATGTTTAGTTATGCATTCATGCTACATCGTGTCATTTTACTTAAATACCCATGTTAGCTAATGTCATTTTATGTAATTTTCAGTACTGAAATATGTTTAGTTTGTCGCTGATGATATGTCATGTTATTTGACTCAAATTGCCATATAACCTGATGTAATTTTATGCTAATGTAACATAAAATCAATCAACTTATCTAACAGCAAGTCACTTAGTATTATATTAGCTTGGTGGCTAGCATTAGCTACTGGAGACTAGTGCCTTCGATGGCAGCTCACTATTGCTATTGGGCTAACTGCTAAGCTAATGCTAGCTGGTGTGTATTTGGATTGGTAAAATGCAGAGACTGAATTTCCCAATAGGAATAATGAAAGAGGAATTTACTTTTCCTGGAAATATTTAGACACAAATTAAATTATATACATACATATACACATATATATATAATTGAGGCCTGGTTGTTCTTAGATATTTAATACCAAAATTTTACATACTATGGCTTTGATGGAACGAACAATACATATTTTTGTTTCAACGTTTTGCAGGAAAATTAGCAATTTAGTGAATTACCGTAGGACTTTAAATGGGAACGTCACAGTTCCCTTATCTGAACTCTTATGCAGGTCGTAATAATCATTACAAGTGGTTCCAGGCACAACAAACCCCGCCCCCTCACAAACATTTTAGCTCCTAATGGACATCACCCTCTCAAAACATGAGACTATGGGTTTGACCTTTCAAGGTCGCTTAAGGTCAAAGGTCATGATGCCATTTTGGAACCTAAATGAAGTTTCCGTCAACAATAGTAACTGAGTACTTATCACCACTCTGTTTGGAGTTGTGACCATTTAAAATAACGTGACCTTGATTTTCACCTTTCAAGGTCACTTAAGGTCAAAGGTCATGACACCATTTTGAAGCCCATGCCAGGTTTCCTATCTGTAGTAAGTAACTCAGTCTCTATCTCCACTGGTTTTTCCGCTATAGTCCATTTTAGTTTTTAAATATTGACCCAGTGACCCCTGACCTCTTGGGTCAACAATAGGTCAAAATCTATACAGATGTAGAATTGAAAGACCAGCGTTTTGGTGAAGTCTCTAAGATGAATAGTTCAAAAGTAGTATCAAAAATTCAATTTTGACCTTTATTGTGACCTTTGACCTAAAGTCTTCAAATTTGTTCTTCAAGGTTCTGATGTCAACGCACATCAACAGTGAGAGTGAAAATAAGCTACATGCTAAACTGAGTAAACAGGAATGAAAAGGACATTCCTGATTTGCTCCATCTCTGATCATTGTGAAAATAAAATTTTTGGTGACTTTGACCTTTGACCTACATTCACCAAAATTTTGGATAACCTCACACCTTTCCTGAAAATGTCATGGAAATTGGTGCAGTAGTTTTTGTGTAACGTCACTGACAAAAAGAAAAGACCCAACCAAAAACAACACTCTTAGCCTCCCCCTCAGGCTAGCGTAGCTTTAATACCAACTATCCTAATGTGACATAAAATGGATGAGCTTATCAAACAACGAGTTACTTAGTATTCTGTTAGCTTGGTGGCTAGCATTAGCCACTGGTCATACATTGCAGTAACATAGATCAGTACTGAAACATGTCAATACATTGTCTCTCTTGTGGGATTACTGGGTTGCAAAGGGTTATGGGTCAGCATGGTTAGCACTTCCTGTTCATTGATTGGCTGTCAGACCATGTTGACCCTCTACCTTTTCTAACGCCGTCTCTGTTTGACAGAACAGGACGATGTGAGAGCCTTTCTTGGGCCTGTGGTGCTTTGGCTCGGCGCCCTTCTACCCAAAGCTGCGGCTCTGAACTTCCTTGAGGCGAAAAATGAAAACTTCAAAGCAGTGAAATTAGTCAGACTGGAGGTTCCTCATACATCACAACACGGCCATTAACCACCGCAGCACAAAACGGGTATTCATCATTTTCTTTGGACAGAACACATTCCTACAAACATTCCTCGGGAATTTGATAATTTTCTTCAAAGTGACGTCGAGTTGGTTTAAGTTTATTATTTGGAGGGTTCGAAGGTTTTGTTTGACAGATTAACCTGTGTTTATACCTGTTCTCTGAAAGGATTAATGGAGTCAATCAATGAGTCTGTTTAAATACACGCCAACGGTCCGATCTGTACGCCAGTTCTGGAGTCAGCAGTAATCTGATTATGAGTAATCAGATTACCCACTTCACCGTACACCTGTCTGTCTGACTGACACCTGTACGTCTGCTCAAATAAAAACAATGAAGTCATAGAAAACAGAAGGACCCCTGTTCCCTGGTACCTATGTTCCCTGGTACCCCTGTTCCCTGGTACCCCTGTTCCCTGGTACCTATGTTCCCTGGTACCCCTGTTCTCTGGTACCCCTGTTCCCTGCTACCCCTGTTCCCTGGTACCTATGTTCCCTGGTACCTATGTTCCCTGGTACCCCTGTTCCCTGGTACCTATGTTCCCTGGTACCTATGTTCCCTGGTACCCCTGTTCTCTGGTACCCCTGTTCCCTGGTACCCCTGTTCCCTGGTACCTATGTTCCCTGGTACCCCTGTTCCCTGTTGGTGGTGAGGTGAGAGTTAAAGGATGGTGTTTCAGACACTGAACCAAAAAGCATCAGGTCCAATTGGTTCCTTCAGACCCACTGACCCTACTGACCCCTACTGACCTCCACTGACCTCCACTGACCCTACTGACCCTACTGACCCAATGACCCTACTGAACCCACTGACCCTACTGACCCCCACTGACCTCCACTGACCCCCACTGACCCCTACTGACCCCACTCAACCCCACTGACCCCCACTGACCCCCCCATCCTGACTTCTAACGGTCTCGTCTCCTTCCATCTTCATTCTTTAAAGGGTGAACACATCAGCACCAGAACATATTTATCTACAGTGTGTGTGCGTGTGGACATGCGTGTGCGTGTCCATCTACACATGCATGTACATGTGTAGATGCATGTGTGTGTATCTGCTGTAGCCTGTTGGCTGCTCTCCCAGCTGTGGTGTAACAGCGGACCGCCGCAGCAGAGCTGGATGCGAACACATTTGGAGCCACTTACGATCATCAAACACAGGAATTCCATAAAGGCACCGCTAACACTTAATACAGCCACACAAAGTGGAAAATAGACGTTTGTTTTGGCCTTGAACTTGTTAGTATTTTGATTAGGGATCCTGATCTGCCATTGGAAGCACAGACGTGGAGCGTGGACGTAAAGATGACCCCACTGTGGAAGCGTTTCATTAACCTTCAGGTATGGGTTCAGAAGTCAACACAGTTTTTACAGAAAATCAGGAAACTAGTCACTTAATGTAGCATTATTTAACAATATTAAAGCAAAAATGTCCCAAAAACCCACCCCAGACTAGCGTAGCTTTATTACATACTGAAAACCTGTATGTTTTTACAGAAAAATAAGTAAAATAGACTATTAACGTAGCATTATTTAACAATATTCTTATAAAAATGCCCTGAAAACCCACACTAAACTAGCATACCATTAATGCTAGGAGCTGTAAATACTGAACACCTGTATGTTTTCATAGAAAAATCAGCAAACCAGGCTATTAACGTAGCATTATTTAACAATATTCTTGTAAAAACGTCCCAAAAACACCCCAGACTAGCGTAGCTTTCATGCTAGGAGCAGTAACGGTTGCAGAGTCGTCTTTAACGGTTGTTGTTTCCTCTTCACACTCATATGTGACGGTCGTGGCAGGTGTTGGTGGGTCTGTACTCACTGTCTAAACACTGTTTGCAGACCGTCTGGGTGGCGCCACATGGTTTGTCCACGCCCTCTCCAGGCGGACACTGTTTGCAGCATTCTCCATCGTCGGTGTACTGACCCGATTCGCAGGGCACCGCCAGCGCCCCCTCAGTCTTCGATGATGCCGCCAACGCCACCTAGAAAGACAAGGACAACAAGACAAGACGACGTCAGAAACACTGACAGACAAACGAACCACGGTAGAACAACAGCGGACGGACGGACGGACGGACAGACGGACAGACGGATGGAAATGAGTCCCAGGTGCTGAAGCCAGTCCTTAGAGTCCACCTTCAGGACCGGTCATAAATCATGGTGTTTCCACGGATGTCGGACCCACTCGGACCAGGCCCGTCATCGAACAGCTGCCCTGAAGCCACATCAGCACTAATAGAAAACAGACCAGGTGATCCACAAGCAACGGAGTTGAACTGCAGCGGTGAAACCAGCTGAGATGGTCAACGTCACCATGGACGCAAACAACAACCACAAAAACACACACACACACACATTTAGGTTTTTTTTTTTTTAAACTGCAAAAAATATACAGGAAATGTCACTTTATTAACCCCCTAACCCCTGAATTTAGCTATAAGTAAATTTAAAAAAGTAACGGACAGGCTACGGTTACAGCAGCCAGTAACCTGAGTTCCTAGGGTTACAGTTAGGGTTAGGGTTACGGGAAGGGTTTTGACAACAGCAACAATAAGTTACGGTCGTAAAGAATAGTGATTCTGGAAATGCCGTAACTGTAGCCTTGGGAGGGACGGTTACAGCTGCCGTAACCATAGCCTGTACCAAAAAGTAAATGCTAAATTCAGTGGAGATAATTAATTTGACTCGAGTACATACAATAGATGGATTTTCAGCTATGTTGCATATTTGTGACAGTAGGCGTTAAGACGATAAAGCTAGAACATGGATCTAAAGATGAAGGACTAGTGTTTTTATGGAGAGGATGTAGACTCACTGGTCACTGCATCAGGTCTACCTGTCTAGTCCTGGCTTTGACCCCCTTAACCCTTCAGGACCGCCTTAACCCTTCAGGACTCCCTTAACCCTTCAGGACCGCCTTAACCCTTCAGGACCGCCTTCACCCTTCAGGACCGCCTTAACCCTTCAGGACCGCCTTTACCCTTCAGGACCGCCTTAGCCCTTCAGAACCGCCTTAGCCCTTCAGGACCGCCTTAACCCTTCAGGACTGCCTTCACCCTTCAGGACCGCCTTCACCCTTCAGGACCGCCTTAACCCTTCAGGACCGCCTTCACCCTTCAGGACCGCCTTAACCCTTCAGGACCGCCTTAACCCTTCAGGACCGCCTTAACCCTTCCGGACTGCCTTAACCCTTCAGGACCGCCTTAACCCTTCAGGACCGCCTTAACCCTTCAGGACTGCCTTAACCCTTCAGGACCGCCTTAACCCTTCAGGACCGCCTTAACCCTTCAGGACTCCCTTAACCCTTCAGGACTCCCTTAACCCTTCAGGACTCCCTTAACCCTTCAGGACCGCCTTGGCATAGATTCAACTAAGGTACTGGAAACATTCCTCAGAGAGCTTGGTCCATATTGACATGACACTCAGTAAGGTTACCAGTGTTAAAATCAAGTGTCAATGTATTTTAAGTCTTTCAGAGTTATTCTAACAATGGTCAAATTTAACAAGACAACTTCCAGTGTTGGTGAAAATAATTGGTTACAGATGTTTTACACTGTCAGTGTCATATATTACACCCTCTGCTGACCATCCTCTACTGACCATCCTCTACCGATGACCCTCTGCTGACCATCCTCTACTGATGACCCTCTGATGACCATCCTCTAATGACCATCCTCTTTTGATGACCCTCTGCTGACCATCCTCTACCGATGACCCTCTGCTGACCATCCTCTACTGATGACCCTCTCCTGACCATCCTCTACTGGTGACCCTCTGCTGACCATCCTCTACTGGTGACCCTCTGCTGACCATCCTCTACTGGTGACCCTCTGCTGACCATCCTCTGCTGACCATCCTCTTTTGATGTCCCTCTGCTGACCATCCTCTGCTGATCACCCTCTGACCATCCTCTACTGACCATCCTTTACTGATGACCCTCTGCTAACCATCCTCTACTGATGACCCTCTGCTGACCATCCTCTACTGACCATCCTCTACCAATGACCCTCGCCTGCTGACCATCCTCTACTGACCATCCTCTACTGATGACCCTCTGCTGACCATCCTCTACCGATGACCCTCTGCTGACCATCCTCTACTGATGACCCTCTGCTGACCATCCTCTACTGCTGACCATCCTCTGCTGACCATCCTCTACTGATGACCCTCTGCTGACCATCCTCTACTGCTGACCATCCTCTACTGATGACCCTCTACTGAACATCCTCTACTGATGACCCTCTGCTGACCATCCCCTACTGATGACCCTCTGCTGACCATCCTCTACTGACCATCCTCTATAAATGACCATCTGCTGATCTTTTCGTTTCCATCTGCTGCGTCTATGGCCTCCTCCGGTTGCGTTTTTTCGGACCACTTTCCGACAGAAATGCCACGCAGCTCCACTGGCAGCAGAACTGAGGCGTGCTTTCGCTTTTGTCCAACGACCTTAAATAAAAGGAGTCGGTTTCCAGACGTTTACGAACAAAGAAAATCACTGTATCGGAGCTGCTTTTATGTCCTGTGGCTCTTATTATGAAAAGACAAAAAACCTCATTTCCACTTAATTCACATTTGCTGAGACATCAGTTCAGTCTTTGCCATCTTTCCCGCTCTGGTTCATGTCGTTCCCCCACCCCCCCCACCTCCAGGGCCCCCCCCTCCTCTTTCTGCCGGCCCTGCTTTCATTCAGAAACAGATGTACTAACAAAGCCAGCTGCACTTTTTCAATCTTCTGCTTTTCATTCCGTCTTTCCGAAGTTTTACTAATTTATCTTCGGACTCTGTCCCCGAAAAACCTCAGAGGGGAGGAAGGATTCACGTCCGAACTCCTTTTCCTGTGAAATTTATCTGGAAAATCACTCAGCTCCCAGATTTAAACCTGTGAGCTGAGTGATATTCCAGATAGATTTAAATATCAATATTTTCATTGATTGGTTCATTTTTCTACATTTTGGTGATTATTTTGTTCATGGAGGCGATTATTTTGTTCATGGAGGCGATTATTTTGTTCATGTTGGCAATTATTTTGTTCATGTTGGCAATTATTTTGTTCATGTTGGCAATTATTTTGTTCATGTTGGCAATTATTTTGTTCATGGAGGCGATTATGTTGTTCATGGAGGCGATTATGTTGTTCATGGAGGCGATTATTTTTGTTTATGTTGGCGATTATTTTGTTCATGGAGGCGATTATCTTGTTCATGGAGGAGATTATCTTGTTCATGTTGATGATTATTTTGTTCATGTTGGTGATGGTTTTGTTCATGTTGGTGGTTCAGTGGTAGAATTGTTGCCTGCTGTGCGGGAGGCCTGGGTTTGGTTCCCGGCCAATGCACTGTGAACTTGTAAGGCACTTTGGATAAAAGCATCTGCCAAATGCATAAACTATGTTGGCGACTATTTTGTTCATGTTGGCGACTATTTTGTTCATGGTGGCGATTATTTTGTTCATGGTGGCGATTATTTTGTTCATGATGGCGACTATTTTGTTCATGATGGCGACTATTTTGTTCATGATGGTGACTATTTTGTTCATGATGGTGACTATTTTGTTCATGATGGCGATTATTTTTGTTCATGTTGGCAACTATTTTTGTTCATGTTGGCGACTATTTTTGTTCATGTTGGCGACTATTTTGTTCATGTTGGCGACTATTTTGTTCATGTTGGCGACTATTTTGTTCATGTTGGCGACTATTTTGTTCATATTGGCGACTATTTTGTTCATGTTGGCGACTATTTTGTTCATGTTGGCAACTATTTTGTTCATATTGGCGACTATTTTGTTCATATTGGCAACTTATTTCGTTCTTATTGGTGACTATTTTGTTCTTATTGGTGACTATTTTGTTCATATTGGTGACTATTTTGTTCATATTGGCGACTATTTTGTTCATGTTGGCAACTATTTTGTTCATATTGGCGACTATTTTGTTCATATTGGCGACTTATTTTGTTCATATTGGTGACTATTTTGTTCATATTGGTGACTATTTTGTTCATTTGGTGATTATTTTGTTCATTTTGGTGTTTATTATGTTCATATTGTTGATTATTTTGTTCATATTGTTGATTATTTTGTTCATTTTGGTGATTATGACACGTCAGGGGTTAAAGCGTTACCCGAATTTTAGTCAATTTACTTTGCATATTTTTACATTTTATTTATTATGTACATTTTTTTAGTTTTTTTCATCGAGGTGCTTATTTATTAATTTTTAATCGTATTTTTCTTCAATTTCAATTTTAATCTTTGTTCATTTTATTGATCACTTTGGCTGTTTTTGTTCATTTTATAACTTTCTTTTGGGGGTGAAAAAGGAAAATACAATCATGTCTGAGGGTTAAAGGGTTAAAAGGTTAAAGGGTTAAATAGTTAAAGGGTTAAAGGGAAGAAGAAGACCACGAGGAGAGTACCTGAAGTACCTGCACCTGAAGTACCTGACGTACCTGCATCTGACGTACCTGTACCTGAAATACCTGCACCTGAAGTACCTGGAGTACCTACACCTGAAGTACCTGGAGTACCTGCACCTAAAGTACCTGCACCTGAAGTACCTGAAGACCATGAGGAGAGTACCTGTCGTACCTGCACCTGAAGTACCTGCACCTGAAGTACCTGAAGTACCGGCACCTGAAGTACATGAAGTACCTGCACCTGAGGTACTTGCACCTGAAGTACCTGAAGACCACAAGGAAACCACCCAAAGTAACTGCACAGGCACCTGAAATACTACTGTAAACTGTACTGTAAATACTACTGAAAACAGCACTGTAAATACTACTGTAAATAGTAAAGTAAATAATACTGTAAACAGTACTGTAAATAGTAAATTTTACTGTAAATAGTAAAGTAAATACTACTGTAAAAGTACTGTAAATACTACTGTAAACAGTACTGTAAATAGTAAAGTAAACACTACTGTAAATACTACTGTAAACAGTACTGTAAATACTACTGTAAATAGTTTGTACAGTTTCTAGTGAACATTCTCTTCTTGGTGTTTTATTCATTCACTGACTGGAGTCAATGATAAAGACTGTTCTGTTTTATGTTATTTAATTTTATTCTATTTTATTTTATTTTGTTCTATTTTATTTCATATCACATTTTGACACCAGATCCTGAATAATATTTTGTTTTCTGAAGCAGATTTCCTTTAAAAAGTGAAAGCAGACTGTCACCATAAAGTTCCTATAAATGTAGAAAACCTGAAGTGAATATAAATACTTCATCTAATACTTCATGAGCAGTGGTCGTGGTCTGTCCATCAAACCTCTGCTTGTGTTTCCACAGAAGTGGGTTGAGTTTTTCATCTCCTGTTAAAGCCTGTGAACACGCTGACTCCGCCCACAACCAACACACAAACCTCAGCCTTAAACCAATTCATCCCACATCTGCTGCCAAACTTCCCTGTGCCCGGAACGTCAGGAAGGAGTACCTCTAGTGGTCGCAACGGAAAAGGAAAAAACAGCAGCTGAGAGTGAGTGAAGGCTGCAACACCTGCACAGATCTGCAGAAAAGCTGCCGTTTAGGTTTTATATGAAAAAAAAAAAACAGAAAAGACACAAAACACAATGAATATGTCAATACAGGGGGTAATAATCAGAAAAATATGCAAAATGATCAAAAGTCTGGACAAAAAAAGCAGAAAAAGAACTAAAAATTAAAGATCGTGCACCTGCAGAATAGAATTTAACCCTTTAACACCTAAGTATTTCCACAGCCAAAAAAAAAATAAGCAACAAAATGAAGAAAAACAGCCAAAGTGATGAATAAAAACCAACAAAAATGAATAATAAACCAACAAA
>JAPTYR010000030.1:29487473-29498524 GCA_029814505.1 Siphamia roseigaster | reverse complement strand
TATTTAGAAAAACTACAGTTTATTTAGAAAAACTACAGTTTATTTAGAAAAACTACAGTTTATTTAGAAAAACTACAGTTTATTTAGAAAAACTACAATTTATTTAGAAAAACTACAATTTATTTAGAAAAACTACAATTTATTTAGAAAAACTTCCCACAGTTTTTCAATGTCCAACTTTACACTGAGTGCAGAGGTCGGTGGGCGGGGCTTTTCAGAGTCATCTTTTAACATTGAAAAGGTATCTTACTCTTATCAGTGTTGCATTAACTCTGACTGAAACAATTCACTTCGACACTGAATATATAACACTGACAGTGTAAAACCTCTGTGAACTCCAATTATTTTCACCAACACTAGAAGTTGTCTTGTAAAATTTTACTCTGTCCATTGTTGGAACAACTCAAGAAGAGTTACAACACTGACACTTTTTTTTTGTTTTTACACTGGCACATTTGTGGTGTACCCGAGTCCTTGTTTAAAAAAAAAGGTGAGAAACGCCTGCAGGAAAATGTGCAACAACAATAAAACCTGCAACACCAGTTTAGCGGCGACGCCAAGTCCAGCGTCACCTCAAAAATACGACGGTGTCGACTGGAAACATCAGCCAAGTCACGAAAAGACGCATTCAACGCATTGTTTTAAAGACGGATCGGAGAAAAAACAACAGATGGAAAGACTTAAGTCGCAAAAATAAAAACTAAAATGAACACGAACCTGGAACAGCAACAGTAAACAGACGCCTACAGACAAAAATAAAACCTTTTACAGCAAAAAAAAAAAAAAGACTAAATCTGAACCACAGGAAAAAGGTTTAACACTGTGGTGTCCAGGTGAGTGTTTTATACACACTTTAACACCGTGGTGTCCAGGTGAGTGTTTTATATACACTTTAACACTGTGGTGTCCAGGTGAGTGTTTTATACACACTTTAACACCGTGGTTTCAATAATTTTGTTTTTTTGGTCATATTATGTCATTTATGTAATTTTCTGTTAATTTTATAACTTTTTTGTTCATTTTAAGTCATGTATTTACAGTAATGTCATTTTATATCGTTTTTGTTCAGTCTACATCATTTCCTGTTATTTTATGTTCAGTTTATGCAATTTGTTTTATTTGATGTAGTTTTCTGTTCATTTGATCATTTTCTGTCAGTTTTATATTGTGTTTTGTTCATTTTAGGTCATTTCCCGTCCATGTCATGTCATTATAATATTTTAACCCTTTCATTTGCAGAAGAACCATTAACTGGACCGACTCCAGACGGTGTTAAATGTCCTCACGGCGTCGTCTGAACCGTCACAGTGCGTTTGTGTTTGATCCATGTGATAATGAGGACGAGTTAATTACTATAACTGATGACATAACCGCTGGGACTGGGCGAACTGGCGCCTTCAGGGACCAGTCCGTGTGCACCATAGAGCGCTGGGTGATAAACACCTGACAAGCCCCTCCCCCTCCCCCAGGTGCATGTGTGCTTCCTACCTGTGGATCCGGGGCTGTGCAGGCAGGTCTGCGGTGCCATGGCCGTGTGCACCGAGGTGGTGGCCCGGCTGCTCAGGTCCACCACGGAGGGTGTGGGCGGGGCCGGGGGCGGGGCCTGTGGCGGCTGAGCGGCGGCCTGCGGGTTCTGGTCGCCCTGGGCCGTGTTGGCGGGGATACCGTTCTCCGAGAGGAACTCCTCCAGGTCCATGTACTCCAGCTGGAAACTGTCGCCGTCGTAGGGCAGCGTTTTGTCCCAGAGGGTGGGGCCCAAGAACGCCGACTGAGGGTGGCTGGCGGTGCCGCTGTCATCCTCCAACTTCTTCTCCTTCTCCTTGTCTTTACTGAAGCCTGGAAGACCAAAACCAGGGACAAAAACCAACAAACAGATGAAGCCTGAGAGACCAAAACCAGGGTCAAAAACAAAGTAAAACAGGAAGCCTGGGAGACAAAAACTAGGGGTAAAAAATAAATAAATCAACAAACACATGAAACCTGGAAGACCAAGACCAGGGTCAAGTTTCCAGTTGTTTAGTTCAAACTGTTGAAGGTGTTGAATAAACATGTTAATTGCATATATATTTATATTTTGGATATTTTATCACATATTTGGTGGTTTTTTTTCTGTATTTTAGAATAGTTTTTGAAGACATTTGGGATTTTAGCATGGTTTTTTTTTTCCGCTCTGCATTTTTTTTGTGGGAAATTGTAACACCCCCCCCCCCCACCTCCCCAATATAGTTTTAATCATGGTAAATTCAAATTAATCCAAAGCAACCATGATTCATCTGATGAAAATTGGAGTCATTTGACAGCCCTAAAATATCACCCAATGAGCTAAAAATAAAATCAATTAAAAACAAATGTTTAACACCACATGAATTAGACACAAGTTAACATAAGAATTCCAACAATATAAAGCCCCAGATGGTATTAAACTCATTTCTTTGTCTGTGAAGTGTGGGAAAATGTAATTATTCACACTCTGACATTAAAATAACCATGTTTGATTTGATTCCCACAGGTTGACGTCTTCATTTAATACTGTTTCCATGTGTTGTAGACGACAGAGTCACTTCGACAGACGACTTTACTTGACTTTTATTACAGTGCTAATGATCAAACTGCTGTTTGTCACATAATATAAAATAATTTTTGCATTTCGGGTGAAAAAAAAAAACAAGGTCAACCTCACAAAACACCTGCCTACGAACTACGTCATCACAACTGACACCGTTTTCACTCTTCGCTGGGAAACAAAGAGTTAACTACTTTATTATCTTATTTAATTTTGCTTGGAGCTACCAGTCATATTAATTTCCCTCGAGAGGACAAATAAAATCTTAAAAGTAAAAATTAATTGAAAATAACAGCAAACAATGAGTTACATCACATGAATTACAACAATAAAACACCCCCAGATGGGATTAAACTCTTTATTTGGGTTAGGGTTAACCCACAGTGGGGTACGTGTACCCCCAGGGGTACTTGGAAGAAGTCCAGGGGGAACTTGAAATGTTTTTGGGGAAAAATGCATTAAATCTGTTCTCATGTTCTGAATATGTAATAAATAATGAGAATTAATGTAGAAATATAAAACAGTAAATACATTCACAGAATAAAACTGACACTAATGACCTTATTTCATTTTAATATTTAATTTTTAAAAACTTTGTTATTATTTTTGTTGGCGTCTGTCGTCTTGTTTAAGCTTTGAAGAACATTTCTATCTAAAATTATTATTATAGATGAGCTTGTGTAATTAAGTCAGTTTTTGTTAATGAATGGTTCTTTTATTCATTCATGACCATGTCATTTATTTTTCTGAGCAAAGACAGAGGACACTTTTCAGTTTATATTTTGCACAAAATTAGCTTCTAAAGTTTTATTATTGTAACCCTTTAACATCTCAGACTTCAGCAATTCAACAGTAAAAATAATAAAATAAGCAACAAAATGAACAAAAACAGCCAAAGTGATCAATAAAAACCAAAAAAAAAAAGAATAATAAACAAACAATAATAAGTAACAAGAACAAAGTAAGACACAAATGGAACAAAATTAAAGAAAAACAATACAATAAAAAACCTGAATGAACAAAAATACACAAAATAAACAAAATGAACAAAAACTGATAAATGTTTACAAAATAATAAACAACATGTAAAAATTTGTAATATAAATAAATAAAATAAATAAAAATCCCGAACTAAAAAATTAATTAATTAATTAATAGAATTGTAATTTGGTCTCAGTAGTTTTAGTTTTGTCTTTTTCTAAATCAGTTGCTTTTTGACACTTGTTCCATGAACAAAAAAATCAGTAAAAACATAGTAAAAGAATTAAATAAAGGAAAGTGGTTTAATTTTTCTTAATATTTAAACTAAACCATCCATTCAGAAAGCATCAGGGGTTAAAGGGTTAAATATATTAAAGTTAAATCTATATTGTTTGTTTACAAAGACACCTTTGGCACAGAAACACATTTTGCCTCATGTTTTCTATCAGAATTGCTGTAGTTAGAGTTGCCGGTACTTGGATAAAAAATATATATATTTCAGGGGGAAACTCCACTGTAAAAAGTTCAGGAACCACTGGTCTATGATATGTGGGAAATGTCATTTATTAATACCTTGAAGCTAAAATCACCATATTTTATCTGATTTCTGAGCTTCACGTCTTCACTTAAATCTTATTTTCTTGTATTTTAGTTGTCCTCGTTACTAACAGAAACTATTTTCCTTCAATTTCAGTGCTAATTATCAAGCTTTGTTGTTTGTCACACAATATTAAAGCAGATTAAATTAGTTTTGCATGATGTAAGACCTTCAATAGATTAGGATCTTTGCCAAAACAGGTGAACTCAAGAAAAACAAAAGGTAGGAAAGTCCTCAAAATAAAAAAAGAAACAAAAATCAGTTCTATTGGAACAATCTGCAGTGGAGGGACATGAAAAAGCCAACTGTCTGTAAATAAGCATAAAAGCAGAGAAAACATCCAAAGTATTAAAGTCTGCTTTGCACAGTCATGTCATTGTCTCCGAGCAGAAGAGGATCACGGGTATAAAGGGCTATAAATAGACACTATGCCTCAGGTTTCACTTTAAAAAATAGTTTAAGCCTCTGTGATAGGTTTTTTCACATTTATGATGTTAAAAAACCTTTAAAAAAACAACTAAAAGCAACAAGTTGTAGACATAATTAAATACAATACCACCTCCTGTATTGCATTTTGTGAAAAAAAAACAACTACTAAATAAATAGCAATTAAAACTACAAATGCATGCACTGATTAACTTAACTGACCCATTTAAGTAAAATAATAATAAGAAAAATTAATTAATTATTATTACTATTATTATGATTAAGTGCAGCCAAATGGGGGAAAACACGCCCTCTATGGATAGCTTTAGGAACTGCAATTTTAAATCCTGCTGAAGGGTTAAAGGCTGGAGGTAAAAACAGAGCTGTCACGGAAACAACACATGCAAATCTGCAGAATATTCATAATAATGATAACAACGGTGGTTGAATAATAGCAAATGTGAGCTGGCTCAGAGATGAACTCTGGCTTAGTCCGTCATCTGACATGAAAGCAGAGACAATCCTCGCTCTGTTCCACCTATCTAAGCCGTTCTGAGACTAATACGATTACATTGTTTCTTTACGGACAAAGATCGTGAAATATAACAGATGCGTCACTCCGGTCTGGTTGTCAAAAATACATTTCCACGGTTCAGTGTAGTATGGTCCGGTCCGGCTCGGTTTGGTTCGGACCCACACGTACCTTCATCGTGGTGGAAGGGCAGCTTCAGCGGGTTTTCCAGCAGGGATTTGAGGACGCCGTGGGTCGGCGGCAGGAAAGTTGTGTTAATTGGAAGCGGTCTGGCCATTTTCTCCATTAGTCTTCAAGGGCAACTGGAGAACAAAGCTCACAACGGCGGGAAAAACACAAACAAAAGCCCGAGAACGAGACGCCCGGGGCGTGTGGAGCTGGCTGAAGGCGACGCCGGGGCTCGGAGGCTGGAGACGGGGCTTCCTCCGCGCGGCAGATCGGTGTGAGCGGCTGGCTGCTGCTGCTGGATGTGTGTCGTCGAGGCTCTGGAGGAGGAGGGCGGAGGGAGCGGGGCTTTGGCGGAGCCTCTCCACTCCTCCGTCCATGTGCGGAGACGGACGCCGGTGACGTCAAAGCACCAGGAGGGCGGAGCGTTGCATTCATGGGGCGTCGGAGGAACAGGACGCATTCACAGACCGTCGGATACGAGGGAACTCGGTGTGAAGGCTTGCTCTCTTCCACAAGTTTATTTAACTTTTCAACTCCTGTGACTTTAACAGTTCCATAGTACAAACAAACAAACAAAGAAACAAACAAACAAAAAGAATAAAATAAGCAACGAAATGATGAAAAGCAGCCAAAGTGATCCATAAAAACAACACAAATTAATAATAATAAATCAACAAAATAACAATATGAACAAAGTAAGACACAAATGGAACAAAATTAAAGAAAACAAATTCTAACATTTTAAAAAATAAACAAAACAAGCAACAAAATGAACAAAAACAGCCAAAGTGATCAATAAAATCCAACAAAAATGAATAATAGCCAACAAAATAATAAGTAACATTAACAACGTAGGACACAAATAGAACAAAATCAAAGAAAAAATAAAGTAAAACCTAAATGTAAACAAATAAATAAAATAAGCAGCAAAATGAAGAAAAACAGCCAAAGTGATCCATAAAAACAAACGCAAGTGAATAATAAATCAACAAAATAATAAATAACATTAACAGAGTAGGATGCAAATGGAACAAAATCAAAGGGAAAAAATGAAATAAAAAAATAAAATGTAGACAAATAAACAAAATAAGCAACAAAATGGAGAAAAAACAGCCAAATTGATCTATAAAAATAAGAAAAATGAATAATAAACCAACAAAATAATAAGTGACATGAATAAAGTAAGATGCAAACGGAACAAAAGTGACAAAAAAATGATAAAATAATAAAACAAAATGTAGAATAATGATCAAAATAAGCAAAAAAATTAACAAAAACTAATAAATATTTACAAAATACTAAATAGCATGGAAAATTTTGCAAAAAAGAGATAAATGAAGTAATAAAAGAGAAAGAAAGAACTAATATTGTAATTTGGTTCAAGTAGTTTTAGTTTAGTCTTTCTCAGAATCAGTTTCTTTTTTACACCTGTTTATCTCCATACATCAGTTCCATCAACAAAACTCAGTAAAAGAAAAAAGGAAACAACAGGAAAAATAAGAAAACACAAGGAAAATGGTTCCATTCCAAATGTGTCAGCACTGACACACCAGGGGATAAAGGGTTAATCATAAATTCTAAAATATTTATCAGAAAGTTACAAATGATTCATCATTTTGGAGGTAATTACCCATAATTTGAAGTGCATCAATGAAAACATCACAGTGTGTAACAGTAGTGAATGTGAGTGTGTAACAGTAGTGAATGTGAGTGTGCAAAAGTAGTGAATGTGAGTGTGTAACAGTAGTGAATGTGAGTGTGTAACAGTAGTGAATGTGAGTGTGCAAAAGTAATGAATGTGAGTGTGTAACAGTGGTGAATGTGAGTGTGCAAAAGTAGTGAATGTGAGTGTGTAACAGTAGTGAATGTGAGTGTGTGACAGTAGTGAATGTGTAACAGTAGTGAATGTGTGTAAAAGTAGTGAATGTGAGTGTGTGAGAGTAGTGAAGGTGTAACAGTAATGGATGTGTAACAGTAGTGTGTGTAACAGTAGTGAGTGTGTAACAGTAGTGAATGTGTAACAGTAGTGAGTGTGTAACAGTAGTGAATGTGTAACAGTAGTGAGTTTGTAACAGTAGTGAATGTGTAACAGTAGTGAGTGTGTAACAGTAGTGAGTTTGTAACAGTAGTGAATGTGTAACAGTAGTGAGTGTGTAACAGTAGCGAATGTGTAACAGTAGTGAATGTGTAACAGTAGTGAGTGTGTAACAGTAGTGAATGTGTAACAGTAGTGAGTGTGTAACAGTAGTGAATGTGAGTAACAGTAGTGAGTTTGTAACAGTAGTGAATGTGTAACAGTAGTAAATGTGCAACAGTAGTGAATGCGTAACAGTAGTGAATGTGTAACAGTAGTGAATGTGTAACAGTAGTGAATGTGAGTAACAGTAGTGAGTTTGTAACAGTAGTGAATGTGTAACAGTAGTGAATGTGTAACAGTAGTGAGTTTGTAACAGTAGTGAGTGTGTAACAGTAGTGAGTTTGTAACAGTAGTGAATGTGCAACAGTAGTGAATGTGTATCAGTAGTGAGTGTGTAACAGTAGTGAATGTGTAACAGTAGTGAATGTGTTACAGTAGTGAATATGTAACAGTAGTGAGTGTGTAAAAGTAGTGAATGTGAGTGTGCAATAGTAGTGAATGTGAGTGTGTAACAGTAGTGAATGTGAGTGTGCAAAAGTAATGAGTGTGAGTGTGTAACAGTAGTGAATGTGAGTGTGTAAAAGTAGTGAATGTGAGTGTGCAACAGTAGTGAATGTGAGTGTGTAAAAGTAGTGAATGTGTAACAGTAGTGGATGTGAGTGTTTAACAGTAGTGAGTGTGTAACAACAGTCAGTGTGTAACAGTAGTGAATGTGAGTGTGTAAAAGTAGTGAATGTGAGTGTGTGACAGTAGTGAATGTGTAACAGTAGTGAGTGTGTAACAACAGTCAGTGTGTAACAGTAGTGAATATGTAACAGTAGTGAATGTGTAACAGTAGTGAGTGTGTAACAAAAGTCAGTGTGTAACAGTAGTGAATGTGTAACAGTAGTGAGTGTGTAACAATAGTGAGTGTGTAACAGTAGTGAATGTGTAACAGTAGTGAATGTGTAACAGTAGTGAGTGTGTAACAACAGTCAGTGTGTAACAGTAGTGAATGTGTAACAGTAGTGAATGTGTAACAGTAGTGAATGTGTAACAATAGTGAGTGTGTAACAGTAGTGAGTGTGTAACAATAGTGAATTTGTAAAAATAGTGAGTGTGTAACAGTAATGAGTGTGTAACAGTAGTGAGTGTGAGTGTGTAACAGTAGTGAATGTGGAACAGTAGTGAGTGTGTAACAGTAATGGATGTGTAACAGTAGTGAATGTGTTTTTCATCCCTTCATTCCTCCTGTCGTTTATCTTTTCTTCTTTTTTCATCCCTTCATTCCACCTGTCGTTTATCTTTTCTTCTTTTTTCATCCCTTCATTCCACCTGTCGTTTATCTTTTCTTCTTTTTTCATTCCTTCCATCTGTTTTTCCGTAAACTGGGCCTTTTTCCTCTTTTTATGGATTAAATTCTCCGTAATAATCCCTGTGAAACCAAACCACTGTTACGTAACCCACTGAATTCCACGGAGCTGGGGTTTAATCACCATGGTAACCTGACTCTGACCCCGCCCCCCTCTCATCCTACTTCCTGGTAGGCGGAGCTAAACTACACATTTAATTTCAGATGGAATAAAACCCAAACAGTGACACTCGCTGTTTATGTTGAGTTGTTTTTTTCTTTTTTCCATCATTTGACTTTTTTAAAATTACATTTTATGTTTCATTTGTTGATTAGTTTATTCAGTCATTTTAATTTTATTGATCATTTTATCCATTGTCTGGTCATTTTCATAACTTGGTTGGTTTTTGTGGTAATTTTTTGGGGTAATTTCTGTTCATTTTAAAGATAATTTCCATTTAATTTCCTTTTTTTAAAATTGTTAATTTTATTCATTATTTTGTGCATTTTATTGATTGCTTTCTTCATTTTCTGTTCTATGTTTTTACAATGAGGATAAAATAGAGATTTTATGCTTATTGACAATTTTATTGACCAGAACCCCCCCCCCCCAATACACACACACACATTTATTTTTTTTTATTGTGGGTCATTTCAATTTTTTTTGTTTTTCAATTATTTTGTTATTTGGATAATTTCATTTAGTATTTGATTATTTTTATATTCAATTTATATATTATAGTATTAATTTTTGTCAATTTAACTCATTATTTTATAGATGGTTTTGGCCCATTTGTGTTCACTTTGTTGAATGTTTTATTTATTTATTTTTGCATATTTTATTCATATTCTTTTTTATTTACTGCTTATTTCACTCATGTATTGTCGGTTTTTGTGATTTCGTGACTTAAATCTGCAGAGAAGTGATGTTTGATCCAAACATTTCCCTGTCGTTGACTATTTGTAATTATTTTGGTATTTTTTGCTCATTTTAAAGATAATTTCTGCTTTATTTTTATTCCTTTTTTGGTCATTTTAACCACATTGTTCATTTTATTGATTATTTTGTCATGTTTTGTGTTACTTCATTGCTTATTTTGTGTATTTTATTAGTTATTCTAATAATTTGTCAATTGAATTCATTATTTTGTAGCTTTTTTTGGTACATTTGTGATCATTTTGTAGAATGTTTTGTTCATTTTGATTGTTTTATTGACATTTTTATTCTTTCTTTTCTCAGTTTTTCTCATTCTATTGCTAATTTTAACTCTTTTCTGCATATTCTTTTTTTATTTATTCCTAATTTCACTCATGCATTGTAGGTTTTTGTGATTTGTCGACTTAAATAAGAACAAAACTGGTTAAAATCTGCAGCGAAGTGATGTTTGATCCAAACATTTCCCTGTGGTTGTCTGGTCTGTTTCCATTTTCCTCCAGATTAACACCACACTGACGACTTAACGGTTTTATTTGGTCTAACAGTTGGATCTAATTTACTGCCTCGTTACAAACTCTTCCCCCCAAAACTGAAAAGATCGAACTCATTTCTTTAATTTCCTCTTTTTCCAAACATCTCACAAAAAAATGGGCTTTTTATTTCACTGGAAGACATTCAATAAAACCTGGATTCATGAAGAAATAAAGAAAAAAAGAAGTGGTATTGGGTTCGTTTTCCCAATGGAGTCGATTGTGGAGAAAAAAGCAGAATTAGGTCGGTTTGATGAGTCAGAAGAGGAAGAAAAACAAGGATATAAAAAAGATGCTATTAACAGTGAGTCCAAGGGAAAAACAACGTCTGAAAAGGAGATTCAGTTGTAGTTGTTGGGTTTTTTTTCCCCAAAAATGCACCAAGAAAATGGATGAAATATTTCTTATAAGGGTTTATATGGAGCAAAAAGATGTTTGTTTCCACATAAAATAATTATAAAATAAAATTAATTAAATTAAAAGCACTCATCAACCAAAACAGTCACATCAGGAGGAGATTCTGTGGCTTATTTCAACATTTATTAAGTCATTTTTATTATTATTATTTATTAGAGGTTCTTTAAATTTATCTTATGTGCATCTTGTTGCTAATTGTGTTCATTGTTTGACTATTTTGTTGGTTTTTATTCAGATTTTCCTCATTTTTTTGTGCAGCTTATTTTGCTTATTATTACCTCCTCCAAGGAGGTTATGTTTTTTCCGGCGTTTATCTGTTTGTTTGTTTGTTTGTTTGTTTGTTTGTTTGTTTGTTTGTTTGTTTACAAAATGACTCAAAAAGTTATGGACGGATTGTGATGAAATTTTCAGGATAGTTTGTGAATGATACAA
>JAPTYR010000030.1:28665415-28675896 GCA_029814505.1 Siphamia roseigaster | reverse complement strand
GTAACTAAGTTACTTTTTCAAGCAGTAGTCAGTAGTCAGTAGTTGGATACTGTTTCAAAGTAACTGTGGCAACACTGTATATAAAACAAGAGTTGTGTGTCTATAACAAAACTATGGTGTTTTGATAAAACAAGTATTTCTAAAGCTGAATACCGTAGTCCTATTGTACATTGTGTGAGGGATAGAGTAGGGAGGGGTGTTATGTTGTTTTCAGTTATTGGACAGTTTTGTATTGGACAGTCCTGTGTTACTACTATTACTACTACTATCACTAGTTCATATACTAAACAAGTGGAGTGGAAATGGCATTCGTGTGTATGTATGTGTGTGGAGGAAGCAGCTCCTCTGTATTTTGCATTTTTGGGTGGAAAATCATATATTTTTCTATATTTAATTTATTGATCATGTACATTTTCATAAACGCTCAGAATAAAGCTAATGGTTATTGTATCAAAAATAGAGAAAACTGGAAAAAGAGTTTTTCAGTACAATCTATCATTAATTAAACATAAAATAAATGATGTCCATCCACTGGAAATTGTGAGGCTCCATGGGTTTTACAGGTGAATCAGTGTTTCAGAAGATGGTGTTTCCACAGTAACTATACAGTCTCTGAATGTCCCGATGGGTCATATCTAATGACCATAATAAGATGACAGACTGGATTTTACACCAATTATTTACATGAATTGATAGGATTAGTGGATCAAGAGGTATTAAACAGTTTAGTAGCTAAGCAGTTCAATGGTAGATGGAGTAGTGCTTGCTGGTGGATGTTAGTGATTTGAATTTAACAAGTTGATATGACTAAAAACTTCAAAGTATGAGAAGGAGAGCCTTTCATCTGGCACTTTTCTTGACCGCAAAGACCTCAGCTTATTGGATTTGCACTGATATTTAAAAAAGGGTCAGTCAACAGCTGTTGGGTATGAAATGGCCCTGAAATTGCCTTTTATTATGATCTTTAATGGGTTTTAAATGTAACTTCTTCAAACAAATGCATACCTTATTTTTGTGTTTGGGACGATTTACGTATTCTCCATTAAATATATATATATACTTTTGTTCCTCAGTAATTTGAATCAGTTATCGAAGCAGTTTAACAGTGGTCATGTTGAGAAAAGCCTGATGCCAAAATTCAACGTCTCGGACCCGACGTCTGTGAATCCAGAACACTACTCATCCTGGTTTCAACAGTACAAAAACAATATACCAGGCAACCTAAAAGACTGCAACCTGGAGCAAGAGATGCAGAAGGTAGAGTGAGCTTTTGGACCAAGACTGTTTTGCTTTGAGGATGCTTTTAATGAACATTTTACCCATCAGCATGAAGAACCATGCTGTGGTGTGTACTTAAGTGTTGTTTTGTGTGTTTGTATTCAGGGTGTGGAGGGCACAGGCTTGGCCTTTATTGCATTTACAGAGGCCATGTCTCTTCTGCCTGGCAGCCCTTTCTGGTCAGCGCTCTTCTTCCTGATGCTGCTCAACTTGGGCCTCAGCACCATGTTTGGGACGATGGAGGGCATCCTTGCCCCCCTAAAGGACCGCTTCAAAACTCTGGCCAATAACAAGACCAAACTCACTGGTAAATACTGGTTCAAATTAGAACAGTGACATGGCTTAACAGAAAATCTGTTATTTTATACTTATTCAGACTAAAAAAAAAACAATTGCATGAAATTAAGTGGGAAATCCTCTATTCATTAGTTCTGTGAATGTAGTCTTTCACTATCGGTTTTATTTTAGTTCAGTATTAAATGGGGAATAATTCTTTCATGGTTGTAAAATTATTTTGACATGACAAACTGTTTTAGTCAAGATTTATGTATTTTTTTTTTTAGCTTTTTTTTGTTCTAATGGGAACTAAAATATAGGATGAAATGTCATGACATATGTTGTTGAAACTATCATTTTTTGAAGGTCCTGTGTTACGCAAAGTTTCTTTAGCTTTGTACATAATGAATCATTAACAGTAACCACACAGCAGAGCTTGTGTAACTGTCAGAGATTCTATTTTATTCCATACTTTATCAAAGTCTGTTATGTACACTTAAGATAGTTACATGTTGTTATAATATGTTATAATTACAGGATTAAGGGAGAAAACTGAGAGTCCTTCTGTTAAGGTTTTTATTTTTACTGATATGAGTGAAATTCTTTTGCTACCCTTTATAATCTTCATTAGACACATTTTAGTCCATGGGCCAAGACCAAATACTTGAGTTATTGGCAACTCTACAAAGGGGCAAAACGTTTGTGGTGCCATTTTGTTTATAGGACCTATATATGTGTATTATTCCATGATAGCCTTTACAAATGAGGAGCTTAGTCTTGATACATAGTGCCTCTTTTTTTCCCAAAAATTATCATGATGCTTAATGGTGTGCAATGGTATTTCTGAATTATCCCCTTTTCCTGTAAAAAAACAAAAAAAAAAACCAACAAAAATGCAGTAAAAATTGACCTCAGTATCCAAGATAAGTTTGTTATATTTCATTGAGCTTCTACTTTTCAGATTTTATAGAAGGAAGTTATTATGTTTATTTCAGTATATGTTTTCCATCCTATTGGAACACCGCATCAAAGGCAAGTAAATACACATTGTAAATGTTTATTTAAGACTTTAGTTAAGACAGGTAAGATTAAAATAAGTGATAACAAATTATCTTTTATATCTTTATACCTTTATCCCTGCTGAGAGCTATTGAAATCAGACGGCATGCTCTGATCTTAGACATAGCAAAGGGATTGCCAGATGATGTCATGTCAGCTGTGACGTACTGCAGTCAGTATGTTAACATGCACTAAGAGAAAATCGAAATATTGCCTTAGCCCGACAAAGATGGGACTGGTAAAAACAATGTTTACACCTTAGTCGAGCTGTAATCGAACCGAAACCAGAGTTCTTTAAATGAGCTAACATACCCAGACTAGAAAAGCACTCGGAGAATGCAGACCTCCTCCAAGCATTGCTATTCCCCATTTACTGCAATGTTAACGAAAATTAAAAGTGATCCAGGGTCTCTTCCGGATCTTCACCAAAATCTAATCTCTTCCAGACCTCCCCACTTCTGACCTTCCCTGAAAATTTTTTACCGGAGGTAATAATGCGATTAGTAGTCGAGCTACACTTACATGTATACACCTTGGTCGGACTATTGGCCAGCCCCCGCCCACTCTACCCTCTGGAAGTCACCAAAGTTGTGAAGACCCAATACTTTTTAATCAAGGAATCATCCCTAATGGTTAGGAAACCTTACGTTTTATGAACAGAGACGGGGAGGTAGGAGACAGCTGGAGTCTGTATGTGCAGCACTAGTGTTTGTTTGTTTGTTTTTTTCTCCAAAGCCTGCTGGCTGCTGCAGACATGGATCAGGAAGGGAGAGAGAGGTCACTAGTATCTGCTGACATTCGTAGCAGTGCAATGCCTTATATGGCATAATTATCAACTTCTATGCTTTAAAATGTGTTTATTAGTTAGCAATAGAGGTTGGCTAATAATCAGCCATTGTCGATGTGATCTCGTCGTTACGTTCAGCTGTCTCGTTTGCCGCGATCTGTAGAGACGGCCAAACAGGCACTTACTCCCTCCTCAACTTGTGATCTTGCTGTTGTTGCCGCAAACTTGAAATGATTTTACTTATTAGCCTGAAATTATAACGACTACAAGTAAGATAGCCCGCAGCCTGGCGGCAAACACCGCCTACCTCGTCCAATAATTAAATTTATTACTACGCATGTAAACTGGGATTTCTCCAAAACTCACATTTTAAGTTTAGTCCGATGACTGCCAATAGCTCGACTAGTCTGTGCATGTAAACGTATTGAATGACACATTTGGTGTGTTTGCCTCACTGAGCTGCTCATAATGTAGGTTACAGATAAAACTAAGGAGATGCAGGGAAAAAAAAAAACAACAACCTTGAATAGTTTGAATTGGAAGCTTTTTCTTTTCTTATTCTGGCTGTCATCAAACTCTTACTTGACTTACATTTTTCTCTATTTGGAAACTGCATACAAGTATAACGCTTGTCTAAGTAGCAGGATTTGCTTGTGAATAGAGTTATAATTACTTTGCTTGTCTTCTATGATTATATTGCAACCATTGTCTATTTCTGGTTCTCACCAAATCGCCTGATGATGGGTTGAGAGGAAACCCCATCCCACCATTTCCTGCTGAGCACGCAGTCGGTTTTCTTCCGTGCAGAGTCTGTGGTCATTTGGGACGTTTAGCGGACAATAGCAGAACGATTACAGAAACAGGCTGTACACTTGAATAATTGATGCCGGAAATCACGCTCAGCTTTTCAGACTTATAATGATCCCTTTTCACCCCAGCATGCATACGTACAGAATGCACACGTACCCCAATATATTCTGTTTGTGTCTCAACATCTCAGATCAACTGCTCTGAGTCATTTGCCTGGGTGTAGAGATCACATTAATGTGGAAATGAGGAAAAAAAAAAAATCTGAACATTAATGGCATATGATGAATTACACTGCCTCATAAATGTCTTGGCATTGCTTTTAATATGGTCTTTAAGATTTTAGATTAGCAGCTCCTCATTTTTCTGCTGTGAAAATTAAATTCAAAAGAACATTTCCCTTCCATTCTGCTGCCTGAAATGACTAAAACATAAATATAGAAACAAATTGAGTCAAAGATTATCTAATGGAGCGTGCGTCAGTGCAGTCTGTCACAAGCTTTATATAACGGTATCTCTCAATTGCCACAACTCTTTAACTATTGAAACCATTTTATTTAACAAATGGAACTAGTTTTGAGTCCTCACATTGTACTTTATCATTCATTTAAGACGCAAAAAAACATTTTCAGACCAGTAAGCCTTTTGACAGCTGGCATCAGGCCCATATCGCATCCACAAGAAGAATGGCTGAATTTGTGACAACAAATAGCCTGAAAATATAGTTCATTTTAGTTTTGATCAGGAAAAAATATTCCATCTGAGGGCTGCCTGACAAACGGCTCCATGACATGTCAGCTGTGCTGCACATTTTGTGTGTGATAAGAAAAATCTGCAGGGAGAGGGATCCAATATTAACAACAGCAGTTTCTTTTACAGAAGAGATCTTTTTGGCTGTGACATCACTGGCAGTAATAGCAAGATAAAAAAGATCAGACAAGAAGCTTTACTGTCAGAGCTGTGGACCAATGTAAGCCCAGCAATGATTTTTTAGACTACGGAGCCTTGGCAACACTTTGGAATTATTCTTGGAATTGAAGTGTAATTTATAATGCATTCTACGCAATACACCGATGATTATCCTTGGGTCTGTCTGGTATAAAATTGTCTTAGTTAGGGATCTGCAATCCATGGCTCATGGGCCAGTTTTTGCCCTTTATCCTCTGTAAAGTGGCGCCCTGTGAGGAAAAACAAGGGACACATTGAAATATAAAATTTTATACGTTTTATTGTCATCCTGAAGCCACTCCAGGCTTATATGAAAATGTGCAGCCCATGCATAGAATAAAAATGCCTCAGCGTGTCATGAAACTAATTTCTATCCTCTACTACATATACAGCTCTGGAAAATATTAAGAGACCACTGCAGTTTCCTCTGAAATCAATATGTTTACATGTCTGACAGCCATTCCATTCCTGTTTATGTTGAATTAAAACACAAGTACACCTTATTCTCCTGAACAAACGCCTGATCCATGTCTATTTTGAAGAAGTAGTATTAAAAACCACTACTGTGACCATCACTACAATAGGCAAAAACAGTGTTATTAGTACTGCATAAGTAATTGGAATCCAAAAATAACTATTGACAACTACTGGACTTCTGCTCTGACTGTTTTCCAAACTCTGAGAACTGGTTCTTCTATCAGAACAAAACTCCTGGCCTCTGTTAGGTCCATAAATGACAGACCACCTGATTAAGTCCCTGTCATGACCAGGTGATAAACATACTGAGTTTACTCACTAAATACTGTCCTGGAGATCTGAAATGTGACAGCCAACATTTTACAGATAGGTATGAGCTTGCTAGCTTAAAAAAAAACCCAAAATGGATATAAAAATGATGTTGATTTTTGGTTCTGAACCCCTGCTGCGTTCAGTCTGAAACCTTCACATCAAAAACCGCCTCTGGACAAATATCAGAACTGGGTTGGTGCGTTCACAGATGCTCATACACAAAAAGAGTTTCATTCCGAAATGGTCGTGTTGTGTTTTCTAATAGTTTTTTCTGATTGTTTTGAGCCGATCATTTGGAATCTGTTTGAAACACGTTTGTGCATTCCCATGATTCATAGGGGCCGAGTGACAGGTTTATCAAACACGAAGCAGGAAATGATATCAGTGTCATCAGTGTCACGTTCCATGCAGTAGGGTTTATACAGAGATGAAAAGATAAGTAATAATCAGTAATGAAAATCAATAAATAAATAGTTTGTGGTGGCAGAAAATAGTTTGAAATGAGAAAGAAACCGAATCGGGAGCCAATTTGAGGTAAGCCGTCAGATATTTTAATACTTTATTTTGTTTAAAAAGTAGTAATTTACTATAGAAATGTATTTTATTAAATTCTTATAGAAAGTAAATACTTTTTTCTCTAAGGGGATGGTGTGCTTTGGAATGAAACCCTTTTTAAAATCAAAGTATATACAGTGAATATATATGTAAAGGTGTCTGTACAGATATTGAAAGAAAGTATATAGTATGTAATCCATATTCTCCTTTCCATGAGCAAGATAAAAAAAAAAAAAGATCTTAAGCGCCTTCCAGTACTGTCATGGAAACAAATGCCTTTGGCGACATAGTAGTCTACTACTGTATGCATTATTGAGTAGGAATGTTGTCTGGTTCGCACTTTGTAGATAAAGTAGTTTTCTTTTTTTCCCAGAACAGTGACATAAATATATATATGCGCGTTAACCGAACGGTAATTATCTCATTTCTATCGCAACGTCTGTACATGGTTTTCAATACATATCGTGAAGTAGTGTCAACAGGCCTTCGACTTGAAATGGTAAAGGGTACATTCATCTCATCGTTTCAGGGGTCATTTTTACGTGACGCACCCCTCAATCTCACCTGGTGCTGTTGTAACAAGCCAACGCTCCTCTGGCACTGACGTTTCTTAAATGAGCATATTTTCAGACGCCAACGTTCAGAACTGTGACCATACACTTCTGTCAACCTGAACTGTTTCGGCAGCGTTTATTGTAACCTGTGGTACCTCGTTGGAGAGACTATATTTTACCGTTTTTTGGTCTTCCTTTGGCTGAACTAGAGAATTGTCGTTAAATGACGTTTGTATTGGCCAAATACGCATACGTAGGCTGGATTCTCCTCAGTATCAGATGCTGCATGGTTGAGTTGTTTTGGAAGAATTTCGAACAGTTGGCATCGTCATCGAGGAATGATTGCACCTGCAGTTGCAATATCCGTACATTAGAAACCAGCATCGTGTATCTTTTTAAAGAGTGAATGTGATTAAATATTCTTCAGATCCGACGAGTTCTTTTTACTGTATTTCAACAAGCGTATACTTTTGACCGAAACATCGACAGTGTTTATCTCAACTGTTTCTCTTTGTAGCACCTTCCAGGTTTACATCAGTTCTCAGATGGTTTTTAAGGACATACCACTGATGTTCAAGGTTCCATATGTTACAGTGAAGACCTTACACATGTTATTTGGAACTGAAGGAGTCGCAATAAGTTAATTATTGCTGCAAAGCTTTTTTTTTATCCCGTTTGAATTGTCACCATTTACATATATTTGTGGGGAAAAAAATATTAGACCACCCCTTGTTTTCTTCAATTTCTTGTTCATTTTAATGACGGGTACAACTAAAGGTACATTTGTTTGGAAAAATACAATGACAACAACAAAAATAGCTCAAAGTAGTTTAATTTCAAAGCTGATATCGATCCATTTTTTGTGGTTTTCTTGATGATAACCAAAATCACTGACTGTGTTTTCCGGACTATAAACCACACCCATGCTTCACGCTGCCGTCTCCAATGCTTTTACCATCGATTGATGGATGCCAAGCTTACACGCAGCAGCTCCATTTCCTTCTTTGACAACTGGATTGATCGTTAACCCATGCAACATAAATTGGCTGCATCATTGCTTGTGCCACGTGTTTGCAGCGTGTGAAGAAAGTAGCAGTTTATAAACCAGAAATTAGGGTAAATTGTACTGCCAAAAACAGTGTTTTTAGTCGTTCTGTGTTTTCTTTTCTATCTATTTTAGTCACATGATACACAAGAGTTTATACTGCGTTGCATAACCATTGTTTTTGATGAATTGATGGTCTAATATATTTTTCCACAACTTTATGTGTAAATTGTGCATAAATTGAACTGAATCACAGACTTACTTGTCTCACCCTAGTGAAAATAAAAAATAACTTTTCCCCCACAATGCAAAGGGGCAGGACTTCAGCTCTCAGTCCTCAAAAGTAATAAGCAACCTTACAAGAAGTTGTACATTTATTTTACCTCTAAATGTAGCGGAATGTCAAAATTAAACAGCGATGGTAGTAATTTTTATATTATATAGTGATTTATATTACTTAGAAATGTCACTTTGTTGAAACCAAACCAGGTTTCTATTTGACCCTTTTTACTTGTGTACTTTTGCAGAGACTCTGGAGTTCGCATCACAGCAGATCGTAACCGTAACATATTTTTCCTTAAATCCCAGTGGTATTCCTGTAGCTGCTCTATTCTATAACATTGTAATCTATCAGGTACCTGCAAATGCAGCCATGTGCATGGCACTTTGGGTCACAGCAGGACTGTTTTGCGTCATTTTTGGCTTTCACCTCGTTTGCCTGTTTTAAAGTCTGTATCTAAGTTGTAGCAGCTCGTGTGCACTTGTCTTATTAGTGATCAATCACGCCATAACACTAGAGACGACACTACATTAACTATTTATTGGATTATTAATCCATTCATGTACACAAAACCCAGTGCATTATTATCTGATGTCCCTTCACTATGTACTTGTAAAGGTTGTGATGTTTTATCCCGGGGAGGTTGTGATGGTGTCGGGTTGTAAAAAGGATTGATCGACATTGTAAGACAGTTTTTTTCCTCATATATACATAGATGTCATGATTTAGGGATTCATTGTAAATCACCAAATCGGCTAAAAGGCGTTTATTTGTGTATAAAAGTGGAACCTGAAAACGCAGGCGGTCTGTTTTTGCTCCCCATCCATTTTTTCAGCGATATAAAAAGCAGTCTGTAGGCACCGCGTCGCAAAATGCAGCTCTCGTCATCCTTTTATTATATGTAAGAACAGGATAAGAGGAGATGTAACGGTTCGGCAGTTACAGTTTGAGAGGTTTATGACGACTGTGGCGGCGGTGTTCAAAGTTAAAGAGCTTTGGGAGGTTTTATAGCAGCTGTCGCTAAACCACTGATAAGAAGAAAAAGAAAAAAAAAATCATGTTTCAGTGGTGTCGGGGCCCTGGTCGAGACACTCATCGCTCATTTGCCATTAAACACTGGGACAAATCTAAATCTGACAAAGTGTATTTTTCTTATTTCTAGTCAAAATATCATCACACTTAAAATAAGGCATAATAACATAAAGGGTAACTTTTCAATGGGATGTAAAGAACTTGTTTTTGGACAGAAGATCTTGAACATTTTATTTCAATAAATCTTACCAAGATAATTTAAATTTGTTCCGTGAGCAGGTTTTGTTCTTTTTTTTTTTTTTTTTTTGGCCTTAATTCAAGCAAAAACATCTTCATTGGAACAAGTGAAAATTATCTCTGTAAGATCTCATGAAATAAGATTTTCAATATTTATTCATTTCGAACATGCAGAAAATCAAAATTAAACAAAAATAAAACCAAAGAAACTCATTTAATTGAACCAACTGTTCTCGGAGTAGGAAGAAGTATGAACTTATTCAGTCCTACCCGTCATGTGCTTTTAAATATTTATCACAGACTTAAAGCAAGTATCAAACAGTTATTTTTTTTCCAAATTATAGCATTCAGCCACCATACAAAATACAGTAACTGAATTATGCAAAACAGAATCATCATGCAGGTACAGTCATACAAACACTCGAACGATTTTCTTCAGTAATTACAGCATATTCATAAATTCAACATTATCCATGTACAAACAGCCTTCATTGTCATTATTAAATACTGTACTTCACAATAATCACTTATTTGTCCTTTGTTAAACTGAAGTAATTAATGCATGTTTGTTTCTTTTTTAATCTCCACAGTTTCACTTCACAGATGATACAGAAACGTTTTAATGTAGTGTGTACTTTATGAATCTTTAAATTCAACTTTCTCCTTAAATCATAACCTCCCTCTTTTTCACAAAACATTTCTTGAATATTTCCCCACAGTAAGTTATTCTTTGCTTTACACATTATTTGAATAGTTTTCAACTTCACGAGGTCATAGTTTGAAAGTTTTCGATGGTAAAAATAGTGGATTGGTGTATTCACGAAAACCAATATT
>JAPTYR010000030.1:27849859-27859884 GCA_029814505.1 Siphamia roseigaster | reverse complement strand
GATTTTATAGGAATTTTTGGATGCGTGTTTTTATCTGTAAGAGTAAATTACTTTTTTTTTTTTTTTTATTATAACCCCTTCCGCCTATTAATATGTATTTGAGTGACTGATGAAGGAATGGGGATTACTATAAGACTGTTATTTTGCTCTATGGCTGTGAACTACTCTAGTTTTCCTTGGTATAAACAAATGTTTATTTTCCATGTGACTTCTCTTTATGGTATTTCTATTGTATTCCATTTACATGTGCAGTAATTCATAGGCTCCTATGTCAGAGAATATTCTTTGTTGTGAAAAAATTAAAGTATCTAAATAAAAATGTTAAAAAAAGAAAGAAACATTCTTGCAGAAATTAAAAGCATACAGCCATAATAATCACTAAGTCAAAAAAGTAAAAATTCAAAAAAAATTAAATAAAAAATATAAATAAAGAGAGACTTGCAGAAATTAAGAGCATTCAGCCATAATAACCACTAAATCAAAAAATATAATTAAATAATAAATAAATAATTTTTGGATTTTCTAAATAAAGAAATAAGGAGAGATATTCTTGCAGAAATTAAAAGCATACGGCCATAATAATCACTAAATCAAAAAAGTTTTTAAAAATTAATTAATTAATAATTGCAAAAAAAAAGTGATTCTAGCAGAAATTAAGGGCATATAGCCGTAATGATCACTAAATAAAAAGAATAAATAAAATAAAAATGTCCAAAAATGGTCTGAAGGGTCACTTCGGGTTAATAAATGTTTTGTTTTTTTCCTCATCCATCCTACCTGTGGTACCCACTTCCAGTGAAGGTAGAATTATCCAGGCTTTTCACCACTGTTTGCTGGAATAAAATCAGAGAAAACAAAGAATATTCTGGGTTAAACTGCACAGAAAGGGGTCAGAATTCTCCCTGCAGTCATTCATCCGGTTTCATCGTTTGTCTTTGTCCATTGAAGAGATGCGTTTAAATGACTGATTTTACAGCCCGTGAAACTGCCTTTTTCCAACAGTAACATTATATAACTACACAACTGACCTGAACAATAACTTTTTTAAAACTCATGAGTAAAAAAAAGTTTGACGTGGACTTACTTCAACGTTCCCACAGGTGGTAAAAGCAGTGAAAATAAACAAAAAACCCACTCCTAAAATCGCGACGTTAAAAGTCCTTGTATCCGCCATGGTTTAGTTTTTGGGGATTTTTTTTACGCTCGTGCTACAAATACATTATTATTATTAATTTTAATTCATTGTACTTTTATCTGAACTCCGGATTTTCTCCTTCACGGACTTAGGGAGAAATAAGCATTTTCGCCAAGTCGCGCCAGGAAAGTTGACTTTAATGTTTAGTTACGGTTTAATACGCAAAATAAGATGAATAAAAAGTACAGATCTGCGTGAAGAGTGAGGCGTTCAATGCGGCTCTGTTATTTGGCCACTTCCCTCATGTCATGCTAAAGTACGCATGACCACTTGTGACTTTAATTAAAGACAAATTTTCGTCTTCCTTTTTACTCCTTTTACTCTCCAAGGCTGTCGTCATGTCCCTGCTTCTTCATCCGCTTCTTTTGGTGCAGTTTGCGGTTCCGGTGATTTGGATTTGCTGCCTTCCAGAGGTGACCAAGAGGAATTCAACAACCGGAGGGAAAGAGTATAAGCCTGAATACTGAGCTTTAAATGTGACAACAAACATCACTTTATCATAGTCAACTTTATCAAATTTGGACAATTAGTCTTTAATTGATCAGTTTTTGGGAAAAATCGTGACTGCATCCGAGTAACTAATTACAAAAAAAAAAAAAATCAGTAATTATAGTCCCATGCAGCACTTTCCACATGATGATGAAAACAGTTGAGTTATTTTATAATAAAAAAAATATACAAAGTGAGTACAGTTATGAAAGACAATCTAGTCGTTTTATTGTCTGAAAGTCAACAGGATATTTGTTATTTTTATTTTGTACTGAATTTTATTTGAATTATGGGGTAAATTGTCTTGAGCTTGGTGTAAGTCTTATAAAGACTGCTAAAATTGTACTCTTTTACATATTATATTATTAAATATTACATATTTATTTATTATTTTAATTACATTTTTATTGGCTTTTAATCTTCCTATTCCTTATTTTGCTATAATACTGCAAATTATCCCTGCTGTGAGACAGATAAAGAACTATGGTATCTTATGTGTTTTATTTTCCGTTTTATTCATTTACATGAGCAATGAGAAGAGTAATAAAACAAAATACAACAAATTGTCCTGGCAAAAGAAGAAAAACAACAACACGAGAGGTTTATAAAATTTTAATAACAAGGACAATAACTAATAACCAATTAATAACATTATGATTTTAAGGTGAATGGATCAAAATCTGTTTGCTTAAGGGTTCATTTCCTCAGATTGCATAAGAAAACGTCATGAAAACTCCTTTTAGTATGCATTAGACCAGAGCTTTTCACTTATTTGTCCAAACATATTTACATATAGTTAATAAAAGAGATTGTCAATGATTGCACATTAAAACCCAGAGTCCAGACTGAAAGTGGAGAAGGATAGTTTAGCTGCTATGATGCAAACAACTGAAAAACATTGCTATGGCAACTTAGATTTGCCTCAAAAGTAGACGTGTTTATATTCAGGTTGAAAACACATCTTTTCATGTGCTTATGAATGAACCCTATAGCATACACATTATTCTTATTGCATTATAAATCATATTTAATTATGTATGACTGCATATATGAATCCATATTCTCTTCTGCCCATGCTTTATAATATTTTGAACTAGTATTGTTTAAACACATTGTTGCTGGAAGTTTCTTTTATTGAATGTGCTGTGTAAATACATTTGCCCTGCAGTTACGAAGATAAATTGACCTAATTAAACAGAAAAGGGGAAGCCATCTTCAGTTAATGTTTAGTCACATGAGACTGTTTCGGGTCAGAGTAATGATTCCACAAAAGCCCTGAGCTTGCACTCTTTGTGTTTACTGTACTTTAGGAATATGTGGAAGTCTACTGAGGTCCACTAAGCATGTCCAGAAGGAAGTTTCCTATAGTTGGCGACATATTAAATCTCAAACGTCATGCCATATATGTAAAAGAAGAAGAAGATTTAGACCAATAGTTGCAGAGTAAAGTGCCACCTCTCGGCAGACTGCTGCTTTAATAACACAACAACAAAGACGAACTAAAGACGAGAGCATTCACTTCGATTCGCTTCCGGATTTGCGCAAATCCCCGGATGTAACCTCATCAGATATCATATTTTCAGCGACAAGAACCTAAATTTATGTTTTATGTACATGTTTGTTTGTACGGTCTACATATAATATACATAAATTAGTAACTCGTGAATACACATTTAGTCAACGGAAGCTTTATTTTCTGATTTTTGCTGACACACGTGCATCCAGCGGTCGTCTTGCCCGCCAGTTACAACCGAAACTAGCATATGCTTTAAAGTTGCCACACAGTTAAAACAGGTGTTCTTCACATTATTCGACACTATTAACACATTTTGCTATTTTTACCGGGTTGTCATCACTGAAATCTGCGAAAGGGAGCCGGTTCGTGAAAGTTGTCACGGACTTTCGCTTCCGGAAAAGAAAGAACTCATCCTGCTGTGTGTAATCTCTTTGCCACAACCTACAACAGATTGTACACAATCATCATGGCGACCCAGGATGGTGGGTATTCAGAAAATATAGCTGCATTTTACTAGTATCTTTACATTTGGCGCAGCCGCTTTTAATGTTTTGATTCACGTTTGTATCTGACATGTTAATATGTGATACCATTTAAGCGGTGTTACATCATTTCGTGCTTCTCATGTAACGTTTTCCCTTAAATGTTCAGCAGTGTTGTAGCTAGCATACGTTAACGATTGCTAACATGAGTCAAATATAGAAAACGGGAGCCCTAAGGCTAACTAAATATGTACATGCGTCGACCTGTGTTAGCTTGGACTTGATTCCCTTAAGCATTTCAACAGGTAAATGTAATTTGAAGATGAAATACTGTAATGTTTGTAGTACAACACGTTGCGTTGCCAGTTTTCTAACCAACAAGGCCAGAAAAAAATTAATATTCAGTTTTTTTACGTGCATACTTTTTGCCCATAAACGTTGTTTTAGTTTCGCTTTGCTCTTGTAATTTAACTTCTCACTCACAACTAGCTAAGAATATGTGTCTAGATAGGGGGAAAACATTAATAAGCGATATAAGAGCGAGAAGGATCTGGGCTTAAAACGAAACTGAGCTCCAATACACATTTTACAGGGTAGCTTATTTACTCTTTGCAAATGAACAGACTGTAGAAATGAATAACACAGCTACAACTTTTAACTGAACTAGTCATCTAGGGTTAACTACCTCTCAGTGTGTTAAGTGTTATAACATGATATTTGAAGAATTTAATACATGAAAGTGTAGTTATATTTGCCTTGATAAGATTTTGACATGACCTGTTCAAATAAATGAAATTATTATCAGATAAATAGGATATTAAAAATACAGGATTAATTTTAAAGTCAACTTCAACTTTTCCTTAAGATTGATAACATATTAAAATATTGTAGAGACTAATACTACTTGACATTACGATTTCCTGTTCTTTTTTTGTAAGATTAATTGGGGATAGACTCCTCTTAGTCTATATGTTACTGAAGTAAATAATATTTTGTTTCAATCAATTAACATTTAGTTTGTAAAACCATCATTTCATGGTGGTGTTGGCAGATATTTGTCTCATGTTGCTTTAAAAGTTAGTTTTGTCTGCTGTTCATTTACTTTTTCACAATGGTTTAATAAACGGCTGTATGTTTCTATATAAAAAGGATGAGCACTACAACCGTAACATATGCCATTATAATTATTTTCGTCACAGATACATTGTGTATCTAAAGATATATTTAGAATTTGCTTTATTAAGTGGAATATAACAGTCATTAAATATTCAACGTGAACAAGTTAAATAGCACATTTAGTATTGCTCTTCAGAAACTGAAATGAGCTCAAGCAATAATTCTGAAAACAAACTTTTTGGCTCTTGGGCCCTGTTCAAGAGGCTTGATGTGGCTTTGTCAAAAACATATGAAAAAGAATAATTCCTACTTTTTACGCATGTTGCTATTCCTGCCACAACCAAGTCATTCTGATGTTATGCAGATATAAAATGTTGACAATGCTCCAAAAAAACAACAAATAACATAGCAACAGCAGCAGAGGTGGAAGTTAAAGTAGACTTGTTTTTTTATTTTATGACACTGAAGGTGTTCATCTGTATTCATCATCGCAAAGAAAGCCTTCACATACCAGTCCACAATAAGAAATGTCACCATTTTGTGTAGTGTAGTTCTGTAATTTTATTGCATTTCTGTAAATGCACTGAAAGTTTGATTTATTCTTAATGTATTCTATACAAACTAATTCTAAACCGCTTCTTAAACAGTCGCCACTTTGAGATAAAACATACCATTGGGATATCTTTTGACTCCAGATAGCTTTGTTTTTCTATTGATGTCCTAAAATGGCTCTTCAGAATCCAAAGGTTACTGTCTCATGGTGCAGTACATGCACATGTACTGAGTACTCAGATACTCAGTTAGGTACTCAGATTATCTCTGTTTAATGATTTTTTTTGTTTGTTTTCCAGGAAGTGCAGAAGTCATAATGGAAACAGAGGCCAAGCCAAAAGAAGCTGAACCACTAGCTGACAACGCTGAGAAAAGTGAAACAGAAAACACGTCTCAAACAGATGCAGGAGACGCCACAACTCAGGACTCTAGTATTAGCAATGGAGACGATGCCGACGACAAGCAGGAGATGGTGGACTTGAAGATTATCTGGAACAAGATTAAATATGATCTGAAAATTCCTGTTGATAGCACCGGAGCCAAACTAAAAGAGAAAATCCACTCACTCACTGGTGAGAGAGCGCAGTACTTCAGACATAACAGAAAAGGCTGCTGCTGGTGCTTTAGCGTGTCACAAAAGTAATAAATCATCTCTTTTCCTCTGATTTTTACTAGGTCTTCCACCGGCAATGCAGAAAGTGATGTATAAAGGATTGCTTCCAGAGGACAAGACGCTACGTGAAATAAAGGTTACAAATGGTGCGAAAATAATGGTGGTAGGGTCTACAATAAATGATGTATTAGCTGTGAATACACCCAAAGAGGTCATTCAGCAGGAAGTAAAAGCTGAGGAAAACAAGAAAGAGCCTTTATGTAGGCAAAAGGTAAGATTTATTACTTTTTTTTTCTCTCTCTCTTTACCGTACTATAAAATATTTACAGTGGTTTTATTATTATTCCTTCAAACTTTTGTTTCAGCAACACAGGAAAGTTTTGGACAAAGGTAAACCAGATGACATAATGACAGCTATTAAAGGAACAAAGGTGAGATCAACGAAGAGAGAGCATTGTCTCATGTTTGTCCTCTGTCGGCTTAAAAAAACAAAAAACAAAGGCGCTTTGATGTCAATGTAAAATGTCTGTATTGTGTTGATGTTAGACAAGGTAATTAACTGCCTTGTCCCGCTAACAGGAGCGATTACCAACAGTGCCTTTATCCGGAATGTTTAACAAGTCCGGAGGAAAAGTTAGACTCACATTCAAACTGGAGCAGGATCAGTTGTGGATTGGAACTAAGGGTGAGATCACGACTGGTCTCCATTAGCTACATTCAGAGCAACCTTCAAGTATTGGTGTGAACGTTTCCCTCATGTTGTGTGTGTGTGTGTGTGTGTGTGTGTGTGTGTGTGTGTGTGTGTGTGTGTGTGTGTGTGTGTTCTTCTCCACAGAGAGGACGGAGAAAGTCCCGATGGGCTCCATTAAAAACGTAGTGTCCGAACCCATTGAAGGCCATGAGGACTACCACATGATGGTAACTGTTTTGTGCACTGAACAAAAAGGAGATCATATTTAGAAGACAGTGTTCACATGACACACAGACGAACAGTTTAGTCGGACATTCCAGTAACTTCGAACTTTAATGAATTTGACTGCGGCTTTAGAAAGTGAGTTGACTTTGGCTCAGGTTAAGCTTCTCTACCCACAAAGTATAGTCTTGTTCAAAAGTTTTGCCCTTGTATGTAGGATCTATTCTACAGGGTTTGTACGGGTGCTTAAAATCCTAGGAAACACTTGAATTTCAATGTTGTGTTTTCTTGATCTGGAAACTGCTTGAATTTTGTTTGAAGTGCTTCCAATTATAACTGCAATGTGATTTATTTTTTTTAATTTATATTAACTCAAGCTAAAGGTAATTACACAGAGGTGATACGTTTTGAAAAATAAAACTGTATGCCAAAAAGGAAAATTAGCATGTGCTCTCTGGTAATCCAGGTAAATTTTTTTTGTCTTAGTCTTTGGCTCAGTGCGAGTGTGTCTGAAGAACGCCAAGTGGCTTCCCTTTTTTGTTTTTTGGAAAAAAGTTTGTTCTCCTTTCATTTCTAAACTTTTTGCTATTATGAAACATAATTATATCCCCGAACGGAGTTTCAGGGATATTACGTTTTTGGTCCAACCACCGGCTCCGGACACTCTGGTTGTTAACACGATAACTTGGAAAAATGTTTGGTTTACAAATGTCATCTCTTGCATATGGATGGATATAATGGGGAGGAAGAACTTATGTGATTTTGGATGATTTACCATTTCTAGATTGCTCACAAGGGGCCGCTCAAAAGTTTGAAATCACTAAACACTCTTTTGCCTATATCTCTGGAGCTATTTGTCCGATTGACCCCAAATTAAGTACAGAGGTCATGACCTGGGGATGCCTCACGTCGTGAAATTATAGCTGTCTGGGTAAGGACTGGGGGCATTTGGGGATATACCCCCAGCTGTTGCTTCTGACAGCTAGTTGGATAGTTTTAGATTTATTAGTGTAATACTTTGTACATCATTGTTCTAAAAACTGAAAGAAAAAAATCCCGAGCATTCCTGTAGATATATATTTTACCTGCTTTGATAAGTTGATGTCCTGAAAAAAATTGAAGATGACCCTTAAAATTATTTGACTTTACCTTGAAAAAGGAGTACGAACCCTGAATTTAATACTGAAGCCATCAGGTATGATAGACAATGAACACCGATAAACACTCTTCAGAGAGGAACATGAATATCCCATAATGGTCCTGTAAAGGAAAAAAATATTTGATCACCCTTGTTTTCTTCATTTTCTTGTTCATTTTAATGCCTGGTAGAACTAAAGATATATTTGTTTGGACAAATATAATGATTACAACAAAAACAGCTCGTAGTAGTTTAATTTCGGAACTGATGGCTACACATTTTCCATGTTTTCTTGATTTAAAAAAAACTATCACTTCAGTTCTTAACATCAATATCTGTCATTGTACTGACAAAAACAGTGTTTTTAGGTATTCCATTATTTCTTTATCTGTTTTAGTCACATGACGCACACAGGAGTTAGTACTTGAATGCATAACCGTCGTTTTTGATGGCCTTATGCTTTTCCCTGACTATAAGTAGGCAAAGGAAATTCCAGATTCCATAAGAAACTCCAATATAATATATGGAAATAAATTAACCAAAAAGAAAACACATTTTAGTGACAGGCAGCTGTTTCTGAGCCTGAAGAGGTTGTGTAATTAGGTCATAAACCTGTGAATATCTTAAGTAAGAAGTATGAGTATTGTTCAGTCTTTTCCCTGTCCACTGTTGAGTCCGTTGAACCTCTGTGTTGTCGTCTCTACACACTTTCATTGTGTGTTTGAATCCAGCTGAATTATCTGAGTTATATGTCTATTTCTGTACTCAGACAGCCGCACGAGTATGGATTATGACGCCCTTGTATTAACCAGCAGCCACTTCTGAGATAAATATTTGCATTTTATTACCATGACGTTTGATTTAATAGTGGATGTCATTGATTCACGTTTCAGAAATTTAGACCGACATACACAAGTCCATGTAAACCCACACGTCATTTCTGTTAAATTTCAGCATATAATCCCAGTTTTTAGTTCGATGTTTTGCGCGTCTTTGTCACCGGTAGAGTTGTTCACTGAAGTAACACTTGAGAGCATTATGTGTGTTTCCCTGTGATGGGGTCATCTTGTGCTGTTTTGGTCTCTTCAGTGGAGCGGGAAATGTCAGCGCCTTCTCTAAATTAACCTTTATGTCTGAAGCGCTTCTGCACTGTGAAATGGAAGTCTTTGGACAAGTACCTTGATTTGACCAGGTAGTCTATAGAAGAGCTGGATGTCTTTGAAGAAAATGAAACCTGGGTGCCATAACGGCAACATAAACGCTGAGAGATAAAGCTCGGGAGGGGAGGGTGCTGTCAAGCTCCACTAGCTTTTCCACGCAATAAAAAGACGAGACCTTTTTGAGATGATACAAGTCTAATAACCTCATCTGTCATTTGTCCTGACCGTCAGCAAAAGGGAAGTAAACAAAACCCGACAAAAGACCTAAATATCAGGTACTGCTGTTGAAGCTATTTTGCTTTTTAGTGACAGAATATAATTTGTCCACTTTGCGAGAAATATGAGATAAAGTGGTTCGATGTAGTATTGATATTCTAACCTTTCAATAGTAGAGGGAAGTAATGCGCCAGAAAACCATCAACAGATCAAGGCTATGTATTCAAAGACTATCAATCACTGAGTTAAGATTAGAGCTCATCATTTACTAGAGCTGTGCAATGTATCGTATTTCAATCACGATAATGATATTGGCCTCAAACGATATGAAAATTAATAATATCGATTATAAACGATTTTTGTCCTCTATCTGTACTGCCACAGCACCGGCGTGGCTGCAAAGGGGTTAATCAAAAGGTGGCATGTGGTACGTCAGTAACTTCACAACTGCTGTGCAGTCTCGTGGTCTCCTCCACTCTGCTGTATGAGGAGATTAGCTACTAGAAAAGTACTGGAAATGGAAGATACAAGAGAAGCAACAGGGCAGTCTCAGTTGGTCTACAAAATAGGGAGAAGACGTTCGGTGGTATGGGACCATTTCGGGTTTGAGGGGAAGGATGAAGACCAGAAAATAA
>JAPTYR010000030.1:27804284-27817529 GCA_029814505.1 Siphamia roseigaster | reverse complement strand
CACCCATGGAAAGACCCACCTGGCGACTCTGATTGGCTCATTTATTTTGAACGGAGATTGAGGCTCACGGTACTCAGATGGTTGTGTGAGGTACCCGGAACGCCCTCTTGCGTGTCGTTTAGTGATCGCAGCCAGATGATGACAATCAGGTTACCACATTACGGCTTATACCAATCATTACCGTCAGTAGAACCACAGCTGCCGAGCAGCCACAGGTTGCCAGTGTGCTACTAGTTACGATGGCGGAGGAAACTAAATCTAGAAGAGCGCACTATGAATCCCAGACAGGGCAGATAAAGCAGGAGCTGAATTTGAACGTGGAAACGCTGAAAACTGAAGAATTAGAAAACAGATGTAGAAGTGTCTACTCTTCTCCTAGACATATCAGTTAGGTTTGGCTAACGTTAGCACCATAGCTTAACAGGGATGGACATTTGGATCCTAGAAACAACTATGGGCCAGGCTGTGAATGTTCTCATTTATCCAAGTCATAGTTAGATCAAAGACACGTCAATCCAACGCAACTGGTCCTATTTGTGGAGGAAGACTTTTTACCGCTCATCCAAGAGGCTTCATCAGTTCATGATCATGGCCTGGTCAGATGCGATAAGAGCTGAAACTTCTTCCTCGACAAATAACTGAGTCCGGTTCTGTTTGATTGAAATTTCTTTGAGGTAACTATGACCTGGATGAATGAAAATATTCAAAGCCTGGCCCATAGAAACAAACGTTAGCAATACATGTAACACTAGAAGCATTAGCACTGTCCCGGTGTCATGTGTTTGTTTTACCCCTTCATTTTTTTTTTTCTAACCTCCCAGTAAAAGAAATATCTGTTCCCATTACTCCCTGGTAGACATAACATATGGTCGTTATACCCCTGGGCGTATATAAATAAAATATAATAAAAGAGAAATCATTAAAGGCCATTATGTTAGGTAGCTTCAGTGCACTAAAGATTATGCCGGACATGAGATATCCTACAGTTTCAAGGTCCTTAAAGGCATCACAAATGTATCGAATGGCTCAGAGAGAACATCAGTTTATTTTTCTCTGCCATGTGTGTGTCCATCGAGCTGTAAGTCATGTTGTTTACATGTGCAAGTTACGCGTTACACATTTATTCTGTTAGCTTTGAGTCAATTGATGATTTAGTAGTAGTTTTGTAGTTGTTTAGCGTCATTTTGGGAGCGCTACATTATGCCACAACCACCGTGTTGTCCAGTATTGACTCCAGAGTTTGTTTAGTAGGGCTCTCTAATTGTAATAAATAAATGATTAGCAAACAAATTAACTCAGAACGTAGGATTCATCTCTCGCCATATTGCTCCTTGCTGATGGAGGTTACGCCAACCGCTCTGGCAACCTCAAGTCTGGAGGAGAGGGGGTGGAGGGTGAGGTGGATACAAGTCACAGCAGTGTTTTGAATTTGACCGGTGTAACCGTTTGGCCAGATTATTACAAACAGCACCTTTAATTCAATGCATTGCCCAGCACTAACTGATGTAAATGTTATTTTCACAACACCTCTATTATACTGATTATTGAATTTTAAAGCATCCGACTGAGGTTAATGTGACCGAGTAATGCTGCATCAGCTTTTAAAGAAAATATGATCAATATATTTTCCATTAAGATACAGAATGAGTCAAAAACATTTAAGAGTCCTGCGAAACATGCCAGTGTTTGCACATCCTCCCTTTCACGGTGCTCTATCACAGTCTAATTCATCCTGTCACATTCCTAACAACCAGAAAACATCGTTACACTCCTCATAACAACATAAACGAAGGAAAATTATGCTCGGTGTCGTTGCTTCAGGAAAGGAAATTTGTGGAAAACCAGGATGTCTGCAGCCAAGAGACAATCTGAACTTCTTTTTCCAATACTGTTTACTTCGTTTCCTCAGTTGCAGGAAAAATAAACCCTTGTTATACAAATGCATTAAGGTTAAAGTGGATCAATAATAAAACACAGATAGTCTAAACTCATTTTAGTTCACGCGCTACATCCAGCCCAAAAGTGATCTTAAGTGGGCTGGACCAGTAAAATACTAATGGAATAACTGATAAATAATGACGACTCCCAAAAAAAGTCCAATTAAGTTACTGAAAGGATTACGTTTACAAAATATCCTCTAGCAAAAAATGTGAATAACCTGACATTCATTTCTTAAGAAAACTTAATTTAGTTTTAACAGTATTAAGCCTCAACTTGTTGTTTATACATGTTCATTACAAATTACAGTAGATCTACAAAGATGAATTTGTTAACAGACATGACATTCTTAAAATTTTGGAGTTTGAAACTAAAATCAATTTGACACCCATTACTATTAATATGGGTCATATGTTTGACACCCCAGGTGTAAACCATTGCTAATAAACAGGGCCTTGGTTCAGGATTTAACCCAGGTTTAATTCAGGTCGTTGTCCAGATTTTGCAGGGGTGCCAAACATGCGGCCAAGGGGCCAAATGCGACCCACCAAAGGTTTGAACCCGGCCCGTGGGATGAATCTGCAAACATTCCACAGTCGAGGTTGATTTCTGAATAGCATAACAACTGACAAAAAAAATAGCGACTCCGTATTTTCTTGTCGGTTTGATGTGGAAAAAAATTACATTATGCCTATAAATAATGACAACTTAAAATTTTTTGTCTTTCAGGGCAAAAAAAACCAAACAAACATTAAATTATGATATTCACATTTACAAACTATCCTGTAACAATAAAATGTGAATAATCTGAACAAATCCGAACCTGAAGTCTAAAGAAGATTAAGCGCAATTTTAACAATTTTCTGCCTGTTACATATTAAGTGTTTAGTGTCTTTGTAGATCTGATCCATAATGCACATGTATGGATGATAAATTGAGGTATAATATTGTTAAAATTTGCACTTATTTTTATTAAGAAATTTATTTCTTGCTATTCCCACCTTTTTGTTTGGAGAGTTGATAAAAGTATTTTCATAATTTAATTTTTCTTTCTTTCTTTTTTTTTTTAACTAAACCAAAGAAACATTTGGAGTTATCATTATTTATAGGTTATTATGCTATTATTTCACTGGTCCAGTACACTTTAGTCAAATTGGGCAGAATGTGGCCCCTGAAAGAAAATTAGTTTGAGACCCCTGCTTTACAGGCCATTCTAAAAAAAAAAAAAAAAAAAAAGTGTCTAACTTTCAACTGAATATTTATCCCTCTCGGCAATAAAGTCATTCTATTATTAATAAAGCAAAGTTACAAATCCTAGTCCATATGTCCCAGTTCCACATGACAGATTACAATCCCTTTCCTAACTAAAACTAGCCTCATGAAACTACAAATAACCTGGATCTTGGCATTCAGGTTTTTGGTGATTTTTGGGTTAAAATTCATACCAGTAACATCAAAATTACAGGCAATTTTGAGAGAAACAGGTGAAAAACATGAAGTATCGAGTCCTGACACGTGTGAAATGCATTCAGAGTTGATATTGTATTCGTATGATGTTTTAGATACAAAGAACAACAGTAAAGAGGCCAAACACACCCCATGACATCAGACTCATCTGCCTGCCTCCAGGCTGGTTACACTGCCAAACTGGAAAGGCCTAAATACTGAGTCAGTTTGGTGGGCTGGAATTAATAACTCACAGACATTTTCACTTTCTCTTTGCAGTTTTTTTTTTTCCCTGTGCGTAGATAATTAAAGGTGACACCTCTGTCAAATCTGTGCCACAAAACTCTAATGGGGGAAAAAAAAACACCAGTTAATAATAACTACTGTATACAGGGATTTTGTTTTTGTTTTTTTCCTAACTGTAGTTTTATTTTACTGGTGCAAAAAAAAAAGAGGCTTTTAAATTTTCTTGAAGGGAGATTTGTTCTTCAAATATCGGTCTAAACTTTAGGCATGAAGATAAGGTGAGCAGTTAATCTGGAAGCGCAGAAACTGGTGTGTTTGATAAATAAAAAATTTGAATTTACTAAAGAAATTTGAGGAAAAAAATTCAAGTAATTTGTGATGAAAACTCAAGTATATCTAACTTAAAAAAAAATGACGGTACTGAAATTTCTGTTTTTAGTTCAGCACAATAAATGCAAAGTTGTTCAAACTTAATTTTTTGTGTAAGGTCAATTGCCCCAGTACGTTGAATCTACTTAAAAAAAACTGAGTAAAATGGTTGCCTTAAAAAGTTAAGCAACGTACAATAAAAACTGAAGGGAACTAAATATTAGTTCCAGAACTAAATATTTTATGTTCAATTGCCATGGATGACTTGGATTTATTCAGGATTGTATTCAAACAGCTTACATAACAGTAAAGACAGTGTTGTTTACAGTTTTTACTCATGGCTCTGTTCTTAAAAAAAAAAAAAAAAAAAAATGAACACAAAACAGCACTGTAAAATCAAGTTGACTTTACTTAGAAAAACTGAGGAAACTCATTACCCTAAAATGTATGTCAACTTACAATTTTTAAGCGTGTTAAACTTAAAACTGGTACACACTTAAAAGTCCTGAGTTAAGATTACTTATAAATTCTAAGGTAATCGGTTTCCTCAGTTTTTCTAAGTCAATTTATTAGATTTTACAGTGAGCCAATTATCATAATTAAACACATAAAGTAACATTTTAACAGTAATGCAAAAATAATAAACTCAACAACCCTACTTAACCTCTGCACATAAAACACATTTTTTACACAAATACCCATTACCCACAATGCAGTGTAACAAAATACCAGAGCCAGCACAAAGGCCCCTCCCCTCCCTCACAGAAACTGAACTTTATATTAACTCTCTAAACAAAACCACTGCATTGTATGTTTTCAGTTTTCTAATTCAAACAACTAATTTGGTTTAGTAATGGCAAAACATAACAGAATAAGTAATTAACACTAAAAAGTTTAATTACAATCAGTGCAGTTGTTTCTAAACTTCAGTTACAAGTTCATTAAACTAAACATTTTTAGTCAACGGTTAAAACTTGATATTTTAAGTTTTCATTACTCAGAACTTATAAGTAAACTTCACTTCAATAGTTTGAGTAATCCAACAAAACTTTTTATTTTTTAATTATTAAACCTTGCTTGGAAATTTTGCTAATTAACAACTTCTGGGTTAACAGTGTATATGAGGTTTTTTTTAGTTGCAGCATTTAACCATTTAGCAGCACTAAAACACATTCATGTAAAATAATTATGGAGACCTTTAAAACTGACTCAACTCTAATGAGGTCTTTAAAAGTTTTATTTTTAAGGGTTTGGTTCTTTTTTGTGCCCTTGCTTTTCCAAATTATGTGCACATACTTGATAATAACAATGGTAGGACATGCTATTCTTGTGTTATTATTATTTCATTACTTTTATAATATTAAATACACCACTTTCCTGCCTCAGTTATCCACCTACGTCTAAAATAAACCAGAACACCAAGAAAACCCCCCAATGTATTCACCGTTTTCACTCAGCTGAAGAATTGTGTCTTTGATAAATAAACGGTAAAATTGGCTCTAATGATTTCTCCTGCAAGATTCATTATAACCTTTTTTATTTTTAATGAACCCTAGCTTTTCCAGATTTATGTAAACAGATTTGGTAGGGAAATAAAATTAATAGCCCAAAATTATGTAAATCCTCTATTTTTAATGGAAAAATACAAATACTGCCTTTCCCTGTGCATGTACCGACATCCAAAACAAATCTAGGGAAAATACGGTTTCAGCATAATTTTAATTTCTTAACCTATAAATAATAACTGAATGTATGGTTTGTACCCAATTTTCAAGGTCAAATTCAACCACTTAAGGGCCATTTTCAAATTTTCCCAGCACACGCTTTAAAAAAAAAAATACACATGTACAGGAATACAGATACTTGATTATTTTTTCACTTTTTTCACAATGATGTACATTGCATTATGCTATAAACACCTAAGATTATATATGAACACAAAGTTTTATCCAAAAAAGAAGGGAAGCCACTTGGCATCTTTTCAGACACTCTCACACAGAGATAATGACTCCGATAAAAACATAACCGTTTGTACATATTTCCACGTATAAACTATACTTTCTCCCAAAAAATTTTCCCTGCAAAGACAACATCGGTCCTTGACAGCCATTGTTGTTCTCTGCTTATCTCTTCTCTAACACGCTGTTCTGTTTTGGTTCCCCACATGGCGGGGCTTACGTGACGACACGTCCTACGTCACAAAGCTTCAACGTGAGTGGTCGAAGTGTCATGTCATTCATATGAGGTTGCTCCAACCACATGCAAGCATTTTTTTATTAAACCACGCCTGCGGAGGGGCTTGAAGGGGCAGTGTGCCAGTAGCCTGTGTTTTACAGGCTACTGGTTCACCAGGAAAGAATGGCCTTCCACTGCCTTCTTAAAACGGGCTCTTCTCGGCCCAAGTGACTGCTAATCTCAGCCCAGGAATTGGTCACTGTATGCAAGTGACTTTTCAGTGAGCTATCATACAGATGAGAATATAAACCAACCCTCTCGCTCAACTGCGTCTCCTGCTCGTTCAGTGCTGCCATTTCGTTCTGTACGCGCGTGCAGAAAAATACAAAGGGGCGTGCCCTGAAGTCGCTTTTGAGCTCGCGACGGCGGATATGACATCACGTTTTGGTCATGTGACGGAGCGCGACGCTCACGCACGTTCACTGTAAATCCACCTTAACTGTAAACACAAGCCATCCATGTCTTCATTTCACAGGAGTGTCCAATGGCAGAGCAGCTCAGATAAATCATCTATAATCTGTATTTCAGTGGATTTATGTTCTTGGTGGTGCTACTGGTTGTAACAGTATTTATTTGATTGTTAACGATGCCTGGATGCTTCTTGGCTAGAACAGATCTTATCATACTCACGAGTAATCACGTTTTTTGTGTCCCATAGGTGTAGGTTTATTTTGTTTACTAGATCACCCTTTGTCTTCCTCAGGAGTGTGTTTTCATTAATAGACAGTTTTGTCAGTTGAATCTAGTGTTTGTCAGATGTTTGTAGTTCATTATATGACCTGTGTCTAGTTAGTCTCATCTGATTAGTGACTGGTAGAAAAATTAGCCTAGATCTTTTTCTATTGTACAGTAAATGTTAGCCCCAGGATAATAGTGCACTAATCGCTAACAGGGATGAACAGTGACGGGTGGAAGTTGCTGATGTTTGTTAGCTTGTTAGCTTTTCTGCTGTGCAGCTAAGATTGTCATAGATCGCCATGTTAATTCCCAAATGGGGAAATTAAAATGCCATGGAGTCATAACATCATCACACAGAACAAAAAACTCAGTATAGACTCAGACCCCTGGAACATCAGTGGAACAGCCCAAGAGCAATTTGAAAAAAAGGTCTCATTTTAAAAGCACACCATGAACTAACTCACATTAACATGAGTGATGTCCCATTAACTACCGGGTGATGACCAAGCCTCAGGACACCGATTAGCTCATAAACTGGGTGGCTAATTTTTGCTGTGCAGTGGTAGCAGTTGCAGACATTCCCCACTGGCTTCTATGGGTCACAATGACCGTGTTAGTTGTGTGCTCAGGGACCAGTGCTCTGAGGTTAGTTGCTGCTGGCAGCAGAGCTAGAGCTGTGTGAAGTGAAAAGAGGCATCCAACACTTCAATGTCCGAGTATAGTTTCCCATTCTGCTCCAGTAGAGTATTTGATTACTATTTTTCCTTCTCATCGTCAGCTTTGGTGACAATAAAAGCACATGATTGAAGCAGGAGAGTGAACGGTGAGTTTTACTACAGTAAATATGTAGTACGAAACTGTAGGGAGAGCTCCGCTGAGAAAAATGCTAAAACACCAGTGAAGAAGAACCAAATCCAGTGGAGAAGAATCAAAATGGTAGAATCCTGCATAGTTCCCCTTTAAACTGAGATAGACTGTTCATCAGCCAATCAAAAGTTTAAGACCAAAGCCTTGAAAAGCCAAAGTCTTTGCAACAAGGCCGACAGGCGGACAACAGATTCCAGTACAGGGCGTCCAAAAGATGCCTGGACGCCCCCCTAGCTACAAGCCTGGTTAGGTGGGCATCGTGAACTGCAACATTTTCCTGTTTTTTAGAGCTGCACAATATATCGTTTGAGCTTCAAAATCGCAATGCATGTGTGGACAATTGTCATATCGCAGATCCTGCAATTTAGGAAGCAAATGAACTCTATGTGTTCTTATCTAATTTCAAGGGCAATGTGACCCACTTCACACAGCCATCCATCAATCTCAGTCATTCTAAAAATAAAAAATGAACTAGTAAAATCACTAGAAATTAAGATTCGGTGCCAAAAATAAAAGCAACATCAGTTATCGACAATTATTTCAGCTACAAGAAGGACGATATTGAAACATGTTCTGTGGCGACAGCGCTTTGCAATAGTTGCCACAATGAGAGGAAACAACTAATTTATTTGACTATTTATGTCGGTACCACACAGCTGTTATATCTTTGAGTATTTCTCATATTGCAAAATATTGCAGGGTTAAAAAAAATGTTTCCAATATTGTGCAGCCCTACTGTTTTTAAAGAACATATTGCAGGTTCGAGGCCACTTTTAACCAAAGTTTAGAAAAATAATGTAGGAGTTCATTTTTTTTATTGAGAATATACTTGGATATACATTTTTAGGTTTGTGGTGTGGTACATTTTTTTACTTTCACATCTGAAAATGCTCGACTGGAAGTGACACAACGGGAGGGAGACCGGTCAACTTCAATAATAGAAAAGGGATGGATCACGATCAAAATTCCAACATGGAGGAGACCTTTAACGCACATAACTACTGATATGACAGGCCATTGTCCATGAAAAAGAATCATTGTTTGTACCAGAATCTTTTTTTTTTCTTCTGTACCTTTCTTTGTCTAAAGAATGAGTATACTTTTGCACAGAAACAAATGTCAAAATACAAAGTACAGAGATCAAGAACATCAGTAGAAAATCTTGCAGGATGTACATGAATTTCTAGACACTGTTTATAATAAGAATTTACAGCTAATGCAACTTGTATGATGGGCCACAGCCCGTCAGTGAAAAGGATTGGAGAAGCTCGCACAGACGCACACAGGCTGTGCGGAGGAGCACCAGGCCGCACCTGACGCTGGGTACGGTATGGGGCTGGGTACGGTATGGGGCTGTGTTTTGACGCTGGGTACGGTATGGAGCTGTGTTTTGACGCCAGGTACAGTATGGGGCTGTGTTTTGACGCCGGGTACAGTATGGGGCTGTGTTTTGACGCCGGGTACGGTATGGGGCTGTGTTTTGACGTCGGGTACAGTATGGGGCTGTGTTTTGACGTCGGGTACAGTATGGGGCTGTGTTTTGACGCCGGGTACAATATGGGGCTGTGTGTTTCCGTGTCTCTAGCCCCTGAGGGAGATGTGCCGTCTGGATCTCGCTTGCGGCTTCGGGAAAACTGGGACGGGGCTCTCTGGGACCGCCATTGTGTGTCCCAGTGAGCAGGGTGTGGTGTCAGGAGAATCAGTGCAGGGAAGGGCAGGTGTCTGGGTGACAGACCAGGACAAGAATACTGGGCTCACCTCACGATATCCTTCAGAATATTGTAATGAATCCACCAATAAAATAGTATTGATCATCTAATACCAGCAACAGTATTGATACTTACCATAAACTACTAAGGCTATGTTTTATTATCATGCTTAGAACTCCCTGTCATGACATAATATGATTTGATCTTGGAGAAAAAGAGCAGTTCTATTCCCCTTTCCCCAAACAGTCACTTTTTTTAGTTAAATTTGCACCATCGTGAGCTGAAAATCATTTAAAATCACTTCTCAACTTTTAAAATGGTAATTTTTGAACAAGATTCCATATACATGTGTAAAAACGTTTAACCTGCAATATGCTCTTTAAATTCACAATACTGTGTCGATATTTTTAGGAATTTATTCAAATGCAGACACAGCAAGGGTTAATTTTTGTTTTTTGTTTATATCAGACTTATTATTATTTAACTCTGTTTTGTTACATAATGATTATTTCAGTCATCCTAAAGCACTTTTTAACTTCTGAAAGAGGCAGATGATAGTTCCTTTGTTGGGATGGCGCAAAAATAATGTTCAGATGTTGAACGATTGAGGGACTGCTCACTTCACAACAAACAGAATATGCACATTTGAGCAAGATCGTAAACCTTATTGCCTGTGAAAGTTTTTACAGAGAAACATTTTATAATATAGTATTAGATCCTATTCTGATCAAATAAAATGTGCTTCGTATTTGTGCATACTTCTAGTGCAATTAAATTTTTGCAGGAAATAGTCATTTAAAAATCAGGGTATCATAATCCTTGCATATTGCGATATGTAACGTATTGCTATATTCTTATCAATACACACCCCTATAAGCGAACCACGCAACAGGAAATAAACGCCTCTCTTTCGACAGTGACACCAGAAAATAGAGAAAATGAGAGAAGCAACAGCATGACTCTGAGGAAGTTCTCCCCCTTTCTTTTCTTCCTCATCCTCCATCCATCCATGTCCAACTTTTAAAAACTTTGCACCGCCCCTGATAGATATTAATGATACTAAGCAACACAATCCGACTTTATTCTTTCATCTCGAGTCCTGTTTCTTTACTGATCAATGTCCCCCATTTTTCATCTTAATCAGACCTAATATGGCTAACCCTCCAGGCCAGGACAGAGGACTCATTCCCTCATTTGTCAAGGCTCATTTTGGGTTTTATCTATTACTTGGACCCCAGCAGACATGACCCGACAGGGGCCGGGCTGATTGGTACTTGGTGTACACCTCCGCTCTGTGTGTGAGCGTATGTGTAATGACTAAGGCGTGTAACAAAGTCAGCATGTGACCCCCACCCTCCATGGCGGTGGGGCCCATAAATCTGCCACCGTACTCCAACACACGTCACCTCTGACCTCACACATACCCATTCACATTTTCTGTGCAGACACGCCTGCCCAGCACACATTTAAACGATAAAAAATAGACAGAAGATCAACTTTGATAGTGAAATCAGCATGTGGTCACCAAGGTTTTCCCAGGATCCCTCAATGGCCTCTCTCTCTCTCTCTCTCTCATATATATATATAAACCATTCCTGTCTTTGTCCATGTCTCTGTTGGACCTCCAGGTTAAAACACAGTGTCAGTCAGAAAAGGATCCTCGTATCCCTGTCACGTCTTCCCACATGGCTCTCTTCCTCTCACTTTCTCTCACACACAGCTCTGTCCCGGTCGCCCTCCTCCTCTTTTCATGTCTTCTGTCTCATATTCAGGGCGGCCCACAGTTGTGGTTTGGTATTCTCCACTCTCGTAAACACCACTTGTCAGGGTGTCACCTTTCACCCACCACCACCCATCGCTCTAACACCCTCCTCACCCACCAGCATACGGTACATAGCTACTGTACCTCATTGCCCACAGCACATGGTCAATTCTATCTCTCAGTGTGTTACCTAAAACGGCCTACAGAGGGAGCTGATGTGCATCTGACAGTCCCATCACAATCGATGCTGATGAGGGTCAAAACATGATATTCGAAATCTCTCTGATGGGGCATTTTAGAGATAATTTGACAGATTAGTGTCGCTAAATGACCCACATTTTTTACTTTTAAGTTCATTTTTGCGTTAGTTGGACCATAAGAGATGATCCAAAACAATTAGCTAAATAAATGTTGGAATGGCAATCAATTAAATTTCGCTATCTGGTGAGACATTACTGTGTTTTGATCCACAAATAACAATTTTTAAGTTGGCAAAATTATGAGAGATCATTTAAAAAATATCATTTAATGTGTATACACTTGAAACGCCTGCTAGTTTTCCTCTTTTCTCAGACTTTTGGACTTCTTGTGTCCTTATGCGGACAATTACAGCTTCATGCCTTGTTCACGTTAATTTCAATAAATCAATGATTTGGTGGTAAAACTGTACCTGGTTTGGGATGACATCTGTCAAAAGATAAGATGCAAAAATAGACCCAGCTTGAAATAATTAAAATTATGCTTGAGGCAAATATTCCAACAAATCAGTTTATAAACAACTTTTTTGTTTGTTTGTTTGTTTTAAGTATAATTTTGTATTTGTGAGAGGGGATGACATGTGACTGTGTAAAAGGAACTGAAATCCTTCCTCCTAGAAATGACCGTAGGTGGACAGATGGGTGTGACTGGAGGAGGGCGAGTTCCAATGGGTGTTAATGATGCAGTAAAACGGTAAATTTCATGAAACATATGTTTAACATAGTATTTGGCAGCCTTGTTAGTCTAAGCTACTTAACCCTCAAAGACCTAAGCAGCCATAGGAAACCAAAAACATCTCTTTATCTAAAATGCTTAATAACTTTTGAACCGTAAATGTCGCAATCCTAAAAGAATACACCGCTATTAATACCCATTATTATATTAAAATAAGTGAGGTTTTCACTGGCATCAAATATGAACCATTTGGACAATCGAAATACACTGACTGACTTGATCATATGTTTTGTGACAAATCCATCTTTCTTTAGTTTTCTCTGTTCTGGTAAAATCACTCTTGGATTTACATTGAGGTTCCAAACATCTACAAGTTCAGTAAAATAATAATAGGAACATTTCTGCATTTCACTGAAAAATCAATAATGATAAAAATGCTGATAAATACCTTATAGAAAATGTTAGAATCAATCTAAGGGTTAACTATTAAACTTTTAATGTTCTTGAAAGCAAATGAGCAATCAGTCAATGGAGCAGATATTGAAACCTTCTTTTTGTCCTAAAATGTAATGAAATAAATCAGTAGAGCAAATGAGTCCAGAATGACTACTGGGAAAAGAAAAATTGATGGACTGTTGACTGGACATAGAGAGCAGAGACTACATTTAATTAGTTGACAGAGGTACCATGACGTCAGTCCTTGGCACTGCAGCCAATCGTCTGCATTTTGGCTATCACCATGTTGGCTTTTTGGAGCCAGTAATGACCATATTTGGATGAAAAAAAAATGGAGCTATGGAATTGTGAGCAGTCTGTAAGGGATTATGGGTGAGCTAATGATAAATGTGAACCCATTGACTCTATAAACACACAACAGGACCCCAGTGGTGTTAGTAGACCCTAATAACCACAACTATACTCTTACCATCTGCCAGGAAAAAAAAAAACTTATATTAAATAAAAATGGACTTTCACATTGCAGGTAGAATTGGCGAATTGTCCAGGGTGTACCCCGCCTTCGCCCTATGTGGCTGGGATAGGCTCCATGTGACCCCCGTGACC
>JAPTYR010000030.1:27749494-27759766 GCA_029814505.1 Siphamia roseigaster | reverse complement strand
TTACAAATTACTCATAAAAAGTACTCAATTACAGTAATGTGAGTAAATGTAATTCGTTACTTTCCACCCCTGATAATTTCATTGTAACATGGGTGCAATGACAATAAAGTTCATTCATTCATTCATTCATTCATGAGAAACCCAGTCATCTGGATTAAAAAAACCACTAGGGTTGACACATTCAACACAGTGTCTTTATTTATAGTCTATGTAAGACCATTTACTGACATTTTTTCCAGATTAAATGCACTGACATTTTCATGTCCCGAATTTTTTCCCCAATATTTGATTAAAACATCATTAATTTTGAGTATATATATATTTTTTCATTTATTTGAGGTCATCATTAGGTACATCCTGAGGGGAAATATGTCTAAATTTCTCTTTTAATATTCAGTCTAAAAAGCTGGTACCAAAATGAACCCAGTTTCATAGAAGCACCCATTTACCCTTGAATGTTAGTGACCTGAGAGACTTTAATGACATGATATAAAATGGAAAAAAACATGGATTATTTATGCTGCACACTGTAGACTGAACAGTGCCATTTCAGAAAATATGTGCTTTTGGTCTTGTCTGTTTTAGCCAGCGGTATTGAAATATATGGGATATATACTGCAATGATTTCCAGAAATGTGGAAAATATTAGGCTTTTTACCCCCCCTCTATCTGTTATTTGTTGAAAACACAAACACAAATATTTCTAGATAAACCCTTTCAATATCTATGAAGAAAATGTCGACACAGCAGGGCACATCTGAATCAAGGTCACTGCCTCTGTCTTGAAAATAGTCAGTATTTCAGGCTCTAGTTTCTTATCACAGTCTCCACAAACCCCTGTTTTTTCCTCTCTGGCTTCAGCCTCAGCCTCAGCCTCAGCCTAGACACCAGTTATTTCCCTAATTACACGTGTTTTAGCCCCAAGCTGAATCAAAGCCTGGTTTTTCAAAAATTTCCTTTGTATTTTATTTTAATCCTGGACTTTACTTATTTGTTACTTCTGACCTGTGTTGACTTCCTGGTTTTCTACCCATTTACCTGCCTTTAAGCATTTGTTTTATTCAATAAATTCACTGAACCCAGACTATTGAGCCATTTTTTCCCCTTCACCATCTAAATGCATATCTGTTTTTGGTACATTGCTGTCAGTTTACTGAGTTCCACACAGCCTCTGTTATTATTTATACTTACACATATACTTGCTCTAAAAAAAAAAAAAAAAAAAGTTTTTTTTTATAACAATTTATTAAATATTTATAACTCATTTTAACTTCGATATTACATTTTGGATACTTGGTCATGTTAGCTTCTTGAACATGACAAATATGGGAAGTATTTTATCTTGCATAAAAGCACTGCAACAAAAAAACAAAACAAAACAAAACAAAACAAAAACATTCTTAAGAGCTGTAAAGCTGAGGAATCCCTTACATGGAAATACTAAATCAATGATCCTGTGTCTTATTGCAAAATAAGAGAAAATACTCAAATGTGTGTTGGATGGAAACCACTTGGGCTCCCTTTCTGTTAAGTGTCTGTAATTGGCTTAAGCATGTTGCAATGCACCAATTTTGATTTTATTTAGTTGGTAATTTATTGTCACATGTTGTATAATTATTCTGAAGGATTTAACTCACACTATGGAGGTGGAGGAGAGTTAGTATCACTGTGGTGTTTTTACACTGCTGCATGTAAAGTGGGATTTTTTTTTTTTTTTTATCAATTTCTTAATGTTTCCAAAATGTATGTTTACAGGACCAAAAAAAACATAGCTTTGCAAAAATAGAACCCAATAAAATAGAATAAATTGTTAAGAGTCGTTTGAGTTGCAGTAAAGTAATAAAAAAAGCACAATAAGACAGATACAAACCTGGCTTGCACAGACATTTTGGATTATTTAGAGTTATAACATTTATCCTCATCAATTCTTAACTTGACTGAAATGTAGTTTCATCCTCAAACACAGTCTTCGCAGGTTGTTACCGATGCAAAAGGCACGGACGGGGTTCGAACCCGCGATCTTCGGTTTACGAGACCGACGCCTTACCACTTGGCCACCGCGCCTCCGCTCAAGCATTCAGAGTCTACAATTTCATACACGACCCACGTCTAACAATGACATAAAATCCTCCTCTATTCAGCACATATATAACAGCGACATACTCTTACAAGTACCCGAGGCTCCAGTTCGTCTCTCTGAAAGCCACAGAGAAGTGAGTTGCTAAGCTAAAGCCTGTTAGCCTGCGTGTATTGCTGTAATTCATCCACAAGGGGAGGCTGTTAGCTAACGTCTACGTGTAGCAAAACGCTTCATCTTGAGTCAGTTTCACATGTCAACAAGCAGAGGTCTCCGTGTTAGCTGTGTAAAACGAAGCAGGTGAGAGTCGTCTTTGCCTCTCAGTTTTGCTTTTTGTGTAGAAATTAGTTTTCGACAACTTTCAACAATCGGTGACAGAAACACTCAGCAGGCAGTGCTAGCTTGCTAACTTACTAGCTAGCTAGCATCATGCTACAGTGAGTACACCTACTATAATGAAGTGTTAAAGATGGGGTTCATCATCTGAGTCCTAATGATTTACTCATAAAATATCCTGGCTGTCAGCTCATAAACAAGTATTTGCATCATGAGATTGAGCTTGCATATCTAATAATAATAACTCGGCTATCAGAATCAGTAGACTGTTTGTAATTCTTTTCTCAGCAATACAATATGCATGAACCCAGACTGCAGCTTTTCACTGTCTTTCTTTTCAAAACATCAAAGATGAATGCTCGCCTGAGGGGCTCTCTTTTTTTTTTTCTACCCCCCTTTTTTGGGATCAGATATCCTAGAGGCTGTGTGAAAAATGAATAAGACTCATTTCCATTGGGAATGAGTTAGCACAGAAAATCACAGATGTGGAGTATTCACCTTGACCTGCTTATAGCAAGTCTTAAACACAAAGACAAAGCACATAGTCTATAGATGGTTATATTTCAGAAAAGCCTCAAAGTTGAGTTTTACTCTTGTATGGACCTTTCTATAAAATCATGACACTTGCACTTGTTGATTGGTTTCTTGTGCTTAAAGAAATCAGTTTTTAATCAATTTCTCTCTTAAACAATATATAACTACCTTAAAAGCAACTATTACTGCTAAAACTGCATCTACTGTGTAGAGTTGTCATATTGTGTATTGTACATCATAGTTCTTCACATACTTCTGCTATTAAATATACTCTCATTTCCTACTTCTTAACCTGAGGGAAATATGTTCCAGTAAGAGATCACAAGGATCTGGGGCATATTTGAGAGAATAAAGAATGACAATCACTATCTGTTCAATTATTTATTAGTCTACTTTGTTTTTGCTGCTCTTCTGGAGGAAAACTTAGCCTGCTGAATCTGTGAGAATATTTTTTTTTTTTTTTTGCTGAAGAGACATCCCAGAGTTAGTTATTTTTTCATGTAAACAAGAAGAGATTGAAATCGTTTGCTGCAGGGTGCTTGAAATATGATAAATGACCAGGAAAATGATATCCAGTGCAAGTAAAAGCCTCCATTGTCTGTTCTGTCTCCGTGAGCTCCAAATAATGTGATTAGTGAGTGTTAATAGCACAGACAGGGTATTATGAGCTGCTGATTGGGTAAATACTTTTTTTTTAATCTACTGAATTCACTTTTTTTTTTCAGCTGTTATATTCTCCTTACTGGGAAGTAAAATATGACACAACTTTCAGTTTGAGAGTTTTAGTTCCAAGTTTTATTGCAAAGTTTACTTATTTTACATTAACCGGTATAGCTGTACATCTGTGTTAACTTTAAAAAAAAAAAAATCTTTCCCTGTTCGTGTCTTGCAGCTTGATATTTTTTCCCTAAATTGACAAAAGCTCAGCCGCGCAAACATCTCAAGTTCAGAAAATGAAATGTTTTCAATGCCTCACAATCCAGGCAAATGCATGTGGCAGCCGACACTGTGGGTCTTTTGCTGCTGCTGTGTGAGGAGAAAATTGGTCATTGTGAGAAGGGTTTGCTGGATCTGACCCTGGCTACAAGAAGACGCGGAAGTGTGAAATTCATTTGAAAGGTAAGCAGCTGATAAAGCTACACAACAAAAGCAATATCATTTCTCTCCCTTATGCATTTTTTTCAGTCTCGTCTCCTTTTTTCTGCTTTTTTAAACTCAGCTGTTTTTACAACTTCATACCACAGACGAATGTTAATTTAAAAATAAAAAACAACCCCTCACACATTTTTGATGCAGTTTATTTAAACGGGCAAAAAAAAATTGTATCTTTAAAAAAAAGTCAGCTTGATTTGTTAAAACTCAGTTTCCCCCTTGTTTCTGTTTAATGTGTACAAAACAATTAGATGCATATCACTCATGCCTGTTGGGTCTGTTACCATAGCTACAATACGACAGTGCAGACAATCATCTGGTCCTTGTTTCCTCCAATAGGGTTGCACGGCTGGAGCTGCAATATAAAGTAAAGATGCTCATCTTTCAGCAATACCCTGGTAAGAATCAGAAACAGGTTCATGAGTACGAGAAAGTATTGCAGAGTGGCAGGCAGGGGACTGCGCCCAGTCATGGCGGACCACAGAAACAAGATCCGACGAGCCGCACAGCAGGAGACGAAGGTGAGAGCATCTACCATTTTGAAATTCAACTCCTCTTATTGTTCACTAGAAGAGTTTGGCTGAACAAAACTGTGACAATAAACAAGATACGCCTAAGTATTCAGTCTTTGAATGCAAACAAAAAAGGGAACAGGATGAACAAAAAGGAGGTGTCACTTTAAATGAAATGCATTAGTTGAAAGGAAGCAAACAGAAAGACTCTGCTCATACTTATTGATGTGGTCCAAGGCTGCCCAGGTCAAATTTAGTTTCAATTGGTTCGATCAAAGAACACGAACAAAGCTCTCGCTTGAAATGAAGATTTTCCTTCTTCAGAGCGTCTGATAAAACATTTAGAAAGGGGGGAAAAAAACCCATCAAGACACGTTTCTTTCTTTTAGGTTTTAAATTATTCTAATATATTGTAAATGAATTTACGTATTTGCAAGTCGTTCTACAGATGTGGCCCTAAATCAAAGAGCACTCCAAATCCCATCGGTCACAACATCTAAGGACACGATGGATTCTGGGACTATCATGGAGGAGCTTTGAGGCCAGGCTTGTTGAAATCAAAGGCCTGAGAGCTAAAATAATTTTTCCAGGCTCTCTATATCATTCTGAGAAAAATAAATGTGGTCAGTTAATCTGCGGCTTGGAAAAGGACAACAGCCAATGCAGCATGTTCAAGCTGCCCCCCTACTGGGCGGCCCATGAGCCTGTCGATATGGTGGTTTGATGTTGGATGGAAAATAAGAACCCCCCACAACAAACAGAGAGGGCTGGAACAGAGAGACTGGAACAGAGAAAGAGAGGCTAGAAAGGGAAGAACCATCGACAGATGGACTCTGTTGTGATTAAAGATGGCGGCAGTCTTTACTGCAGACTACGAAGGACTACACTCGATCCATAGAAAAGCGGTGGGAGTAGTCTACGTTTCAGCACAACAAAACCAAGAACAACATAGTAAGGTAAATCAGCAGGTATGACGTCTGCTTTTCCATCTATGAAGGTAAAAAAAAACGACGATAACCAGCAACTTTCCATTGTACTGTTTATCGCTCTTTTATGTCTGTTATCGCTTGTCATGTCAGTGCCATGCTGGTTTTGTTGTGTCTTCCCACTCATCAAAAGCAAAGCACATCATTTGATTTGACCGCTGAATGTGCATCCCATGGCCAGACTATTGAAGCCCACGATGGACTGATTTTCCAAAATGAATTTGAATTTCCTCAAGCCAGCAGATGCCTGACAACGTAGTTTCGCCATTTGGTCCATGGTTGTGGATGTTTGTTCGTGGTATTATGTCACCATAGGAAATATGGGCCTTTTAATAAGATTTGGTCATTCTTGGGGAAATATCGTAATCCAACGGCCGGAATATCCAGGAAAAATAAACTCCAACCTGCAGATTGTTCAGTCCTCTGTGCCTAATCCACTCCATGGCGTGTTAGTCATGATATATTCATCTGGACAAAGGACATCAGCAGGACTCCAGAATACATTTTCAGACTGTCTTTTGATATTACTGGGGAATAATCTTCCAAAGTTGAAACAAACATCAAACACTTTTAATATCCTTTGCAACAAATTCGAGTGTGTCATTGTAATCGTTTGCCCATCTGTATGTTTTTCATTTTATCAGCTTTGAAACATGAGATTTTTTTATTATTTTTTACTTTTTTTGTCCATTGCACTATTTTGTAGTTATTAACATAAAGTGAATTACTCGCAGACAACGAATTAGAAAAAAAAAAAAGAGATCTCTATTGTGCGCTCTCAGAATAGGAGCATTCATTTAAACGTCTTAATGGGCTTTTGTTCATCAGAGGGTCTTCAACAGAGATAAGCCTATTTCAGTCAAGGCCTACAACGGAGTCTAAATCCACACTGACAGGTGGAACAAAAGACGAATGAAAGGGCTGAAGTAGGAAACATGAAGTTGTCTTAACTGCAGTAGGATGGTCACGAATAAAAAATGTAACCAAACTTCACCGTAAATCCCAGTAGTTGGACGTATCGTACTGTATCGAGTAAACATTTTCATTAATCTGAACTACGTGTACACTGACAAAACACATGTTAACTGTCTCTGAATGCTTCCTCTTATCCAGGGGTTAATTCAGGAGCCACGTTCTGCTCAGTATGATCTGAAATGGACCTGACGAAATAATAACAATGGACCAAGTTAAATTACATCATGAAAGTGCAAAGTTTTCCCTTAAAAAATGACAGGTTGTTAAAATTGAGAGCACTTTTAGCAATATTATGTCTCATTTTACCATCATTTTAGTGGAAAAAAGTAGATTTAATCATGAAAATGTTGACATCTATAAAGTATCTTTAAAAAAACACACACGCACAAACAGCCACAAACCTGAAATTTCTTTATTAATTTTAATAATATTGTGGCTCATTTTATCATTTCTATCATTTTAGTTCAGGGGCTGGACAAGTAAAATAACAATGGAAAAAAGTCCAGTTAATTAGGAAAATGTTATATCTACAAACTATCCTTTAAAAAAAGAGAATAACACAGACACATACACCCTGAAATTTCTTTGGCAAAATAAGTGTAATTTTAACAATATTATGCCTCAGTTTGTCATTGACGTCACTTTCGTTCAGGGGCCACATACAGACCAATATCCTCCTGAGACCCAGGAAAGTGTAAAGTTTAGCTTTTTTACATTAAATGATTATCTTGATTAAAAACTGCGTCATGGAACAGTTTATTCAGATACATTTTAAAATGTGTTTTTTTTTTTAACAAAATGTCCTTTGTAATGGACACTTTTTTGTTTTTGTTGTTTGTTTAAGTAAAACTACCAATGTTTTGTCCCCTACAGAGGCCAAATATGCATTACTAGGTCTCAGGACGTTAAGAGCCTAAATGAGCAGAACCATTAAAATAGTATCAGTAAAAAAAAAAAAAGTCAAATTAACTGAAAATGTTGATACCTACAAACTATCATTTAAAAACATTACCACAGCTATGAACAGCTTGAAATTTCTTAAGTGGAAAAAAAAGTAATTTTAACAATTTTATGCTTCAGTTTAGCAGTTAAACATTATAACTTAGAGTGACCTACAAAAGCACAAAACATTTATTGACAGGCAGGATATTAGTAAAATGACACAAACTCCTATTAAGACATTTCATGTTCATATTTGTTCCGATTATTCACATTTTGTGTTAAAGGGTAGTTTGTAAATGTCAACATTTTGGTGCAATTTTACCTTTTACCGTAAAACAAAGAGGGAAAAACATGTAGTTTTCATTATTTACTGGTTATTATTAAAGTATTTGACTGGACTGATCCACTTTAGATCATATTAGTCTATTTGTGGAACTTGAACTTCCATGACTGTTAATATTTTCAGTACATTTTGGGGTTTTTTTTCATTTAAAAAACTCATCCCCCAGGCCTCTAATTGGAAGTAACTGATTAAGAAACACATTTCAAAGATTAAATAACCCTATCTGACATGTCATTGGAATAACTGGCTTTTCTACTGCTCTATTCCTCTTTCTGTCTCACATCCTGCCACAAAAAGCATCAACTTTTGCTGAATTCAGCAATAAATCAGGTTTAATACACTGACGTCTCGGAGCCCAGCACAGAAACATCTTCTGTTGTTCCTCTGTCTGCTCGGTCGCTCCGCTGGGCCACTTGCTTCAGGGCTTCTTGTTTGTAGTTCCTGTGAAAGAATACTTAGGGAGGAATATTTTTTATTCACCTTCCCCACCCTGCTGTTTCTAGACTTGCAAATGTTTGTAAAAGTACAGTAGGTTTTGAGTTGGTTGCCAGAAAAAGCCTGAATGTATTAGAGTTTTTTTTATGGAGCAGAACATGCAGAGAATTCACCATTGACCAGATGTTTTTTTATACATATCAGAAACATACTGGCTCTTTATTACTTATTATAAAGCACTTATTAATGTCTCATTTACCTAATTACTGCTTATTAATAGTAAGTACAAATGCATTACAGTCTGTTTTGATTCCCTCTGGACCAGAATTAACAAAGTATGTCATGAATCGCCACTTCCATTTCATCATCAAACCAATATGTCTCTTTTTTTTTAAACATAATTATCATCCTGTATCTCATTTTTGCCTTTTACATTTTATTGCATCTTTTATGCTTGGTTCTTCTTACATCTTGTTGCATGTTTTACATTTTCTTTATCTTTCTTTTTCCCGTTACATCTCTTACTTCTCCTGTATATTTCACATAGCTTTGGTGAGGCTTATTTTATAATAATATGTTTTATTTAATTAAGAGAATCAACCACACAGTGAAAAAAAAAAAAGCTCCCATATTGGGTCCAGATTCTAAGTTTGGGAAAAACAGGCTTATTTTGATCTAATAAAACAGAACTCCAAATAACCTTTGAAGTCTCAACTGCTTTGATTAGATAATTTTCTTGTAACTCACTAGTTATGAGAAAAGTACAAAATCTAGAGGTATTTAGATCATTTTATTGGGATTTATAACCATAATTTCACAAAAGAATTGCACTATAATTACATATAATTTGATTGTGTATGTAGATTTTACATAAAGAGATGGAGTTTTTTTTTTTCTTCCTTATTTTCATTAAATTTTTTATTATGTCTTTCATTTATAGAGAGAACATTTACTGACAAAGAACTTCTTGGAGGTGTTTTCATATGTTCCGAGTAAATATTCTGCTTCTGCATTTTTTGAAACATGTAAATTTGACTGTTGGTTGCATTTTTGACTGAAATTAATAAATATGAGCAGATGGTGAAGTGTTGTCTGATGCCCAATACCTAATGTGCTCATCGTTTGAAATACAGTTACTGGTCTGTCAGATGATGAGCAGTTATTTTATGAAAAACTCATAAAAAGATTCAAGGTTCAAACAGTTTATTGTCTTTTACACAGCAGGACTGAGCAATGAAATACTTCATTTGGGAGTTTCCTTCATACGACTAATGTAAACAGTTAAAGGAGTGATATTTTGCCTTCTTAAATTGAATTATGTATTTTCAAACATTTCCTTGTGGTCTACATGAACTGTAAATGCTCTGCTTAGAACTAAATTCTTCATGAATTCAACTCCACAGATCCATCCTCAACCCTATTTCTGACTAATGACACTGGAAAGGTGACATTTAAATACAAATTAACCACTTCATGCCCCCCATTCCATACTTTCTGTCCCATCCACATGTGTTCATTAATGCAACCAACACCTGAACATTTTATGGAATCAGATCAAAGTTGGAACATATGTTGAGTTTTTACTACAACCTAAACAATTATGTCAAACTCAGAGAAATGTTTGGCGGAAATCTTGATTTTACATGTGCAAATGTTGTAACCGAACTGCTTAGAAAATGTAAAAATTAAGCAAGAATTAAAACTGGTTGTAGAAATCCACTTGATTTTTGCCAGAATGAATATAAAGATAGCTTTGCAGCACCTGGAGGGTTGAAATTCAAACTTTCTGAACTATTAGGGTCCAAATAAACAAATAAATGAACCAAAGGCTATTAAAAGTGGGTTTTGCAACATACTGTATGACCTCGTTAACCCTTTAAGGCCTGATGTGTCAGTGCTGATGAGTTCTGAATGGATCTTTTTGTTTAAATATTCAGAAAAATTCACCCGTTTTCCTTCATTTATTTTGTGTATTTTGTT
>JAPTYR010000030.1:27547099-27559485 GCA_029814505.1 Siphamia roseigaster | reverse complement strand
AACCAGATTTCTTTGTATTTCTATTGTGTTGAGAAAATAAAAGTGTAAATTTAAAAAAAAAAAACAATGTGGTGCTGTTAAAATAACAGCCTATTTCCTTTTTTAAACTTAAAAAAAAAGGATTAAAGAAGCAAACATTCAAAAATTATAGATTTTAAATACATAAAATAACAGATGGCTGTGGTTCAGTTGGTAGAGCAGGTCGCCATATGATCAAAGGGTTGGCAGTTTGAATCCTAGCTCAGTCTGTTCACATGTCAGAGTGTCCTTAAAAAACTCTGAAGACACTGAACCCTAAACTGCTCCCAGTTTAGTCCTGGTACAGTTTACATTTATTTACTGTTTACATGTTTAAAATGTCAAATATACATGTTTAAAATTTTAAATATACTTGTTTAAAATGTTAAATCTACATGTTTAAAATGTGAAATTTACATGTTTAAAATGTTAAGTTTACACGTTTAAAATGTGAAATCTATATGTCTAAAATGTTAAATATACATGTTTAAAATGTTAAATCTACACATTTAGTCCCTTTACGCCCGAATTTAAATATAAGTATATAAATAAAAAAAGCAAATGCTAAATTCATTGGAGGTAATTAATTTGACTGTAGCGCATACAATAAATAGATGTTTTGCATATTTGTGACAATAGGTGTTAATGGGGTTAAAATATTAAGTTTAAATGTTGGAAATGTTAAATCTACATGTTAATCTGCAAACATGTTTATGGATTGATGGTTGTTTTTTTTTTTTTTTTTTACAGTATTGTTCTAGCAACCACATTTTTTTTTCCGTAAAAACAACAGGATATTTTTAGAGTGTACCATCCTTCTCTATCAACCTGTTTCTTGTCCAGTTTGGGACCAGTGCAGCGTGTTGTCCTTGGGGAACACCAGACCATAGGAGTGTAAATGCAGTCACCGAACCCATGTTTCGGATGCTAAGCCCATGGAGAACCTGATCAACACCAATATGTTTGGAATCTTGTATCAATGATTGTATTAACTGTATTATTTTATCAGAACTTAGACTTCCTGGTGTTAGTCAACAATCCCACTGCTTATATTTGACTCCTTGCTTGTAAAATCTTCTGATTCCAGAATCCAGTGACTCCATGTTTTATCTACATTATCTATATACCATAATATGTCTTGACATTTATTCCACATGTGCATGAATGTGGCATCTCTTCCTTTTGAGATTCACTAAACACAATCTGAAACAGCCACTAGAGGACACCACAGGACTTTTAATGCTCAGTCAGTCCCAGTCCCAGAGAACAGAAGGGGTTTGGGTTCATGGAGCCCTGATGGGAGGTCACAGGCCTATAGTTCCACTGGTGTTTCACAACCACAGTCCTGTTCTGTATGCAACACTTATCTGAATGTCTCACCAAATGCAGGATGAAAAATGTTAGAGCTGTTGCTTTTCTCCCTTGACATGTCAGGAAACTCTCTTTCACAATGTTCAGGAGAAAAAATATAAGACAGTAGTGTGACTCTAACTACAATATCTACATGAATATCTACATTTGAACATATTAAACCAACTGTGGTCGTGTTATCTACTCAGACATGAAACATAAGCCTCAAATGTGTGATCCAGGCCTCTCAGAAGTTAACATTTAGCTTCAGCGTGACTTATTTCTGTGTTCCAACATGTTGTGTTGGTTTGCTGAAGTGCCATTCCACAGTAAATCATCTCTGGGGTGCTTGATATTTATTTATTTCTTTGTACAGCAGCAGATGGCCGGGCTGCAGAGTACAGTCACCGCTCCCTCTCTCTTCCTCTACCAGATCTTTGTAATGTGAGGAAACAGCGAGGGATTGCTAGCCATCCTGCCATCACTTCCAATTTGGCTAGAGCCAGAATAAACCGCACGAGCTGAATCACACAGTTAGTATTTGGGTTCATTTCTCTGTTTGCTCCCTGGTTTTGAGAGTTTTAGTAACTCCTTGAAGTTTAGATGCAGCAAACATGTCCAACAGGAAGGAGGAAAAAAAAGGACTTTATTTGTTTTTTTCTTTGGATCCAAGAAGCAATTTGATGTGCAGTCGCTGAACATATTAATAGATCCCCAAAAGTTGTCAAAAACAACAATTATGCAATGAAGTATTAACTTCTCTGTGTATATCACGTGACTAAAACAGACAGAAAAGAAAACATGGACTGTTTTAGCAGGACAATATTGACGTAAGAGCTGAAGTGATTTGGGTTATTATCAAGAAAACATGAAAAATGTTTAGATATCAGCTCTTAAATTGAACTCTTATGAGCTATTTTTGCTCTTATTATTATATTTGCCCAAACAAATGCACCTTTAATGGTACCAGGCATTAAAATGAAGAAGAAATTGAAGAAAACAAGGGTCGGTCTAAGCATTTTTTTCCCCCATAAGTATATTTTTCTGGATCTGTGCCTCTGTCCATGGTGCTGAAAATGAAGCCCCCATATATAAAGTGTTGCACAGATGATACATACAAACATGCACCTATTCATCCTTCCACCCATCCTTAAACCATTTTGGGATTATATGAAGGATGGCTTAATTTTTTTTTTTTTTTGGATAAGGGCACACTTTCTTTTTTTATACTCCTGTAGAGTTGAATTATTAGATTGAAGTTGAATAATAAGCACTGAGTCAAACAGCACACCCTTCATCTGCGGAGCTGTAATTAACGGGGGCAAAATGCAGGCGGTGGCGAAGGAAAAAAAAAATGCAAATTATTCTGCACAAAGGCTCCTCACAAATTGGCGTCACCATTTCTCAAATTATATCATTACTATATTTTGAAAATGTTAATCTGTTGAGCGGATTTCCCGGGGGAGTTGAGTAAATTAGTTCTATTTCCGAGACTGCCTCTCTGCAAAGGCACGGCAGCGACAAGCACCTCTGATTTGCTGATTACAATTAGACTCCCCAGTTTGGGCTCCTTCAAGCATTGATAATTTTCGGCATATTAAGCACGTTTTAGCAAAGGTGATAAGTCAGTTTTAATTGAAATGAAATTATTATTCTAATGGAAGTTTGGTTATTATTATTAGGAGGCACTAGTCATTCTAGCTTCATTTTTAATATATAAATGCTGGGGAGTATAAAAAAAAAGATTTTGAAGGGCATTAGGGTGTCAGGATTGAATGAGGTAATTTGAAGGGAATTACTTTCTCTTCTATCAGAAATGAACTGAATTAAAAGTCCAAATCAATCGCTTTCACTTCTCCATTCTACTTTGACAGCGGCACAATTACAGATAATTAGATGGGAGGAAACTTTTAATTGTGGGATTAGAGGGAAAGAGAATTTGTAGGATCAGAGGAAAATTTCGAGGCAGAGTTTCTTGCTTAAAATCGAATCAAAGGATTTGCGAGCTTAAAATGGCAACCAGCTTCTTTTTTTTCACCCCCCACCCCACCCCACCCCACCCCTTTCTTTTTTTTCTAATGTTTAATTGGAATTGCATCTAGTTCATCCAAATCATTCAAAACAATTAATTTAGATTTAATTCTATAATTATCATCAAATCGAATAATGTGCAACCTAATTTAGATAGTTAAAAATTAACGTGCGTGAAGTTAATTGAGTAATTAAACTCCTAAACTGCTGCCTATTAATTTGCCTCCCTAATTAAAAATGAATTTGATTTTGTGCTGGTAAAGTAGGCATCAGTGTTGGATAGGCGTTATGATAAGGCCTGCGTTTTTTTTCTTTTTTTTATCCCGGATTGGGGTGTATCACTGAACACCTTTATTAACTTGGCATGCCCATGACTCTCTGTTATCAGTGCATCTGTTTAGTAAGTGACTCAGGTGAGTGTGCAGCTGCAAAATCCTCTTAGGAGACTCAGCCAAGCAGAGAAACAGCACAGGAAGTTGGCATTAGTGGGACTTATTTAGGGATGGAAAAACTGTAGGTGAACTTGTCTCCTCACAAATAAACTTTGATTTCTAAATTCTTGACGCCAGATTGTTGCGTTTGGACTCTTGAACCTGATTAAAAGCACGCAAATTAGTCAGGAAGTTATTTGCATGTGTGTGCACCATTATATTACTTTTCTTTTCTTTTTCCTGAAACAGATCATCCCTAAACAGCTGACATATAAGACCACCCTCCCCAACAGCAACATTTAATACTACTAAATAATAAATAAGGCATTATAATGCAAAAATAATGTACATAAAGAGGAGTATTCTTGTGTGTTATGTTATAATATTTATAAATAAACCAGGTAAATTTTGCTTTATGTGCATGAGGTTAAGAGGTTATAAGCGTCTGAGCATTGAAGTAAAAGGTAATAATAGTCAAGTAACAGCAGAATGAAGTGTTCTCCACAATATATTTCAATCTTTTCTATTGAGCCTCACATCTATTTCATCCTGGAGTTTTATCTCATGGATTGAAAGTTAATCAATTAGTCCATATAGGCCTTGTGCTCTTATTGATTTGGATCAACAGCACATAAGCGCAATAAAGACGAGCTGTCCTGCAGACTGTGATGCTGCAACAAACGACTGAAGGGAAGAAGAAAGAAAGAAAGAAAATGTATTTTATTGTTATTATTCTATGTGAAGAGCTGCCAAAAGGACCAGTTGTAAAAAAAAAAAAGGTAACAAGGCAGGGCAGCGGCGGCTGAATACTGGCCTTGTTCGCCTTATTATCGGGTTAATTAAAGCTAGAATCTGACAATGTCACCCGGTTGTAGGAAAAAAAAACGGATTTAAATGCAATGTCTCTGGAGACTGTGTCAAGGGCTGCTTTTCATTGAGCTCCTGCGCGCCTGACTAGGGCTGGTGGAGGTGGAGGAGGTGGTGGTGATAGTGGTGGTGGGGGGGCAGCCTATATATGTATGTATATAGACATGGAAATGACAAAAAGCAATTATTGAATTTTAGATGTCCAAAAAAATGAAATGAACGGGAGGAATTATTCATAAGATCTTGTCCATGTGCGTAAGAATTAAAGTTAAAATACAAAGAGAAAACGTCTCAAAGAGGAGCTGGTACCAGTAGTACCATTACTGCTATTACTGCTGCTGCTGCTGGAGAGGAAGATGGATAAATAGGCAAGATCATTTCTGAGGAGTTCATTAAAATGTAGGGCTACACGTTGAAATACAGAGGGTTGTTATTTGGGCTTGGGGTCAAGTGACGAGCGGATTATATACTTCCTCATAATAATATTAATTAAACAATTTGCATGCTAATAGGGTAACAATTATCGCAGCTTCTGTTGAGAGATTCAGGTTATTACAACATGCCAATCCGGGTGCCAAGGGTCAGGGAATGAGTGGGGTGCGAAATTTCAACTCTGATTAACATTATGACAGCGCCAGACTTGGGATAAATAAAGTCGAATTAATTATTTGAAAACCTAATGAGCAGATAGGATTTAGGCAAGGCACATATTGAGTGCAGGGGTTGCACAAGTGGAGGAGCTTTCCAATTTTGTTTCCTGACAGGAAATGTTGTGAGTGTCTGCGACTGTATGTCCCCCCATGGAAATGTCTGCTCTACTCTACTCTGATTCTATTGTCCTGTATATAATAGTAGATGAAGCTTTCCTTTATTTGGCCATAAATTTAATTCATAACACAAGGTTGAAACAGTAAAATAATAGAGTTTAATTTTGCTTTTGTGCCTTCAGCAATAATTCAGCCTTTTACGCGCAAAGTGTAACGTGTTATAAAAAATGTAATCCACTAATATTGTGATTTTATCATAGGCTAAGTCAGTGCTGCTCAAAAGGACCCAGACACAAGCAGGGAAAAAAAATGGTATTTTATTCACAATGTTATTGTTTTTACTTATTATTAATAGAAAACTGTGCATTTTTGTGCGTGCGTCTGCGTAAAATCGCACGTCTTAAAATTATTATTTTTTTTTTCTTTTAAAAAACGCCAAAAATAAGGTTAACTTTGCTCCAATAAAAACCCCCTCTAAGTCCTATATTGTATTCTCAGGTCCGTCAGTGAACAAAAAAACTCTGGCAGCCTCTGGCCCAACCTATCCGCCTGCAGTCTTTTTCTTCCCGGGAATCAGCGAGCCCTTCCTCTCGGTGGGTCCCCCGTGTAGTTGCGATGTAGTTCTTATCAAAGCCCTCCTGTCTTGTTGTGACAGCTCTGATATTGTTTATTGAGGTGGATGTCAGCTTTAATTAGCAATCGATACGGGGAGCGTTTGCAGAGAGCGTCTCTGACGTCAGAGTCCATTACCGCTTCTCATTGGGTCTCATATTCCCAGAGCCTGGGCTAATTATTGGGAGGTTCATGTGGATAAAGTACAGCTCATCCCTCCCTTCACATCATGTCCCCTACTCGTTGGCCACACTCACTGCATGCTTTTTAAATTCCCATCACCGGCCTCCAGACGTCGTTTCCTTTTGCCTGCGGGATGATGGACAGCAGGATACTGGATCCACCTCACGCCCAGTTCGGAGGTTCTCTCGGCGGGATGGTGGGCTTCCCGTACCATCTAAGCCACCATCATGTTTACGAATTAGCCGGGCATCAACTTCAATCTGCGTCCGCGGTTCCTTTCTCAATAGACGGATTACTTAATGGTTCCTGCACGGCTTCAGTGGGTAATTCCAACCCCCTCTTGTCTTCGGGCTGCGGGATGAATGGAGATAATCAGCAGTACAAACTGACAGGTAAGGCACGTTATTCTGCACGATAACCTCCTCAAGGTTGGCTGCTTGCACACTGACAAAACACAAAGACAGGATATTGCGATACAAGTTATCCTCATCGTGTTGTGTTTAAAGGGCAAGCCTATAGATCCACATGCACAGGGATATTCCACCTCCTCTCCCTCTTCTTCTCTTCATTCTTCTTCGCCTCCCTTTTCATTTCCTACCACCGAGAGCTGAGGATGCAGCCAAGAAAAAAAAAAATCTGTCAATAGCTGCAAAGAAAACGCTTATGTTGACATCCAAAGCATGGGTTTTATTCTAAAAAAAAAAAAAAAGGTGAAAGATTTTAGAAGGAGCTGCAGGCTGGATGTGTGAACCAAACAGCATCCACATCCAGCATCTTCAGCCTTAAACTTTACTAAATAATAGGAAGAATTATAAGGGGGGAAAAAAATCATTATTATCATGTTGCAGCTTGAAACCCAGGCTGTTAAAATCGTGACAAAATGTGGTAAATTTTCACCAGTTATTTCCCTTTGTTTACATTTATTCTTATTCTGCTGTCAGACTCGGGGGACCCAGACAAAGATAGCCCTGGTTGCAAGAGAAGGAGAACTCGCACAAATTTCACTGGTTGGCAACTGGAAGAATTAGAAAAGGCTTTTAATGAGAGCCACTATCCCGACGTTTTCATGAGAGAAGCACTGGCTCTGCGGTTGGACTTGATAGAATCGAGGGTTCAGGTAAATACACATTTTGTCTATTTATGTTTTTACACTTAACCATTTCTCTGTGTGTGCGTGTGTATGATCCTTTGTTATTATTATTTTTTTATTCATTGCAGAGTCAGTGTGTTAATTTAATGCAAAAACTGCAACGAAAATGCAAAAATAGGCTAAATCCTCAAATTTTCACACATTTTAATTTAGGGATTAATGCAATATATGTTATATATTTTTTTAAGTAAGAAGAAAATAAAAGCAGGATTTTTTTTAGCTTATGGTGCACGGTTAAAATTATTTTAAATGTGCATCAATATCAAATTATGTGTATTTATTTACATGCATCAACCTGTGTTGATAATTCAGGGTTATAAGAGTAAAAATAATTCTACATTTAATGCATAAATATAGAAATATTTCCGGATGATTTTCTTTCTTAGTTTTAATTTTAAAACCTGCAAATTGAATATTATTCCTCCCAAACAAAACTTGCTTTGTTAGCTTCTGCACAACTTGTTATAGCTTCCACTGTGCCCACATTTGTTTTCCACCCATCAGGCCTGTGCCAAAACTCCAACAAGGTCACGATGGGATCCCAGTTATTTGAATGTGTTTTATTCAGGTATAAGTGGATTTTCCAGTTTAACAGAGTGGGTTCTTTCTTTTCTCCATCTGTAGGTATGGTTCCAAAACCGAAGAGCCAAATGGAGGAAAAAGGAAAACACAAAGAAGGGTCCGGGTCGACCTGCTCACAACGCCCACCCCACCACCTGCAGCGGGGAGCCCATGGACCCGGAGGAGATCGCCCGGAGAGAGTTGGACCGTCTGGAGAAGAAGAAGCGCAAACAGGAGCGACGGCTGCTCAAGTCCCAGAACAAACTGGTTTCTGGGGATTTATTTCACACTCCGGGGTCGGACAGTGACAGCGGGGTTTCACATGTAACCGACAGTGACCACAACTCCAGTCTGTCTTTTGAGCCTGTGGGGGGAAACCCAACGCAACCTAACTGCGACCAAACACCTCATCACCCTCTCCAGACGCAAAACCAGAACCAAAGACACTTGGACCGGGACGCTGGTGGATCCGAGCTGGACTCGCCAGAAGCCAGCCACCGGTCAAGCCTGTGCTCCAGTAACGACAGAGCCTCCAGTCTGCAGAAACTCAACCCTTTCAGCGTCGAGAGCCTACTTTCGGACTCCAGACCTAGACGCAACCCCGCGGCCTTACCCTCCTCTCGGCCTTTGATAGGGAAAGGACACTTCCTGCTCTATCCAATTACGCAGCCGCTTGGATTCATTGTTCCTCAAACTGCTCTGAAGGCAACAACAACGACAACAACAGCAGCATCAGCAGCAAACTGTGACAGTGGCCCGTCGGAGAGAAGCCGCTGCAGCATCTCTGCAACCTCTGCAGGATGTAGGACCAACCCCACGGACTGTGCAGACGCGTCCACGCAAAGAGGACAGACCGGATCAGAGGACAAACCCAGTCCGACGCGCAACAGTCCATCCTTTCCAAGTGGCAAAAGTACTCACACCTCTGTTATTTGCAGCGATTCCACTACTTTCACCCACGAACACAGACCCACACCTGTCGATGCAGACAGAAAAGAGCATTTAGACAACAAGGACCATCCCGAAAAGTCCGGGTCTGTATTATGTGACAGTCCTGCAGAAACAAAGACAGACTTTAAAGATGTCGACATGGAATAAATCCTAAAAAAAAAAAAGACAACAACAAAAAAAGCAGAAACATACAGATATAGAGTCTAAACGACATCTCATTAGGCCAAAGCTTAACCACAAACTCCACTTTTGCATCTAATTTCTAGTTTTCTCCCCAACTCTGCTGATATTTTTTGACAATGTGTGCTCTCTCTCTCTCTCCATCTTTTTTCTCTCTCTCTTTCTGCGAGTGTGTGTGAGTGTGTGTGTGTCAGGAGTCTCTAGATATCATTTAATGTGTGATAACTTGTCAAAAAAAAGGAAAAAAAAAGAAAAACACAAGACCACGAGACCAACAAAAATCCTCAAGAGCTGTAAAAAAAAAAAGGTATTATACTATTTATATATGTAAGGTTTTTCTTAAATAAATCTATTGTATACAAGCACCTCAAATCGTGTGAGACCTTAAATAGCAGCACATACAGTGCAGGACTACAGTACAGTAGGAAGGGCTTTCTTAAGAAATCTCATGTTGTACTTTGTATATTGCCTTAACAAATTTATTCATCTATAAGCCCCCACTGAAATGAGGTTACGAGCCTGAGGCGAAAAGGACCCGCTCGACTCCTGCAGAGTTTTGATATGAAAGTAATTATTTTCCCGGTGGCTACTGCAGGGGGATTCAGTTTATTTTAGCTCAAAGGGGGTTATAATACATTACCGATTTCTAGTGATATGAAATCACATAAACTTCCAAGAATAATAGAATTAGCATGAAAAGGCCTGGGTGTCAAATTGAAATAGGAAAATAATAGCCCCGGCAGCTGGGAGTGTGTGTGTTTGTGCATATTGGATAGGAGATGGGGATTCGTGGGGAGGCATTTTCATGAGCTGTTTTTTTTTTTTTTCTTATATATTTTTCCCCTCCTCTCGCTCTCTCTCTCTCTCTCCACTTTGTCAGGGCCCCTTGTAGCAGGGCTATATTAAGATAGATGTTCGATGATATCCCTCATTGTTCTGTCGCTTTACATTGATGTTTCTGTGTTATCAGCCTATTGATCATGCGTCGGCTGTAATAGGACGGGCTGGCAAACGTGCCTATTTACAATAGCAGAACACATTTGTTCTAATAGGGTTGGTGGTCCCCAGGGAAGCCATGCAGGATCTGGGACATCTGCTCCCTTTTGCAATATTAGCAGTGTTGACCACAATATCAAGTCGACCTATAAGGAAAGAAATGTCGAGGCAGCGTTGCGCGTAAAAAGACAAGAAGAAGAAAAAAACAACACAATCTTAAAACAAAAAAACATCCAGTCCGGCCATATGTAGAGCTCTTCATACTCTTGTTAAAATCCACAAGCCCCTTTAGTGTTCTCTTTGGGTCTTGATTTGCAAATAAATTGAAAATAATCAGAGGGGTGAGGCTTTACGTCTGAGCCGGCGCAAATGAATTTTCTGAGCCAGTGTCCCTTTCAAAATATTTACATAAATTTCAACCCGTGCAGCTGTTTGCTCTAGGAAGCAATGTCTTATTAGGTTGGAGGTGGTGGGGGTAGGGGGCCGACACAGCCAACATGGCACATATATATATATATAGAGTGAACATGCAGAAGATTAAGGGTTAGAGGTGCGTCCTGTGTGCGTATTTTGTGCGTAAAAATCACACGTGTCATTGTTTTGAATGGGAATTGACTTATTTATTTATTTATTTCCCCCTGTTGTATTCTGTTATTGAGTGGCTGTGGGTGATATTATTGAACTTTTCCAAGCACTGCAAGTGTTTTATTTGTAATTATATTATGGGGGCAAAAAAAAAAAAAAAATGCAGACATTTCTTAGAGCAGCCTGCAAATTGTGGGGGCCATTTTTGAAATAACCCCTAAGATTCTTGGGTGTGTATTTTTTTTTTTCCATGCTACTCTTAGGCTATTTGGGACGTATGCCCAGTTCATCCATAATTCATTAGCACACTGAATAGGAGTATCGCTGGCTGCACATTGGTGGCCTTAAGGTGAAATTAGCGATTTGCTTAAGTAGTTAAGCTTTTCTTGCCTGAGAGCTGCACGCTGCATGATTCAAGACAAACTATCAATCGATATGCCCAGGCAGCCTCCAGGAGATGTGTCGTCCATGAATCATACTTTATGAATTCAATTTATACCCGGAGAAATTTTCAATTTGAACGCCGGATCATTATGGGAGAGTGTAAATTGTTTTTGCTCTATTATGCATCGGACGCCATCATTTTTCTTTCTAATTACGGAGGTGTCAGGTCGGGCTGTCATGCAGACGCTGATTTTCAATTTAACTGATCATCATGCATTCATTTTCCCATTTGATAAATCTGCTATCTCGAAGCTTCTCCATGCCCGGAATGCTAAAAGAGAAGCACAGATTGGCAAAGTAATAGGGGCCTGTATGCGGCAATAAGTGCAGATCAGGCAGCTAATTTAGCACCTCCTGGTATTTCCATTTCCATTTCTCATTTCCAACTCTCAAAGGAGGAAAAGCAGCCCAAAGGCAGAAATGCTGGTAGGCTTTTTACTATCGGAGAAAGACAGAGGAAAAAAAAAAATCTACCAAAACGGCTTGTTTTCAACCACACATTTCCTAAATTAGGATATCAAGCTTAATTAAGGCTAATAGAGTTTTCTCAGTATGTGTTAGTTTTATTTAATAGAAACAAATTTGCGCAATTAATTATGGCCGGGATATTAAGAGTCTCATTTGCAGCATTCGAGCTCCAGAATAAATCAGCGTCTTCAGAAATAAGCCTCTCATTTCGAAGCCAAATGACTAATCAAATGGTGTTGTGTTATTATTTTTTTCCCTTTTAAATAATATTTATATATACCAGCTTTAATCACAGGTATCACGTTGTTTTATTCCTCAAGTATTTGGGAGTACAGTCAGATTAAATAGAAGCGAAGTTCCTTTTTCTTTTACATTTTAAGGCTCACATGTATTAATCAATGTTGATTTTTTTTTTAAGAAAAGAAAAAAAACAACCAAATTTTACCTCCAGCACATTTAAGTCACCCTTAAATAACAAACTCACATATATGTTTTAATAGAAATGTGCAAAAAGGAAAACAAAAAACAAAACAAAACAACCAATTAATAAAATCAGTGACAGGGAAGGATTTTGAAAGTTTCAAGCTCAAATCAAGTCAAATGGACAAACTGTGTTCTGGCCATAAATCCGCCTGTCTGCACACGTTGCTTTTGTGCGCTTTGTGATATCTTACAGGCTCTGAAGGCTCAGTTTGGATAAGGAAGAACCGTGTCCCTTTAAAATAAAAAAGGGGGGTTAATTAAAAAAAAAAAAAAAAAAAAAAAAAGGATCCTCCATAAAATAAAATGGCA
>JAPTYR010000030.1:27254515-27268683 GCA_029814505.1 Siphamia roseigaster | reverse complement strand
AAGAAGCAGAAGAAGAAGAAGAAGAAGAAGAAGAAGAAGAAGAAGAAGAAGAAGAAGAAGAAGACACAGGCAGGCACTGTGTTTATGGAAGTAAATATGTTTTTTCCCCACCACTCCTCCTCCAGGGATGCAGAATTTTGACATTTGTCAAATTTCAATGACATAAAGGTCAGATAAATGCGACCTGGCCATTCAGACTGAAGTTGTATTGTAAGATATCAAATACATATCAGATTTAGGACCGCATATGAAAGTGGCAGATGAGAAAAGATGACTGATGGGAATTATTATTGTACAAGTTGACATATTGTTTTTAAAGTTACATTGCATTATTTGCCTTCAAGTCAGTATAAAGCACATTATAAAACCTCAAATAATATTCTGTTGATTCCTTTGGTGAGGCTTTTTAGTTGCAGTTTCATAATTTGATGTATTAACAGGATTCAAGGTTAAGATATTTTGTACTTCTGCAATCCATTGCCTAAAATCGCCTACGTTATGTGCTTGTACTACTATTTCTAGTTTACCACAGCTAGTCAAACACGTGTCCTTCCACACAGGGATGGTTTTATTTCGATCATTTTGCTGAAAACCAGTGAATCAGCTCCCCTTAGGCTCAGCAGGGCGGCACTTGTGTTTATACTGATGCTGCTTCAGAAAACAAGCCCTGAAGTGTCCCGCAATATGATAAAAACCTTACAACTAAACTGTCAAAAAAACAGTTTAGGATATGGAGAGCAGCTTATCCACTAACCTTATCTCCCTGAACCATTATAACTCCAGGCTGCTTTCCCTATCAGCTATTCATTTGTTAACCTCTCTTCTAATCACACTCTAAAGGTTTACCGACAAAGTGCAAAGAATTTTAACATGCTTTACCAAAATAAAAATATATGCATCAAGGACTATAGATCTCAGTCTTTTTAGTTTGAGCACTTGGCTGAAGACGTTTTACTTGGAATCATCAAAAGGTCTCGCAATAAAAACACACTGATGTGTTCTTCAAGCCACGACATTAAGTCATCAGTGTAATGACAAGCTTTGTTAATCTGGTTAAAATGAATATGTATGACAGCAGTTTTCCATTCAGCTCATTATTTTAATTCCACACAGTCTCAATCTTTTGTTTACGCAACAGCGTGCAAGTTGACGACCAAAGTAGCATTTAACATTCCAGACATGCCAACTTCAATAATTTCATGTATAATGTATGACAACAAAGAGGAACTTTAAAACAGTGATATTGTAGTGTGACTCTACTCTTTCACTCAACAGCGATGCTGGATTATAATGTTCTTTGCTAATATATTGCATTTGCCATCCTAACCTTCAACCATCCTCTCATTAAAAATAGCCCTTTAAAAATCCTTAACAGTTTTATCAGAATCCCAGTGCAATTCCTGTGTTTATCACTTGCTGCTCATAAACAAAAGTCTTCATTTCACAATGTATTTTGTCTGGATGATACAACTCTCAGTTCCAATTTCCATCAGTGTTAAGGTGGGAGCTTGTGCAGCATCCCAAGACACCGGGAAGATGCTCAGTGCTGACAGTTCATATCATCTTTCTGTGTTTATTATCAAGGTTGTTTCACCTGGCCTCAATTGCATTCGCTTTCCTTTTTTCGTAGATGTTGTCTTTGTAAAAAAAAACAAAAAACTAAACACACACAACCAATTATAACAGCTGTCACTTTTGAGTGGTGTGGAGATGTGCAAATAATAAAGTTATATATATCACCCCCTTTATCCCTTTATTTTGTTTTAGTGGTAACATAAGCACATGTCGAGTTAAGACTGAAGCTTACCTGTTTGCAGAATCTTAAAAAGCCAATGGAATAACTCATCCCAACAAGACAGCAGGTACCATACAGGCAGCTTGACCTGTGAAGACAGGGAATTATGGGTCATTTAGCAAAAAGCATGTCAGCACAGAAAGATAATAGATTTACACACTATGCAGAGGCAGCAAAGAAACAGGTTCAATAAAACACAATGTGAGGCAATGCAGAAATATTTCAAATGTTAGGTATTTTATTCATGATAACTACATTAGTAGCTGCAAAATGTATGAAAACTTATGCCTAGCATTTGCATATTGTATGTGGAGGGGAAAAAAACAGGTTAAGAGACCATTTGTTCAGTACGAACTGTCACAAATCTCAGTGTTTGCTCAAAAGATACACTAAAAGCCTGACTAAATGCATTCAAACTATCCACAATTCTGCACATTTAATATCAATATTTATTCCAACTTTAAGTTAATTCACCCCAGAGACTTATTTTGATGGAACCTATTTTGAAACTTAATAGAGCACTTTTAATTTCAATTTTATTTATTTTATTGCATTCTCAGAGGGGTAAAATTTCAGTATGTCTAAACAGCCTCTGAAGCTTGCACAAATCGATTTCATGACTAGAATCTATAGACAGGCTTTAATTATCTCAGAGTCAATTGCAAGGGCATACATTTGGCTGTATTTAAGGGCCACCCTTCAGTTCAAGTGTCCAATCCAAAAACAATAAATCAGCCAAGATGTTAGAGAAAATACAAAAGTCTGGTTTGTCTTTGAAATAAATCTTCAAACATCTGAAGGTCTGAGGGTTTCATCAGTTACATCGTTATAGAGAACAGCAGCATGGAAATATAAATACAACAGGACCACACGGCCAGTGAACTGTTCAAGAAAGAGACGTGTACAGACTAATGTATTTTCCTGCAACAAGTTCAATCCAGGACAACACCCAATAAACTGGTCCAAAAATACCTCCAGCCACAGTAAAAAAAAACCCAAAACAAACAAAAATGCTGTCTCATCAGGACCTGAAAGGGTGTTCCCCAAGGAAGAGGCAACTCCTCCCAAACCAATAAAAAAAAAAAATTGCAAATGAGCACTGTGATTAAAATCTCAGGTTTTGGAGGAATAGTTTCTAGTCAGATGAGACTAAAATAGAACTGTGTGCCCATAATAATCAATGCGATGTGTGGAGGAGGAAGGGTGAAGCTTGTAACCGAAAGAACATCCCAGAAAATCGTACAGGTAGAAATGGTAACATGGTAGGTGAGATGATTGTAGAAAGAAGAGTCAAGAATTGGCAAAATTATTTACCCTAAAAAACATGTTTAGTGATTTTTTTCCCCAAACCACAGTAATTATGTTAACAAATAAATCTGAAAATTCAGATAGAGTGATATGTGTATAGTTGTGTAGACTCTACTGTGTCCAAGACTGAGATGAACAAAGGAGAATAAGGACCACTCAAATAAATTAGTGCATTTCCAGCAAAAAAAAAACAAAAAAACAGACTGTTACAAGGATTAAGTCACAAAGTTCTGAAGATAAGTCCATAACATTATGAGATTCTTATTCTAGAAGTCATATTTTTATTAAAAAGAAAATAAGATTACCAACTGAACTCCAAAAGTCTGAATTTGTGAATATCTTTCTAAAATAATTTTTCATTATCTGTGAAACCAATAATAAAATATCATGAGACACTCCACATCCCTTATTTTTATGTAAACAATAGACATTTCATCTGATGTCTCAGAGTGTGATGACTTTATTCTCTTAATATTATAAGTTTCATTATGACTTTATTCCCAGAATACTGACACGTTTCTTGAAATTCTATAATTTTTACATATTTTTTTTTTAGGCTCCACTGGCCCCTATAACCCTAGTTAGGATAAATCAGGTTCAGATCATGAATGAATGAACGGACGAACGAATGAGAAATGTATTCTCAAAATATCTTTTTGTTTTGTTTTGTCCTCTTATGATTAGACAAAAAAGAAGAAATTTAATTTGCATAGTGATTTTAAGGTACTCAAAGATGCTTAACAAAAGTTCAAACAAAAGAAGAATGTACAACTACAGAGATAAAAACAGCATCAGTATCATGAAATCAACAAAAATGGTCAAGAATGAGGCTCTGGCTTATCATAAATAACAGCTATTTTTTTGGGTTGTTGCTGCAGGAGGGATTACTATGAATCTCAAATTGTATATGATCAATATAAAGCAGCTGAACTAACTGAACTAACAGAAGGAACAAGTATTGCACTGATGCTTCTGCTGTATTTAAACTTCTGACCTCAACTGAATGAGACACTCTGTGTCTTTTCTTTTTCACCACCATTATTAACCCTTGAACATGCACTTACCCAGTGGTGTTTTGTACAGAAGGCAGTTTAGGTGGCAGCCAACCAAATTAAATAAATACACTGCAGAGAAAGAGTGAGCTCGAAGCGGCACAGATGAAGATTAGGACTCAGGCTTGTCCTAAATAACACCTATCTATCAGCCACAGAGCACCTTCAGCCTCTTAAGTCCAAAGTGTTATACTGAGTGCTTTAGGTGCTTCCAACCATCAGACTATATAATAGCGCTGGCTTATTTCTGTTGTGTCAACATAGCACACAATGTTTCATTGCCTCCCTAATAGTCTATCCACACTTTGGGCGTTTGCATTTATTTTTGCAGAACCGAGAGCTCTACCACTCAAATGCTGTCTGGTAACTTGCAAATCAAAACTTGGACTTTAAATCTGCCTAAATTTGCAAAACAAAGCAGAATTTGGAAAAACAAATGAAGTCAAAGTCCTTCCTCTCCCAAAGAACTAATATGCAACTTAAGCTGTCAACATTCCTTCAACAACAAGACACTGAATGTATAAGTTTAGTGTACCTATTAATGTAAACTCATTAAATTTGTTAGTAAAGATGATTAAGGAACTGCATCAGCTGGACACTTTTATCATGTACAGGTTGTGGGGGAGCTGAAGCCTGTCCAAGTCTAATATTACTTAATAATAACAGAAATGAACTTAATGAGCTGCTAAAATAATATGATAACATTTTTACTCACGCACTGTTCGTCATGTACATGCTAATATGTAGTCCGTGAGCCAGGAGTGGAGTCTAATCTAGTTTAATTACATGTAATTCATCTCATCCTGCTGCTGATTAAAAAAATAAATAAAAAATTAGCCCAACTTTGGCAAATATGAGTCAATAGAACAGACTGAAGTTTCCGGAAACTGAAGACGTAAATATCACCTGTTTTAAATGGAGATTTTTTTTTAAATAATTAAATGCACCAATTACTTGTACTTTGTGCTTTATTTCCATTTACGGATGTTGCGTAACGGCGCCGTTTATGAGTACTCAACGTTATCACATCAACTGCTGCGTCGATAACCCAGTAATGAGGCGCTGCCCTGTGCTTGGAAACCAATAAAACACAACCCATCAAGGTCGGTCAAAAGATCAGAAATAAAGGATAACTATCACATATTAACATACTTGACAGGACTTTTGCTCACATTTAGCGTTACTGCTAATACGTGCTCAGTCAGATACATCGTTTGTGATTAAAATGTGAAGGTGAAAACACAGCATCATTAGCATATATTAGTCAAAACATGATGCATTTTCCACGAGAGGAATCAAAAGTAATCAAAAACCAGACAGTTAATGCATAAAATATAGGGTGTTAATGTATGTACATGGCTGCATAAAGGATTAAAATGAGTGCACTCACTGTATGGGCTTCCCACGAATCTCTGACATGATTGCACTCTCTCCTCCCAGATACTCAAAGGACAGGCTCAGGAAATTATAAATGACAAACGCTGGAACACAAAGATAAAAATGAACACTTTAACTCTTGTGTCCTACATAATATATGACTGTGCCGTGGTGCGACTTAAAACTGCAGAAGAGTTTCCCCGTCACCTTCAAGTATATCTGCCTTGAAAAAGGTCAAATCATTTCAGAGGAGAGAACTTCATATGATAAAAAACAATTAGTCCTACATTTTGGAACAATAACTCTTTGGGCCCTTACATTAAGAAGCTTCCAAAGGTTCTGTGTCTTGGAAATCCCTTCCTAATCCTTCGTTGCTATTTAAGGAGGGATTAAATGAAGCTAATGCAGATGGTGTCCAGTCAAGAGAAGGTTCATTATGTTTTAGACCGAACCGCTGGTGGTATTCCAGTCTCTATGCTTTCTGATGTGCTGCACTATCAATCAGCCTCAAAATTAGCCTGCAAACTGGAAACTAATCTCCTGAATAATGTATTCCCTACTTTTCCCTTTCTCAAATTACTTGTAATCCATTTTGCATATAATTCACCTTTGCCACTGGTGAAGTGCTGTGGTTTTAACATGTATGCAGAATTAGAATAAGGAAGGGAAATCAAACTGCAATATAAAAAACATTGTTAAATAATATTTAAAATAAAAAACATGTGTAAAAAAAAAAAATAAAAAAATTTACCTGCAAAAAAGCATTTTTAACCTGCAATCACTACACTAGCTACCAAAAACCAGCCAGTGCTTCTAAAATGACTCATTCAGAAATGCAACACTCCAGATATGAAGGTCTAGCAGCGTGAGAACAATGACCGGAGTGACAAACTAGTTTTGCGAGGATCTTCTATCATGGTACCTGTCTAAAATATAAGATTGGGGTCATTTCCTTTGTAAATGGTGCACCACAGCAACAATGACCATCCAGGAAGGACGGTTTCAGGGACAAAAAAATAAAAGAAGAGAAGGGGAGGGTGCGATACTTACCTTCATAACAGTCTCGAACAGAATCAAAGTAGACGTAGTACTGGTCGTTACTGATGAAGAGCAGGCTGAGCCAAGAGTCAAAGGCATAAATTGGCACAATGAACAGGATGCGGATGATGTAACGCTGCTCATTAGGGACCGTGTACGAGCGAAGGTGTGTGTAGATCTGGAACAAATACACAAAGCATAAAGAGTGTGTGTGAGAACATGCCAACTGGGAATTGAGATATACTGTGCACTTGTGTCACAGTATATTTCTTTTAATAGTAACAGTATAAACCACGATACTAGCAAATATTCAGGAAATTTTATTAGGAAATGGCTTAAATCAGGGCGAAAACTAGTCCTCCAAAGGGTTCAATCCCACAAGATGAAGCCCAAAAATTGCTCAGAAGATACAGATGTTCAAAAGTCACCCGTCTTGTTATTTTTTTAGTTACTAGCTCTACGTTTTGTGCCTGTGTAGATCCACTGTGATCTGTAAGTTATAATGCACAAATGTAAATGATCAGATAAGGTATTAAAATTGGACTTATTTTTACATTTATAAACATTTTCATACTGTAATTTTACTTTATTTTTGCACTAAAACAAAGAACTAAACAACTCTAAATATTTATTTTGTCTGGCTTACTATATGAGGCCCCTGAAGTGAAAAGGAGTTTATCACTAATGGTTGAAATATTACCACCATAATTGACCATATTTAACTAGTCTTATCTGGAAGTTCCTCAAACATTCCATGTGCAGAATGCGTCATGTTCCACATCCTCCAGTGTTTATTTTGTCTTCATGTAAATATGTCCGCATCAGCTTCTAAACAACACAACCCATTAAATATTTATGCAAATCATCATGTGATATGCACCATTTTTCACACAGGCCAATTTTAAAAAGTGCTTGCTTTCATTTACAGTTAATGTATTTATTTTTATTAGTGCACAATCTTAAATTGTGATTTAATTTTGGCAGGAGCCAAGCTACTTCCTCATTTTAACAAATAAAAAAAAATCACAAAACCTCTTGACTGATGTCCTTGTACTGACTTTAGAATGGAGTTTAAAGGGGTTATATTTGGCTAAACCCACTTTTATTAGTCTCTGGTATATTTATTTGTGTATTTGTGGACCCTAACAGTTCAAAAAGTTTAATGAATGGCAAAAAAATCAAGCGGATTTCTACAACCTGATTTAATTCCTTCTTAATTTGATATGTTTATAAGTAATTGCATTATGACATTTGCACATATAAGGGCAAGACTTCGGACAAACATTTCTCTGACATTCTATATCATAATTGTTTATCAGTAGCAGTGGTTGTAGTAAAAACTGAAAATATGTCTGAATTAATGAAGAATTCATACCCGAGCATAGCATTTACAGTTTATGTTGACTCCAGGGAGATGTTTTAAAATGTATAACTCCATTTAAAAAAAGCGAAATATCATTGTTTTAGGATTTTACTGCTCAGTTTTAAAGCTTGCCTAGGTCTGGATCTTCCTTATGTAACTGAACTGTTGATGCCAGTTTGTCACTATAGATCCCTGGGTGGGGCCCCTCTGGTCCTCAGAGGTGTCAGGATCAGATGTAAAGGTGACGTATCATTACTGTCAAAGCCCCTCGGCCATGGAACGACCCAAGGGATGAAATACAACACTCAGTATCTGTATCCTCTTTAAAAACACTTGGTGCAACACATTCACACAGATGTCCTTTTTATGTGATTTTAGCATTTTCTGTTGCTCTTGTTTTGCTACTTTCACTGTGCCTTTGTCAAGAGTCAGCTTTTAACTGTCTTAAGTTCTTTTTATTTTTTTTTTCCATGCTGCTCATTGTTTTATCTTTTATAATAAATGTTTGTGATTGAGTGTAACATTTGCCTGTACTTGGTGTCACTGTTTTACTTCTGACTATTTGATCAGTTTCTAGTTCTTTATTGTACACCAAAGTGCTTTATCAACAGTTGAATTTGTATAAGTGCTTTTTATAGTAAATTCTTTAATGTTTAACGGTTTGGTTTTATTCCATGTTAATTATGCTGCTGAAATCAATGATTCTGAAATGGAGTGATTCTGATTCTTTAATGTTATAATAGAAAAACATTTATTTTCAAAACCCTTTTAAAGTTCCATGCAAAAGTCTACAAAATGAATGTGCATTTACTATCTACTGTCAAAATATTTAAATAATGTGGTCCAAAATTAGGCCGAAATGTAGAGTTCCTTGTCCGAAAACAACAACGAAGCCATCATATACACCCTAAGTCTTTCAGAAACTAGCAGTTTGGATGTAACATGAAATGCAATTAATGACACATAAAAAAATTGTGACTCAGATTGTGATTATGATCTTTTGATCAAACCACCCAATCCTATTTAAGGCACTGCATGTAAAAGAATTGTATCAGAAATAAATCTATCCTAGTGTCTTGTGATTTGCAACTTTTTCTTTAAATATATGAGAGGTAAACATGTTCACAGTGACATTAGCTGATGGACGACAGCAGGTAGTAAATAACTTGCTTGTTTACAACTGCATTGATACTGAAGTGATATAAAGGACGTAGGTGTGATCGATGTGATGCTTCAAAATACTAAAGCTGCAACCAACCAAATATGTTTTTCTTTATCTGGGTATTATTTATAGTTATATTTTATCTGGTGCTGAGTGCTTTGTCTGTGTGTATATATATATATATATATATGAGCTACAATGAAATGTAGCAGCAGAGAAACTCCCAATATTAATGACCTCTCACAACATACCAACGTTGATCCTACTGGGAACACCTTATATTGTGCAACTTAAAAACCACTGGCAAGCAGTAGTAATCATACTTATTCATGCTGATAACCGTATTCACACTTATTATTTTGACATACTTTTAAGATGACAGCATTTAAAGCAGCCAATATTTGGTTCATTGGTTATTCTTATCGGTTTTCGGAAATGAAGAGTAAAAATTATGAAACACTGCCTAAATATGAGCTTTGATATTGTAGTAAGACAGGTTTGGATTTACGTATTTGGAAATACAGAAGGACTGCAGCACTTATTAAATGGCAAAGCATGTGAGGAAAAATTGTTGTGATGCCAAAGATGTATGAATATTTCCCTGTAATGAGTTTTGACTTGTTTACATGAAGACAGAATAAAAATCTCTACTTTCCCTGTTGGCTGAGATGCTACTGAGTCATTAAATGAACTAAATGAGAACAAGGGAATAACTACACTACTCGCATCATAGAAAACACAACACCGCTGCAATCTTCCAGCATCGGTTCATGAAAAACTCAGCTGACGATAATTAAATTTTATGCAGTAAGCAAAATCCTAATCTTTTCCACCATCTTTTAACCTGTAACCAATCAAATTATATCTCAAATGAGCATTAACCCATGTCGTTTAACACAATAAAAAGCCGCAGGTGTGTTGCACAGAATTACACTGCATCTAAATGTATGGCTGATTATGCTAACAAGTGTTTTGTAATAGTTTAAAAGCCTTATGTTCCATGATAATAAACGGTAGACTAGCATATTAAATGCCCCTTGGTGGCATTTCTGCAGTGATTATACAGTTGCCATAAAACGATCTTAGGTCGCATTTAGCTTTGTTGTTTTTGTAGGGTTGTAATGAGCATGTGTATTTATTTCTGTCTTTTTAAGATACAACAACATACAGGAAGTGTTGTACATACAGTATTAAAACACAATAAATACATGACAGCTACAGGTAAAAGTCAGTATTTAGTGTGATTTCCGTATTAATTTAGTATATCTTCAACTCGTCAACTGGCTGGATTTTTGTTAAATATTATTGTATAATACACTAAGCTTCATGCAGACCATGCCAGAGTTTTTCTTCCCACTTGTCTGTCCAGATGATCCCATATAACTCCTATATCCCTATTTTTTTCCTGAGATATTTTTGTTTCAAGGTTTCTACATTTTTCAAAGTCAAATTCAAGCAGTTTTCAGGGTCATTTTCAAATTTTTCTAGTTCAGCACTGCAGGTAAAATACATATCTACAGGAATACATATACTCGTGATTATTTCTCTACTTTTTAACACAATGACGCACTTTGTATTATGCTATAATCATCGAAAATTGTTTCATAGTAGCAAAAGGTTTAGAAATTAAAGGGTAACACAGAGTTTTATCCAACATTTTCTTCAGGTTCACTCGCACCAAGCCAGAAATTAAGATGCAAATGTACCTGGAGTCGACCTGAGCACACCTGCTAATTTTTAGGGATGCACCGATCCGATCTTTGGGATTGATATCAGCACGAAACGGTAGAAAAAAATGGGCTGATCCATTGGGACTGATCTATTCAGTACAATTCTGTGTGTGCTCTGAGTGACATCATGCGCTAGTCATGTAACGACAGCATGCCATGTAGAAGAAGCTAGGTTGCACCGTTTTCCAAAATGGATGGAAGGAAGAGATCAGCGATATGGAACTTTTTTCACGTTGCCTCAGCCAGCACATGCCACAGCTACTTGCAATATTTACAAAGTAACTGTTTGGGGAGGAGGTACTAAAACTTCAAGCTACACCACAACCAGTTTGATCAAGCATCTCCAGAGCAACATGGTTATTAGTCCGTCAAGGAACGGCAGAGGTATGTTTTTGCTGGTGTTCATTTGTTTGTCTTTCTGTTTGTTAGCAAGATAGCTCAAAAAGTTATGGGCAGATTTGGCTGAAATTTACAGGAAATGTTGTTACTGGCACAAGGAACAAGTGATAAAAGTTTGGTGGTGAGCAGTCAGGGGCCACACCCGTGTCTTTCATTTGGAAGGGCTGGACCGGCACTCACAAAAGTGAAAGTGAAACCTTGCGCTCATTTCAGTCATTTAGGAGGGGTGGGGTCCAGTAATTCAGCAGGTTTTCCCTTTTTTTCCTGGATCAGTATCAGCAGATACTAAAACATCAGGTGTTGGTATCGGATCGGTGGCCAAAAAATGTAGATCGGTGAATCCCTACTAATTTTCTTTTTTGGCATAAAGTTTAATTTTTCAAAATGTATAACCACTCTGCTAGTAGCTGTGGCAGTCAGTTACTATTAAAAATAAATAACATCCCAGAGTCATAATTGCAAGCACTTCAACTGAAAAAAAAATTAAACACTTTTTAGACCTTAAAAACACAACATTGAAATGTAAGCATTTTAAGCACCTGTAGGAACCCTGTGGTTTTGAATTCTGTTAACTCATTTCCTGTTTGTACCAGTTGTACATATTTCTACAGAGACTGAGAAATGTATGGTGTTTATAATGATGCTAAATCTATGAATCTCACTCTTTTTTTTTTTTTGGTCCTATACCAACTGCTTGACTTTAAGCCAAAAACACATACACCTATCCATTAGTGGACCTGACATTTTTAATATTTTATTTTCCAGATTTTCTTAGTGCAGTTCAGCTTAAACGACACTACCTGATGCATGCAGTTTAAATGCCTATTACAGAATCACATTAAAACCAGATTACTGAACTTAGTGGTGCCGTGGCCTTTCTCTCTACAGTACATGAAGTGAAATGGACTGTGGACAGATGTCCTCTGTTTACATAAAACACCATAAATACCATGTTCTTCCTGACTGTGTAACAGAGGTCTGACTCTAAATGTGAGTTACCGACTGAATTGCAGTCGTGGATAAAATTATCAGACCACCCTTATTTTCTTCAATTTCTTGTTCATTTTAATGCCCGGTACAACTAAATGTACTAAATTTGTGTGGACAAATATAATGATGACAACAAAAATATCTCATAAGTTTAATTTCAGAGCTGATATTGACCTTCTTTTCTGTCTCTTTTAGTCACGATACAACAGGAGTTCGTATTTGATTGCATTTGTTTTTGATGACTTTTGATGGTCTAATAATTTTTTCAGCTACTGCATGTCTTTGAGTCAACATAAAGCTCAATCTAGTTTCCACACGCCGCCTATACAAGATCAAACCTCCTGACAATAGAGTTTAGGACTTATGAAAATCCTAATTACACAGTGGAATGTGCAAAACATGGTGCATTCCTAAATCACACTGATTCATCAATGCTTTTAGCCCTAAATTTTTAAGGTTCCACAGGGATTTTCAAACCCATTGAGGGAAAAATGAACCACACTCCACTGATTACCAGTCTGAAAAGTATTGGCAACTCTACAACAAAGAGGATCTAAGGTCATTGTCTATCGGTGTTTAGTATTCAGAATGTGAGTTTAAGAGTCTATAGCAATCCTCAGGAGCCAACTCACATGAAACACCACCAGCATTGCAACACTAGTCCTGCAGACCATTTTATTCTCCCAGTGTGACAGAAGGGATGTTTGTTTCAAACCTGTTTTCTTCTCCCTCTGGCACACTTGCTATTTATTTGTTCAATTAAAATATCTTGTGTTTGGCCAAACAAGAGCTTTATTAAAAAGAAACCAATTTGCTAGATGCTGAGTCACATGTTTAAATGAGGATTGCTTTTTGGATCACAGAGATTGTGAGGATTTTTAAAAAGGTTATGAAGCCACATAATAAACAAAGCATCTCTGTAGAGCAGCCATGTTAGATTGATATGCATCTATGAATACATGCAGGAGGAAACATGCAAAACACAACAACCCTGTTTGTGGATATTGAACAGAAAAACAAACATAAAAGCTGTAAAATCACAAACTAAATCTTGGAAATAATAGCACAACAGTAAAACCACAGTGATCAAGGAAACAACACCCTCACCCTTTACAAAGCCGTAAATGTAATCTCAATATCAATTGATTTCCCTGCTGATAATACATCGCACCCTACTGCATTCTCTGCAAATGATAAAAACCATAATGATAAGCTATTATCTGCACACAGTGGGTAACTCAGCGACACAAGAGAAAACACTCATTTACAGCAGCGCCAGAATGGTTTGTGGGAAAAGGTGGCCCATGTTCAGCCATTTATGCTTTTTGACCATCCCTTCTCCATCATATTGAGAGCAAACTGTCTACAATATTCTTTGTTCCATAATCAGCTTCTCCCTGTTTTAATCAGATAGTCTCTGTCAACTCTGAAGTAAGAAAAATACTCCCACAATGCAGTTCGACTGAGCAAAAACAAGGTAGGAAGAACAAAAAGCTGTCTCGGAAGAAAATACTTTATAGTTAGATAAGACAGGGTGTCAGTATAAGTATGAAAATAAGTAGTATGGCCTGGGACACCAACACTACTCTTCATTGTTAGTTATAAATAAGCTTTTTACGAATACAGAATAAGATTTAGTCTTTGTCCTCCAGCAAGGGTGGTGCAATCTGTAAGTCTCTGGTTACACATTTCCATTATTGTGTGGGCACAGCTTTGTGGATTTACTCCAGACAAGTGCCTTTACTGCGATTTATCTATTTATTTTTTTACATATTTATTTATAATTTTTGATGAAGATTTAAGTTACTTTGAACATTTGAACATAATCAATGTCAAATGTATTAAGCATGTCCCATTCTTCCCACTCCTTCACCTTTCCCAGCCCCGGTCCTACATAACATACTTGATAAAAAAAAAATAGCAAAGTACTCATACAACAAAAAGATAAAAGATA
>JAPTYR010000030.1:26596280-26608806 GCA_029814505.1 Siphamia roseigaster | reverse complement strand
CTATCTATCTATCTATCTATCTATCTATCTATCTATCTATCTATCTATCTATCTATCTATCCATCCATCCATCTATCCATCCACCATATTCAGGGCTCACTGATTTCTGTTGTAAATGCAGTACCCTGTGTACAGTGGTCACAGACAGAAGGTAGTTAGTGACAGTTGAATACAGTGGGAGGAGAGATGTTTGTATATATGTATGGACACTGTTATGGTCTGTGGACACTGTTGCATGTTATCGGTTGGTCCTCCAGACATCAGGACACACAAATCTGTTTTGAAGTCTATTTGGCCTGTTTGATGTGAATGAAGTTTTTAAAAATGGACATCAAAAATTAAATTACTCTTTTGTGCAAATAAAATACATGACCTTAACCAAAATGAGAGAAATGTATTTAATTTCTTGCAAAAACACATTGATTTTAACCCCACTTTGTCCAAGAGTGGGTTCATGATCCAAAAACTGCAATTACTTAAAATTAATGAAAAAATAAATAAAAATACAAATGACCACATGTCACAAACATGTTTTATGAGGAATATCTGGAATATGAAAATATTACAACCTTTCATTTTAAAGATTTTGAATAACAACCCAGTTCACTGAAAAATGCTTTGATTTGGGGTCAGTTTTGACACCACTTGTGCAAGAGCAGGAATTAGTAGGTTGTGCATCCAAGGGGGAATTAAAATCTAAACACATAATAATGTGCATATCAGTAGCGTAAAGGCAGGCATTCCAGGGTGTGTGTGAATGAAGCAGAGCCCAGGTGAAAATGAGACCTTTGGCTGAAGACAACCATGTTGACGTTTATACATCACTGTTTAGAATGTAATATTTCACACCACTCCTTTTTATCGGTGTCACCCATTTAATGTTCTATTTACCTGATTTTTTAAATCACATTAAGTTCTGTAACTTTATATTAAAAGGATGTTTGACTTAACATTTGCTGCATGTCCAATTAGTGTACAGGAAGACACCAAATATAGCATTTAAGCTACTTCCTCAACTTCATTAACAGGCAACTCAGGGATAAAATATTATACATTTAAATATATTAAAGTGCATTTATCATGCCTTTTTTAATTAGTGCTAATACCATGTTATTTTTAATTTTCAATTAAAATGTCAATTCCATCTGATAAGGAATTTTTCCAGGCCTACAAATTATTTAAATGTAACTAGTGTAGCACGGTAAAAAAAAAATAAAATAGGCAGATTTTATCAAAAAGTTCAGATTTAATGTAGTGTAGGTTAACATCCATACCATCTGTAATGTGCGAAAATGGCCCAATGGGAGGATTTTTTTTTCTAACACTTGAATGATATTGACAGTTGTTCCAAGTTTTCAGTTCATACCAAAAGTGGACAGTCGCCAGATATAAAGGACATTAGTTAACATGAACTACAAAAACAGCAAAGAGAGAGAACACACCTCCACCAAGCAGCTCAGTTCCCCCCATAATTGGGATTTACACCTAAAATAAGTCCTGCAATTATTTCGTCTCCATCTTTAGCTTCCTTCACCAAGAAAATGTACCTCTAGCATCTGGATTCATGCTGATATTATTCCAGTAGCTATTCACAAAATTGTCTTTTACGATAATGGCGGTTTTCTTCCGGATCACCACCAAAATCATTTGTTCCTTTGACAATCAACATTACCTGAAGATTTCTGCAAAATCTGTTTGCATGTTTTGGAATTATTTTGAACATGAACAAACATTGGCAAAAACTTAACCTCCTTGGCAGAGGTAATCATATGTAGATGATAACTTCTACAGCAAGTTTTAAAATATGTTTAAAAGAGCAGAGCTGAACAACTGACTTAAACTGTAAAAAGGTCTACTCCACAGAATTTTTTAACATTGACTTTGTTACGCTACATGCCAAATGTATGAGGCATGTAGCAAAAGATCAGCAAAAGATTATTTCGCCAAGTTATTCTCTTAGCAGTGGTTCCAAATGTGAGCAATAAACCTCATCTACAACTGTGTGCACTGCCTCCACTAAGACATTTATGTGCTGTGATAATGACAGTGTAACCTGAAGAAAAACATGTTTTTCTTGTCCATGTCAAAAGTAGACTAGCTAATGCATTAAAAGGAGTTTTGGATAAATGTCAATGCTATGAATTAAACAGTGATGGAGGATATTGAGGAGGTGCAGAATTCCATCCCAGATCCAAAAATCAATATGAAAACATTTAAAAACTGGACAGCTGAAAAAGGTATTTAAACAATGTTATTTTATTTGACATTAAGGCAAGTTTGCAACAGCAAGCTTCCTTTCAGTCATCTTGCACCTAAAATTTCTGGAACTGCTTCTTTGCTCCAGCAGCTTTTGTCACTTTGAGGACGTTGAATCTCACGGTTTTGCTGAGGGGTCGGCACTCTCCAACAGTGACAATATCTCCAACTGTGACGTCTCTGCAGAAAAAAAAGATCAGTCAGATCAGTAAACACAGACTGGTAGGAAGCTTTTGTGCCAACAACAATTTAACTGTCTTTGCGATGTGTGTAAAGCCAAGCTGCATCAGCGTTGCCATAAGGCAGTGTCGTCAGAACCCGGTGGGCTTGGAAGACCATCGTGAGAAAAACCATCACTTGCAGCAAAATATGAAAAATTGTTCCTCAAAGATTTACAGTCAACATTTAAGTTGCAGCATGAAAATGTACATGTTTCCTTGTGTGCCACCTTTTTCATCAAATAGAACGACATCTCTCAGATTCAAGCCTGGGGAAAAATACGGTGCAGTACCTGAAGCAAGGAGACAGATGGACAGAGATGTTCTTGTGCCTCTTCTCAAAGCGGTTGTACTTGCGGATGTAATGCAGGTAATCACGTCTGATAACAATGGTCCTCTGCATCTTCATTTTGGTCACCACACCTTTAGAATTAGAACAAACAAAATGAAGAGTATTGTTAACCAGCCTAATAAAGTCTCCAATATTTGGGTCAAACTCCTAAGATTTGTATAAACATCTCAGTTAATTCAATAACTGTCACTACATCAGTGTTGCCATTAGGCATTGTCGTCAGAACCATGCAGGCTTGGAAGACCATCGTGAGAAACATCATTTGTAGGACAGTCATAAGAAACTACAAAGAAATGAAAAGAAACAATTTTGGAAATATTTAAACAAATCTCATCTGAATAATTCACTTTTTTGTTCAGACCAAAATCAGAGGACGTAATATGAAAATGCAATGATGGAATCATATTGGAAGAAAAAAGTTGTTTACTACATGTTCCCCTAAGGCAGGGGTGGCCAATCCTGGTCCTCAAGAGCCATCATCCCTCTTCCAACACACGATTCAAATGATCAGCCCATCGCCCAGCAGAAGTCCGATAATGACCGCCAGGTGTTCTGGAAGAGGGCTACCATCTACAATATGCAGGATTGTGGCTCTTTAGGACCTGGGTTGGCCACCCCTGCCCTAAGGTAAACCCTAACTTCCACATTGTGTTTGCCGATTATGTGTAAAGATACTGAAGGGTACAATCATTTAAGTAGATTTTAGAGAATGCTTATTTTATTTATGTAACAAATTCCAAAGGTGAATGTTATCAAACCACTTCATATCCATGAACATCGTTTATGATCCTAAGTCGATACCACAACATTAAAATGTAGAAGCTGTGACTGACCAGAGAGGATACGGCCACGGATGGAGACATTTCCAGTGAATGGGCATTTCTTGTCAATGTAAGTGCCATCAATAGCCTGGAGGGAAAAGGACAAATGTTAGTTTGGTCATTGAAAATTCTTTAAACTAGAATTCATATGCGAGAAGTGTTTTAGAATTACTGCATCAGCTTTGCCAAAAGGCAATATCGTCAGAACCCTACAGGTTTGGAAGACCATCGTGAGAAAACATCACTTGCAGTTTAACACGTTAACATCTTTAGGTTTACGTTGAACAGATTTACAGACAACTCCAGTTACCTCTCTTGGGGTTTTGAAGCCCAGCCCGACACTCTTGTGGTAACGGGGGAGCTTCTCCTTGCCCTCTTTGCCACCATCAACGGCCAGAACACGTTTCTTGTTCTGGAAGATGGTGGGCTGTTTTTGATAGGCCCTCTCGGTCTGAAACATAAAAGATAATATCGAGTTAAGACACTAAAGCCTTAGACCGCACTCACTTCTCCATATTTCCGCACATCAGGTCAGCCCTTCTACACATCGCCGCCGAGCCCGGCTGGCGAGCATAGTTATCTTCAATGATAAAACTCAAACGTCTCACCAATTGGGACATACATTTAGCAAATAAACCCAGTACATTAGCCAATGGACTAGAAACAAGAGTCACGGACTATAGCAATGCCATGGTAATAGCAGCCGGAGAAAATGCTGTTAGCTTCAATGCTAACTCAAATGCACACGAGGGTTATGTACAACAGCAACAACAAATGTATAATATGACGGCCTCCGTGTAGGTATAAATAGCCCCGGAGTGTGTATTATTCACTAGGAAGGACAGATGCTTCATATAAACTAACTTATAGGCTTGATTATATGCTTATATATCGATTTAAAACCACCACGCCGTTTTCCTGAACGTACTTGTGCATCCGCCATCTTTGCCTGCCGAGTCGTAAAGAGGCCTGTGCATGCGCGCGACGAACGGAAGTCCGCGAAATGCAGGAAATGACGTTTAGAAAATAAAAAAAGGTGAGGCTCCAGAAAATCACATCCAGATGTTTTTTGTTTGAGAAATTTTAAATTCTAAAGACACGAAAATCTATCAACACATTCTTTCATATAAACAAATTAGTTTATTTGGCCAATATTTTCTGTCAGTAAACAAAAGAATGTCTTATTTTAAAAAGTATGACACCAAAGACAGTAATAATCTGTACGAGATGACTCCACAAATTACATAAAGAGAAAATACAATTTAGACAGAAATAACCACAAAAAACGCTTATATACAATTAATTTGACATAACAGAGCAGGTAGTTACTTCAAACAAGATGTCATTCTAAAAAATAAATACGAGTTTGCTGCAACTGATTTATTGGATAAGTTTTATATAACATATTGAAGGGGAAAAAGTATTTGTTTTTTATTGGGAATTTAGTCTTTAAGAGCAATATGATTGTACATTTTTGTCTAACAATCTTTATTTAATAATGAAAGGACAAAAATATACAAAAGCGTTCTTTATATTTCTTTGCCACATAATTTCTGTCATTTTTGAGGCCTGAATAAACACTATAGCAGATACTAATGTTTATTTATTTGTTTCTTGGTTTATTTATTACAATCAATATTTGTTCCACATAAAATATCTAAACATTTTAAAGTTTCGCCCGACAAAATTCATTTGTAAGTGATAAAAGTAATGTATTTTCTATTTTTTGTTAGAAATTTGTTGCTTGGTTAGTTAGATATTACTTTTAATACTGACCACATATGTAGGATTATAAATCACAACCGCATTCTTTTATGCGGTTTTATGGCATTTATTCTAATAATACTGAATAAACCTGTAAAACACCGGCCGCTGATGAATCATTGGCGCGTCACCGTCTGATGGATGAGCTAATCCGAGAAACAAGAGCCGCCCTTCAGCTTCCATCCATGGCCACAAACAACAAAAATCGTCACATGATTGTACGGAAGCGCTAACAATCTAAACAGAAGACAAGATGGCATCACACCCAGGAGGAGGCGACCAAGGTACAGGCTACCGACAGAAATATTCTAAAAATGTTTTTCACTGTGTCAGGGTTGATAGCAGTTGTCTATTTGTATATTCCCTGGTTCTTTAACAAACAACGACTGATTTATGGCTCACATTTTCTATTTGCCTGGTCGCGCTCACGTTAGGTGAAGTGATGTAAGCGGTTAGCAAGGCAAGTTAGCTCAATTAGCCTCACGTTAGCTAGCAGTAGCACTATACGTTTTACCGATAGCATGTTTAGCTAGTTAAAAAATGCGGGACAGTGGCTAAACAAACACGTCCGAACAAAAGCGATTCGGACATATCAAGATATTTCATTTTATGTCGAGAAAGTCAGATTCTGTTGTTTTTAGGATCCCGGGCTGGTTGTCATTATTTAATATTGTAGCTTGTATTCTATACATAAAATTGTCTAACTTTAGCTGAAAGTGTCCTAGCCTAAATAACTTGCCTAGCAGCAATACCGTTCTATTGATATACATGGTTTAGATACTGTTCTATTTTACGATTTAAATTTATCTTTGTTTCTTTCCACGAAAAATTGTGGGAAACAGTCAAGTATCAAAAATACCGAATTACAGAATCACGATTAAAAATACAGTAGTGTTTGTATACCTTACCTGCATTTTCAACTTTGGGCAATTTACATTTTATTAATTTGAGTAAAATCAATCACTTGTCATCTAGTGATTTTAAAGGTCAAATGGTTAAAGATTTGTTTTACAATAAATAAGAAAACTTCGTTCGACGAAAATTAAGAGAAAGTTACTAGCTAGCTACTAAAATCTATTATTTCTACAGTGATTGAACTCTGATCGTTCTTTTTCAGCAAATTCTAAAGATCAGATGCTGGAAGTAGGAGCAGTTTTATTAAAGGAGTAAGTATAAACTGTGCATATAGTATCTTCATCAGTAAACATCAGAACTCAGTGTACTGACTGTTTCTCTGTGTCCTGTTTAGTTTCATATATGAGCGAGTCAAGAGACATGGAGAAGGCAATAGTGTAACAGTGACCAGGGCACAACTGGGTGGATCAGAACTGTGTGACCCAAACCAAAAAAAACTTGCCAGGTGTCTTCAGCAGATCGGAGATGAGCTGGATGGGAATGTAGACCTCCAAAGGTTGGTCAAGTTTACATATTAGGTATTAAACATGTTCCAAATTCCATTGTCTTTCAATGTGAAAGTGAAACAACGTCACCCTGTTCCTATCTGTTGAATGTTATCTTCCACAGAATGATAAATGATTCTGCGCTCAGTCCTTCCAAAGATGTGTTCATGAAAGTTGCTGTTGAGATCTTTTCAGATGGAAGATTCAACTGGGGCCGGGTAGTTGCACTGTTCTATTTTGCTTGTCGACTAGTTATCAAAGTAAGTGAAGCAGCATCCTAAACCCTACCTTATGAAGTAAGTAAAATAAATGCTGTTTTGTATTGCTCACTTGTATGTAAAACTTGTCAGGCTCTTGTGACCCAAGTTCCTGATATCATCAGAACCATCATCAGTTGGACCATGGACTACCTCAGAGAACATGTGATCAACTGGATCAGAGAGCAGGGTGGCTGGGTAAGGATGAACTAGCAAATGTTTGTACATTTTTGCTCACATGACTGCTTGTATGGTACTTATCATTATGTGACTGTGTTGTTTTTTGTTTTATTTTTTAGGAAGGTATTCGTTCTTACTTTGGCACTCCCACATGGCAGACTGTGGGTGTTTTCTTGGCTGGTGTGCTCACCACTGTTCTGGTCATTCGCAAAATGTGAGGTGTTCCAAGAACAGACAGATGGAAGATGGAATGGCCTGAAATGGAGGGAGACGGGTCAGGAACAAGGACAAAATCAAAGAGGAAAACCATAAGAAGTCATGAAGAACTTGTATTTGGAGATGATAAACCACCCTTCGTTCCTGCCTCCCATTCATGTGGAGGGATTGGGAGTTTGACTGATCGCACTGTTGTGCCACAGAGGAAATGAGCAGTGCATGAGTAGATGCACCATAATGGGTTGGAGAGGTTGTCAGACTTGAATGGGTATACATTTTAAGTAATTTATTTTTAGGGTACAGATTTCAACAAGTCACTGCATTCTGTTTTTGATCCTATTTGCCTAAAGATCCATGGACAAAGATCCCCCTGTGCATTATTTTCATTATAGTTCTTTTTTTTTTTTTCACGTCAGTTTTATTTTCTGATCTTCCCGTTCTCTCCAACCATCTCATGGTTTTTGCTGTCACATGTTCATATGTATTTGTGAGTGTTTACTGGTGTAAATCACTGATGTAATGATCTGCTGGCAATCAAAGTGTTGAGGGTGGTCCCTAAAATTTTGAAATACTTTTTGACAACTGTCAATTAGCAAATAAGATGACACACACTTAAATACATACACGTGAGAGGTTGTACAATAAATGTAAAAATAGATAATTTTGTTCCTTCCTGTAATTACATAGCTCAACCGTCTTTCTGTGAATTAAAATTTGAGACACCATGACAAGAACTGTGTACAAAGTTAAATTTACATGCGCTAACACAATGTTGAAATTAACCTGATTTCAGATGATTATCAATACGTTCAATTTCAATACTCTTGTGTATGTGTTGTCACATGCCTTCTTTGGGCATTTCAACCAGCATTGTGACCTCAGCGTGGTTCACGTTGACATATATTCTGCCTATGTTTTTTTTGTTTTTGTTTTTTTTCTTGCTTTTGTGGTGCAGGGCCACGTCATGAACTGACATTTCCTGTGGTCTGCAGAGGATGTTGCACTGCAGACGAAGTGCTCTGAATGCTCACATATGCTTACCTCACTTTATACATTTTCAAAGTACTGTATTTTTGTGAGCTATTCAAACTGCAATCTTATCTATACAGCAAAACGCTTTTATACATTTTTCTTGTTTGTCAGTGCCTTGGTGGGTTTTCTTTCTTTTTTTTTTTTTTACTACAAAAGGAATTTGATATTCTGAAATTTTCACTTTTTCTATCACATTTGTAAAGCTTGATATTTGTTTCAAGTTTCCCTGAAAAAAATTTTTGCAGTGACTTTGTATGTTGTAAAATGGCAAATAAATCTTTTAAGAATTGCTGTTAAGTGTGACTGTTCATCACTTGGAAGGATACAGATTAATCATTTAAGCCCTTGACGCAAGATGGAAACCACAACATTTCAAATTTACAGATGGTTCAACAAATAACGGCAGAAATAGCAGTGAAGCGTGGAAAAAAAACTGAATTCTTTTAAGGACGGGAAATGTAAGCAACTGAGATAATGTGGTTGCATAAGTGTTCACACCCTCATAACTGGGGATGTAGTTGTGTTCAGAATAAACCAGTTACATTTGAACTCTTGTTAAATGATAATTTAATAAGATTAACCCCAAATGCAAATACAGTTGGAGTGTCCTACTAGGCTTTTACTTATATTTACGTTGTCACATCTTCAGAGGGGTCAAAAGTACTCACATTCTGTACTTAAGCAGAAGTACAGCTACTTGTGTGGAAAAAAAAATACTCCCATAAAAGGAGAAGTATTGATTCAACTGCTTTACCGAAACAAAAGTGGAAAATTACAACTTCTCAATTGTAATAAAGCAAAACTGCTTTTTTTTGCCATGAATGAAACAATCCTAAATTTGCTGGGAAAAATCAGAAACATTTCTGTTTTTCTAATTCCACAGTGAATGATACTGACCAGAATTCTTTACCAAGTCTAATACCCAACACATAACCAGAAAAAAACACACAGGGACAGAAAAAAAATAAAAAAAACTTACATATTTTTTTACATCCTGTCACATCCATTTAATTTGAAAAACTAAAAAGCCTATTATGAAAATCTCCAGAGTATAAAATACAGATATTTCTGCAAAGATTCAGGAGTATGAGTCAAAATTTGCCAGAAAAATAAACATTCAAGTAAAATACAGATACCTTAAAAAAATCTTAAGTACAGTAACGAAGTACTTCATTTCTTCCAACCTCTGCACATCTTACAGCACAAGCCATGGTCTGCAGAGAGCTTCCAAAGCATCAGAGTTACCTCATTATTCAAATGTGTCAGTCAGAAGAAGGTACAAAACCATTTCCAAGGCATTACATGTACCATGGAACACAATGAAGACGGTCATCATCAAAACATTTATTTTTATTTATTTATTGTTTATTTCAGTTAAAACCAATGAGAAGATGAGAATTCAATGGGTCAGGGATGCTTGTTGAGGCACATTTTCTAATAAACTGCCCCAACACATTGAAAATTTCCATTAAAAAAACAAACAGAAATTTACAGTATATTCTCTGTTAATGCAACCTTTGAATAGTGTACTGATATTAATTACTAAGTACTGCTACTAGGCTAATACAGTGATACTAATAATGGACCTAGCTTTTTTACAAACACTTGAAAGTAAAATAAAATACAATAATAATAATAACAAACAAACAAACGCGGCTTTACAATTGTTATTACATTATCCACCATGTTACTACTTTTACTAAAATAAAAAAGTTGCCAGTGCATTCTTCTTCTCAAAATATCACAACTTATTACGTAACGCAGCAACATTTTAATTTCAAAATGTGTTAGGACAGTTTATTACAAAATGTGGCAGTTTGTTACAAAATGCTGCTTTATCACAAAATCAAATGAGAAACGTTATTACATTTTGGTCATTTATTACAAAATGGACTGTTATTACAAAATATGGCTCAATAAGACTGTCATTGTCAGCCAGACAATATCAGCCATGACCTTATATGGGCAAATGTTGTGACATAACTAGTTATAGATGATAATAACAAATTAGGCAGGAATAAAACAGGTTGTAGAAATCTAATAAATTCTTCCTACAATTAATATAAAGATCACCTGGAGCCTTCAAATTACAAATACAAATACACAAATAAATCTACCACAGACTAATAAAAGTAGGTTTAGCAAAATAAGACCCTTTAAAAGATATCAGTTTGTTTTTCAAATGACTCGTACAGGTTACAGGTGTCATTAATAGTGGAAAAAGTGATTCATTTGAAGTGATTTATCTTGGTCTCTTTATTTTATATCACAAAACCTGGTATTTGAACAGGGTTGTGTAGACTTTTTATGTCCACTGTTTGTAGGAAATTGTCTATCAGCTGTAAATATATGTTGAGATTATTTATATAAATGTAATGTGCAGTAGTATTGTTTTAAGCCTAACATCATCTATGCTATTTTTGATGGAAATTAACCTGTAAATAGGCCTATGAACGCTGCAGTGATATCAATTACAGGAAAGCCACTTACACATGACCTCATACTTTGAACTATACCAGTGCAGAAGGCAGCATTTTTGGAGAATATTTTACAGAAAATCATTTTAAAGACACGAGGACAGAAAAAGAACACTTCCTGTCTGAATCACACCACAGCCTTCCAGATTTGGAAGGCTCCAGGTCATGGGTACAAACACTCAATTTAGTCAAATATTTTCAGTTAACAACATAAAAACCCTGTGCACAAAGTGAAGGAGGTGATTAACTGCTGATCTGTTCCATCTTTGGCTTTTTCTGACCTTTGTTGGTTTGTTTTTCCCATTATTTACCACATTAGTATGTCATTTCCATTACCGTTGTTAGCATATACTGTCGTATAAATTCTGTAATTATCATTTTATAGTTACTAAGTGTAATACAGATCAGTTTTCTTAATCTTACTATGTGTTGTTTACCTTATAAAGACTCCGAACAGATGTTATTTTATCATTAAGGAACCAAAAGTAATGTGTTTTGTGTATAATGTGAGAAGGGGGTGGGATTTAATACGTTTTCTTCTCCCCACTCCTTTGTGAGCAGTGCATATTGTAGTTATGTGTTATTATTAGTATACATGGCAATTGTTATAACATTTTGATTCTCTTTATTACTCCGCCCAGGAACGGCAGAGTAATGTTTTTGCTGGCGTATATCTGTCTGTCTGTCTGTCTGTTAGCAAGATAACTCAAAAAGTTATGGATGGATTTGGCTGAAATGTTCAGATGCTGATACTGGCACAAGGAGCAAGTGATTACATTTTGGTGGTGATTGATGGGGTGGGGGCATGTGTGTGTTCCATTTGGTAGGTCCGGGCCTATCGCTCATTTGGGTCATTTATGGGGGGGGTGTGCCTTGGCAGAGTCTGCACTCTCTGAGTACTTTTCTAGTTTATTTCTATATTTGCTCTGCCGTTATTTTCTTATACCCAATAGTGCTTAATTTTTTCTTTTGCTCAATAAATGAATGAATGAAATGAATATAATTGTGAAATAAATCAACACATGACTTTCTGCTGAATGTGGTTTATTGAATAGGAAAACATGTTCTTGGGTGAACGTAAACATCAAAGGGGTGAAATTGGCTCAGTGGCATGACTAAAACACATGTAAATGCAAGACATAATCTCACAGTTACAGATGACCATGACCTTTCTTCAGATTTGACATATTTGTTGAAAACGACGGATCACACCTTGGTCCCAGAAAACACACAAAATGCACAATTCAACAGTCAGTGCTGTGTACAACAGTTAAAATGACACTGGGCTTTATCTCTTCTCCAGCACCCCGTCTCTGACCCTCCATCTCCATCCCAGACTGAAGTCAGGAGCAGACACACAGCAGAGCTCGAGCCCAGACTCCTGCACCTCCTCATCATGAGCGATCTGGTGGCCCTGGGGCGTCTCCAACGTGAAAACCCTCTCAGATATCTGAGGAGAGACGCATTAAAGATGGAGTGTGGGGGCAATTTAGACTTCTTAGAAAGACAGCAAGATTTACAAGATGTGTAGACTGTATATAGGTGTGTGTATA
>JAPTYR010000030.1:26585069-26596180 GCA_029814505.1 Siphamia roseigaster | reverse complement strand
ACTCGCCTTGGGTCTGGAAGTCCTGGGGGGGAACACACACAACAGCAGAGCAGGTGAAGGCAAGCAGCAGTACCGTCAACGGCTAGGCAATAATCATAACACAGGGCAGAAGGCAGGTCAGGTTTACCGGAGCAGAATATCATAGGAGTGGTTAAAACAGGTCCGGGTCCACAGACAGGAGCCAGAGGTGTGAAGAGACAAGCAGAAAACAGGGGATGTTTGCAGACGTTCTGACACTGAGTACTGAGAAGCAGAGCCTTATATGCAGAGACGAGTTAGCGGGGAATGCATTGCAGCTGGCAGGTCAAACAGGTGTGGCTAATCAGAGCAGAGACTGGAGTGGCAGGTGATAGGGAGCAATTAGAGCTCGTTAACAGAGTCAGAGGGAGAGAGACCATGACAGCATCTCCATTAAGTTGGTTAAGAAGTTGATGATAGCATCCGTTACCACTACATTTTACCACTTTTAGCTGACAGAGTTATTGAAGTGGTCCATTTTTCTCTACAAATTTGTAGTACTGGTTTGTGGCTCAGTTGGTGGAGTGGGCCATTCAATACCCAAAGGGTTGGGATTGGTGGTAGTTTGAATCCCACTCTGTCCCAGGCATTTCACCCTCCTTGCCTCTAGTGCCACTCACACGAGTGTATGAATGGTGGTGGGGCCTTTTGGCACAAAATGGTAACCACGCTTCTGTCAGTCTGCCCCAGGGCAGCTGTTCACAAATGTAGTTTACCACCACCAGAGTGAGAACGTGAGCATGAATGAATTATGGGCCACTAATGTAAAGTGCTTTGTGTGCTTAGAAAAGCGCTATATAAAACCATTCCATTATTATTATGACATCAATCTGTCAAAGAAAGCAAACATACATTTTACTTAGGTTTTCGTTTGTTTTTTGTTAGATGGTGGGTACAGCTCCAGCCAGCTTGCCCATGAACTCGACTTCAGCTTGTAATAGATGTACTGTAACTTGACTGAGGGTATTGACAGGAGGAGGGAACAGTAATTGATAGGATTTGGGGTGGGAGCAAAATGGTAATTTACATAGATAACTGGCAAGAATCTCAACAGCTTGTTTTAATGCTTGTTTATAGTCAGAGGGGGCTAACAACAAACTTACCAGACTATTTTTTGCTTTCTCATTGTTTTGCTTTCTTAATGTTCCCCTTGATCAACAATGTCATTTTTGAGGTTATAAGAAGTGAAAACAGTCTAATAGCTGGGCTTGAAATTACAATAATTGTCAATTAGTTACCCCTTTCCCATACTGTATTTGTGATGTTGACAGTAGGGGGCACCAATGCCTAAATGAGGCATCATTGCTGCAGTTGAAGAACGGGGTGACTCAGCCTGTCCACCTGACCCATACCTGTCTGAAGGCTGCAGGCTTCTCCATGCTGCAACTCCGTGACTGGGATTGCTGGCTATCAAATCAGATCGTGGCACTGATGTTAGAATCACTGAAAGAAAAACAACCATTTTTTCCAATTGGGGCTAAATTATGATGTAAACTGAACTGTACTACTCACCCATGGTAGTTTTGGGTGATTTGGATCTCTCCCACAGGTATTTGGTTCGATCACAAAACACCATAGATATTCCAAACAGCATACAACGAGAGTCAAGGGGACTTACGTTTGCAGACGTTAAATCAGTCATTTGTTAATGTGGACATTTAGATACAGTAGCGTTAATTCCGTTGCAGTGCCATTTCAAAGTTTAAAATTCCCAGGGTGAGCTAAAAAATATTTAACAGAGAAGACAGAGTGACGTCATCTTTATGCGTGTCACCGGCACTGGTTCTAAGGTTAAATGGTTCAATCGAACGGTTCTGCCGTTCAGTTTGCTTTCACACCAGCACCGGTCCCCACCGAACAGGCGCGATTTTTGAGCTTCTTTTTTTGTGGTTCAAAGCGTTGAGCGCAAGTTCGATTTTGTGAAGTCCTGCCCTCTCTGGCACCGATTGGTCAGAGGCAGTGGTCTCCATGGCAGTGTATGACACAATTTAAATACCCCGCGAACTTTGCTGAAGACATTTCACCACGGAACACCACCAAGAGCATTTCAGGAGCAATAATGGAAGGACAAATGTCGCATTTACAGCTGGAAGGTATGTCGTCAACATTTTATTTCCCGCCACCATTGCGATGTAGTTCGCTTGACAACACTGACTGAAAACGGGCAAAAAACACGACATACTACCTTGTATGTTTGTCCTAGAATCATCCACTGCTTGTACTCCTTAATCTGGTACTGTCCACGCCTTTATCTCTTCCTCAGCCTCTCAGAAATTGCAGCTATCATTTCTTCTTCGTCATCATCTTCTTCTAAATCATCTTCGACCACTCCCCTGTGATCGCTTTCTCCACCCACAGCCCCACCCACGGCCCAGGTAGGAACGGTGCCGGTGTAAATGCGCTAACCATTTTCAGAGGAACTGCTCCCGGGAGAACTGGGACCATTTTCGAACGGAACATCCAGGTGTAAATGTGGCAAAACAGAAGTGAAAAAGAATCGCACAAATGTAAGTTTTCATTTCAAATAGCTGCAATTTTCTTTTCAAATCTGATGGTACATCTTAGTTGATTGCAAATGAAAACATATTTTGAGTTAGAATGTTAGATTTGTCAACTTCCGCCTCGTCAGTTATTGATGTCATCGGTGTCCCGTTGTGGTGGTTGAAAGTTTTGAATCCCTACCACTTGGGACTCTGTGCCGAAGTGGACTAAAAAAAATGAGCGGACTCCAAAACGAGTGCTAGTTGCCAAGTGGGGACTTTGGGACAGACACTTAAGACTTTAAATTAACGTGCTTCAAATACAGAACACTTCGTATCTACCTTCAAAACAACACGGAGGTGGCAGCTGTGAGTGACCGAGGAAGTCCATGCTGAAAACCTGCCCGTCTGGCTGACTGCTGTAGGAGAAGACACCGGAGCTGAAGTCATCCCCTGGGCTCAGAGACCAGCGACCAGAGTCCTGGGAAGAAATAAACCAAACGCAGGCAGGTTCTCTATGACTTCAGTTAAAATAGTTCAGCGTGTATTGTTCATGGATTCCAGTCATAGCTGTCATCTATTTCAAACATCTTTTCTAATTTCTCATTTTAATGCAACATGCTAGATTTCTTGAAAACATGTGACTACAACTGTCCCTGTGACTGACCAAAGGTTTGCTCTAATTACGTTGACATGACATGCACTGCATCCTTCTAAATGATAGCACATGATCAGGTTATCAGAAAACACCCTTATCATATTAACATAACTGATAGAAGGATTTCAATAGGTGCACGCTATCGCCCCTTTTCCATCTATGCTTACTATACAAGCGCCCATTCGAACAGAAACTTACATTAGCTTATAGTTATATTTAGCCTTCTGTCTTGTTTTACGACTTCATTTTAGTTGTACAAGAGCCAAAGTATTTTTACTTTTAGGTTTATTTATAATTGACTAGTTTCACTTCACCTTTTATATGACTTTTGTTTTTCAGTTAATGTAAGGAAAGTCTGACAAACATGGAGTGACAGAGTTCTTACGATTGTTCAATCCACAGCAGAAACTGGTGCTACTTCATAAAGGGACACTGTCTTTATGACTATTTAAAGTTGAACTTTAAATAATCTAATACACCAAACCTAATTTTGTCCGCAGCTCTATTTTTTTCTACTTGGTATAGCTTGTTTATCACAAGTGGTTTTTGTTTTATTTAACTATAACAGGGTTCCTACAGATTTCTACAAATTAAATTCCAGACTTTTTAAGACTATATAGAACATGAGACGTCTCACATGCTTTGTCTTTTTTCTTTTTCTTATTTTTTTCTCCCTGTTTTGATACTTGATGCCATTGTAGCATATAAGGTAAAACTATTGGTAGTTGTAACTTTGTCTTTTATTTCATTTAAGACCTACTGGGTCATGTGATGTGTATCTAAGGTTGGGTTGGGTGGGTGTTCGCTGACTGTAATGTTACTGTTTCCTATCTTGGGATTTTTTTTTTCATAAATAAAAAACAGTGAATTAAAAAAAAAACTATATAGAAGAGAATTTAATTCCCATTTCACAGTCCGTTTCATGACCATACAGGCAAAAATGTGCAACTCCTACAATTTAGGAAAATGTATTTCTTTATTCCAACACCTTGATTCCCTCCATAATGAGTCATTTCTCACTTGGGGCTGCAAAGATAGCAATGAATGGTTCCTAATTTCAATATAAACCGTCTAAGTCAACTAACATTACTTTATTTAAGAGACACATTTAAACATAATACAGCCAAAAAGATCCTGATATGATACCATATTAAATTTAATACCTTTTAAAGAGTTTGTTTTAAGGTATTAAATGCAGATTTGCAAATTTAACACTTTTAAAACTTTTTAAAACCCTGTGAGATCCCTGTATGATAATCTAGAAATTTACTGAAGCTGATGCACGATGAACCGGCCCAGAAAGATAGATGCAAACTCTGACTTACCTTTTTGTCCAATTGGTCTCGATTGGAGTAATAATCACTACTGAGACAAGACAGGAGCTGTTCCTGCATCTCAGCTGAATGAAGCTGAGACAGACTGCTCAGGTAGAAATCTGCACCAAAACAGGGAAAAAAAATAATGAGGAGTTCGAATGGAAAACACAGCATAAAGTTTTGGGGAAAACTGACCGAAACCCTACCTCGCTCCAGTTTACGCAGCTCAAGTTCAGGCACGGTGGTGACCTTGTTGCCAGTCTTGTGGGTCGGTTCATAAACAGGTATTAACACACAGAGAGGTGAGCCCAGATCCGATTTATCACATTTAGCTTCATCTTTTTCCTCATAGCTCTTCTTCCTCCTGTCTGGAGTCTGCACTTCCTCAACCGACTCCTGATTCTGATCCTCATCCTGAACACTGTTGTATACGTGTTGGAGGGAGTCGGGAGGTTTGTTGACAATATACAGGGGCTCCGTATATGGTCCTCTCACTGGGCTGCTGAGTCCTCCCACTGAAATCAGACACACACAATTCGGTTACAGTAAATGATTCAAATATTGTAAGTAGGGTTATAATAGTATAAAATGTTCAGATTTTCACATTCAGAGTTTAATGATACGGTACTAAATTATTATTACCCCAGAGGTAAGGGGTATTGTTTTTAGCTTGGTTTGTTTATTTGTTTATTAACACTTTAGCAGCAAAACTAGTTGTTGAATTCACACCAAATTGTGTTTATAGATTGCCAGTGACCCAGAAAAGTAAAATTCTTTTAAGGATTTTTAAAAAAAATCTTCTTTTCCTATCTATTTATAAAGGGCAAAATGTCATATGTCTGTAAAACATCATTTTTGTTTTAATTTACTTTCAATTTTCTTTACTTCTTAGTAGTAGTAGTATTAAAAGACAGGAAACAGAACACCTTTTGGTAGAACAACACCCTAAACATGATTGAAACCATATTATGAGGAAGTATATTGTCACCTTCCTGAAATAATTGCCTAAATCATCAAATTCTCAGTTTCTGATTCTGTTTTTTTTTTTTTTTATTTCCTGAAATATCTGACCCCCCCAAAAAATGACTAGGAAGCTGACAATATGTAAAACATGAAGTTTTAGGAGTTTTACATCACTGAGAAAAAGACATTATGAAGGAAAAAGGCCTTAAAAATAAGAGCCAAACAGTCTTTGCAACAACCTAAATGTGAGGGAAAAACATGTTTGTCCTATTACTACTTTAGACAAACAAATGTATAATGTTTGATGACTACTTTTACACCGCAGTATGCTTTCAAACATTTTGACTACCTTCTTTCAGAACTCTAGCAGTTTTTGCTTTGAGGTCAGATGCTGAGGCTCTCTTCACTGGATCCTTCTGCAGTCCTGCCTTGATTACTTCACCCGTGAGAGGGTTACAGCCAGTCGGGATTTCTCTCAGAGGCGGAGGCTCGTGAGCAATCTGCAAAAATTACAAAATAGTCTCAATAAATAGACTGAGCTTATATAGCGCATTTTTATGCACCATCACCAAAGCGCTTTACAATTCCTCACATCTGCCCACACACACACACACACACACACACACACACAGCTACCTGACCCTACTGGGAGCAATTTAGGGTTCAGTGTCTTGCCCAAGGACACTTCAACATGCAAACAGTCAGAGGCAGGATTCATTGGACGACCCACTCTACCAACTGAACCACAGACGCCCACTAATAAATTTACTAATAAACTAATACATTTGACCAATAAACGGTTAAATTCAACCTCAACTTCAACATCTGTAATGAAACAGTGCAGTACCTTCAGATACAGTCTGCAGGTATAGTATCGAGTCCAAGGCTGACACCCGTTGAGCATGTGAAGAAACATACAGCAGCTGCTCCACACATCTGCTTTGGCTCCACGGGGTTCACCTTTCACAATCTCAGGGGCCATATGTGTCTCTGTACCTTTCAGATCTGTCATAATTTGGGAAAACAATGAATTTAGACATTTTTGATTTAATCCAGTATGGTTGGCTGACATAAAAAAAAAAAACAACAACTAAACCTTACTAATAAGAAATATATGGAGACAATCACAACGAATAAAAAACATGTCAAACTGAAGCTGAAGCACCGTGGTGCTGTTTATCTGTCAAAATGTTTATTGTGGTCAGTTTCAGATGCTGCAGCTCTTTCGTAATTCATAGTCTGAGTTATTATTTGTTCAGTATTAATTGTCAGCCTTGTAAATACAAGCTGGACTGACTGTACATATCTTGACCAAGGAAAATAAAATTCTCCTTTTGTGCAGTAATCTACATCTGCCTCTGTCCATATAGCCTAAAGCAAAAAAAAAAAAAAAAGTCTCCATTTCGAATGTCTGGGGTCGCCAGAAATTTGTGATATTAAAAAGGGGTAATGGGCCAAAAAAAAAAGGTTGGTAACCACTGGTCTAAAACGTTGCTCTAAAGCTTTGGTACCTTTGGACCTGCTGAGGCTCTGTCCCTGTTTGTCGAGCCTTTCTGCGTGTCCGAAGTCGCAGAGGAAAGTGTCCCGACCGTCGTCCGACAGCAACACATTGTCAGCTGTGAGAAACAAGCACAGACAACAATTCCAGAACGTTAATCTTGGCGCTTCTCTGATCTTGGTTGATTTCCAAGACCTATGCAGTGGATGATATAATTAGAATTGAAGCAGCTGCAGAGACACAAACAGTCTGGACACAAAGGGGGGAAAACAAAAGGGAAAAATTAAGTCAGAGAGGGACAGCTGCTGTAAAACACTTTAATGTAAAATGGATGTGGTGGGGACTGGGGAGTCAAGAAGACAGGCAGAAGGAAAACAGATTTGCTGTTGGTGCTGTTTTTCAGTGACGTTTTCAACACCAGGTGGCGCCTGAGCTTCAATAACCCAAACTTTTTGATTGACCCATCCTTCTCTTTTGAGACTCTTCACTACTCTTCCTCTTCTTAGTATTTTCAGTTTCCTTTTTCTATCTCTTAAAATTTTTTCTCCAACTCTGTTTTGCTCGAGAAGTTTCTTTCTGTCACCGTGTTGATCCTCCTCCCCCATCCTCTTGGTAACAACTTCCTGCTCCTCGCCCCCCCCCCTCCCCGTTTCATTCTCCCTTTTCTTTCGTGCTCTCCTGATTTTGTGCACATGCGCCGTTTTCAAAGTGCAGCGGTGAGTCACACTGTGGGAAATTCCCAGCCTGTGTTTTCTGCAGTCGTCTAGTTTCACAACACAGGTGCTGAAGATCAAATCTAGTCTCTATGACACTTGTGTTCCAAAAAAACACCTGTACAAATATACTGATTAGACAGACTTAACTCAGTCATTTTGTTTTTGTTTTCCATCACGGACCACAATAAGTAAAAGTCACATTGACACATTCTGTTTTACTGTTATGACACTCCTGCTACTTTGACCCGCGTATATTCACTCGGAGGAAACTCATCTTGACTCATCATATTGTCTAATACCAATAACTGTTATCTATTTGTTTGTGGAGGAAATCGCAATTGTCAACTTTTCTGTCACTACAACAGATCCACATTTAAAATGATAATGACTTCTCTGAGTTGTGACCAAATGAATATGATGTATACAGTAGTGGAAAAAATTATTAGACCATCCTTGTTTTTTTTCTTTAATTTCTTATTCATTTTAATGCATGGTACAAATAAAGGTACATTTGTTTGGACAAATATAATGATAATAACAAAAATAGCTCATAAGAGTTTAATTTAAGAGCTGATATCTATCAATTTCTCCATGTTTTCTTGATAATAACCAAAATCACTTCAGGTCTTATATCAATATCTATGGCATTATATTGACAAAAACAGTGCTTTTAGGCATTCCTTGTTTTCTTTTCTATCTGTTTAAGTCACATGATACACACAAGAGTTAATACATGATTGCATAGCCATTGTTTTTGATAATAATTTTAACTAATAAACTAACAACTTTTCCCGTGAGTGTATTATGACTAGTTTAGACTTGTCAAACTTAACGCTACATTCGATGGGTGTGAAAATAGTGTTACAAATACAAGTATCGCTTTCAAAATGTTAAGTAAAAATCCAAAAGTATTGTCATAACACAATATATATTATTACATTATGACTTGCGTATTAAAATGTTTTATTTTATAAAACATCATCTTATCTTAAAAATACATTTACAAAGCAACAAGTCCCTAAAGTTATTTGCCTTATATGTAATGTAAGAAGTAAAAAGTGGAAAACATAACCCTGTAGAGAGAAGGAGAAATTAAAGTAACTCAAAATTGTATTGAAGTACTGAAAAAAATTTACTCAGTTACAGTACAGGCCAAAGGTTTGGACACATCTACTCATTTAATGTGTTTTCTTTATTTTCATGACTGTTTCCATTGTAGATTCTCACTGAAGGCAATACAGCTATGAATGAACACATGAGGAATTATGTACAAACAACAAAAAATGTGAAATAACTGAACCCACATGGAAAGAATCCATATGAACATATATGCAAACTATATTTGAAATATATATGCTGCCCATCAATTTGGCAGAAATTCCACTAAGTAACCCTGACAAGGCTCAGCTGTGAAGAGAAAACCATTCCAGGTGACTACCTCATGAAGTCAGTGAGCTTCATGAGGTAGTCAATGAGCCAAGGGTTTGCAGCGCTGTAAAAGAAGAAAAGGGTGGCTACACTGAGCATTCTAAAACATATTTAGTTATTTCACACCTTTTTAAAGTACATAATTACCTCCACCCAGGAGGTTATGTGATCATGCTTGTATGTTCGTTTGTTTGTTCGTTCACTGCAATTTTGTTTCATGCCACAAGGGGTCAATACAGCATTTGGCGTGTCATCAACCGGCAATTGTTTAGCATGTCACCAGGGGGCGGAGGTTTGCGCTCTTGAGTGCTTTCTAGTTCCACATGTATTCATTCAGTTTTCTTGCCTTCGATGATAATCTACAATGTCAATAGTCCTGAAAATAAAGAAAAGGCACTGAATGAAAAAGTGTGTCCAAACTTTTGACCTGTACTGTATGATGTAAAGTAAAACCACAAATCATTGTGGCTTTTTCAACTTTCACTCAGGCCTAAATATCAGCATTTAAGCTAGACAGAAACAGCAATTTGAGAATTATTTCAAAAATTATTGATATCAATAAATACATAAAACATTTTTCACCCGATCTCCAAGACCCAGAAATATCCCTCCCTTATCAAATCTATATGTGACTAGTCATGTGACCTGTACAGGAAAACAATAACACTGGACTTGACTGCTGTTCTCTAAGGAGACATAAAAGTGGATTTGTTGACATGTTGCTTTAATGATGCTTTACTCTGTGTCATATGGCTATTATGTCGAATATTACATTGCAATTGAATTTCAGTGCAAAATGTCAAACATGAAAATGTGTTAGTGTGACCGATCCGATGTTGACATTGTATTGTGTGATGCGCTCCTGTCTTTCATCAGAATCCAGATTTCCATGGCTTCTCGAGTGATCCTGTGGTTGATGACGTGAACATGAAGGTGGGCTTCTTCTTTGGCATCTCGGTGGCTCTCGTTATTGGAGGAACCTTCATCCACTATTTACCAGACCATGGGTATGTTTTTTTTTTTTCCTATCTCACCGGGATTTGATAACAATAGGACAGAATGCCTTTCTGTGTGGCACACTTTTTTTAAAACCGTCAATATCGCATTTCCATAAAATTGTTATTTTTGTTGTGAATATGTGTTTGCATTACATGCAATCATGTTTCACTGATTCTGTACAGAGAAATCTGTAGTTGTATTCAGCTTAATGGTCAGTTTTATTTGCTTATTCAGGACTAGGCCTTCTTCTTCTTTTTAGTTTTGTTTTTATCTTCCATACAAATGTTTCCCAGAACTCATGCTGCATCTTTGGAAAAGCCTAGAAGTGTATGCATCAAACTGTGTAGGAATATGAGGACAAGATTAAGATGTTGTCCTTGCTGACCAGCTGTTAATTCAGCATGATGCAGAATTGCAAGGTCATTCTTGTTTCTGTTAAGCAGCTGTTGTGCAGTTCATTCTTTATCATGACGCAATCTGAAATAATTTCTCGGCCTGTTATATGTATTGACTCCCAGGTATTATAATATGAGTTTTAGTTATGTTATTATGTTCTTTCTGTAATATTATTAGTAATTATTTCTAATGCTTTAACAGAATATATTTTTTTGGGGTGGGAGGGGTGGAAACGTAGTGTGGTTGTAATGTCAGGGTCCATTTGAATCCCATTTTTTCTGTGTGATACGCATATTGTGTGTGTAATACAGCATGTACAGGCATCTGTCTGGTACTGAGAAATTCCAGCGTTATGGACATGACATTTGAACTCAAAATGGCAACAAATGACCCAGTTTCTTTTTATTCTCTCCCAGTATCTAAATAGGTGTTGCATGTTTTAAGGGAATCCCATATTGGAGAAGTGATACAAAAAACAAAATTATCATAGTACATTTAGAGGACAAGAAAATAGCAAAAAAAAAACATGTTTTATGGATGTGACAAGAAAACAACAACTTTACTGAGGTGACTCCACATTTTCATGGAACTGTGTGAACTAGTAAATCTAATATCAAAATGCAGATATCCATTTGATAA
>JAPTYR010000030.1:26570201-26584969 GCA_029814505.1 Siphamia roseigaster | reverse complement strand
ACGTTCCCTGATTGGAAGATACAGCATCTTTACCGAACAGCCGCCTCTCCGTGGAGAGTGTCCAGACCCAGGAATTCAAGAGAAAAGAGAATTCTGGTCTGGTTTCAACAAGGCTAGCTAAAAGGCAAAATGTTGATATCATTATTAGTTCAAGAGTTATTCACAAAATTGTCTTTTTCGATAATGGCGGTTTCCAGATCATCCACAAAATCTAATAATTTGTTCCTTTGACCATCCCCAACATTTCCTAAAAATTTCAGCAAGATCCGTTCATTACTTTTCAAGTCATCTTGTACACAATCCAACAAATAAACCAAGGCCAGCAAAAACAACCTCCTTGGCGGAGGGAATAAGAGTTTTAACAAGAGAATAAAATCATGGGTCAGATCTACAAAGATCGTAAACATAGAAAATTCTTAAAATTTTGCTTAATTTAAGGTTGTATTTTTTCAGATTCACATTTTATTGTTACAGGATAGTTTAACATAAATATTTTCATAATTTGTTATTTTTTGCACTAAAGCAAAGACAGAAACTTGAAGTTGTCATTATATATCAGCATAATGTAATATATACTTTTTTTTTTTTTAACATCAAACAGAATAAAATATAGGATGAAGCGGGTTCAGATAATGAGATGAGAATAAAATATGGAGTCATTATTTTACTTGGTCTGTGTGGAACCTGAGCTAATAATCAGTTCCACAGCCTTGACTCTGGAATTATTGTACTTTGCAAATTCATGCCAGGGGCCGGGCTGGAAGCTTTGGCGGGTTGCATTGGCCCCTGGGCCACATGTTTAAGACCCCTGATGTACATACCGATTGGTCACGTCTCTCTTAACTGTCCGAAGGGAAAGTGAAGTTAACTCCCATGTCCCCAATTTTCTCATACATTTTTAGACTTTTTAAAGTACCTGTGAAATAAGTAGACCATTGCAACATTTGAGCATTTGAGAGTCAAGGATGAATTTGCTCTTGAAATATACAATAATATCTGTTGTGACTCTTAACAGGCTGGATCAGAAACATTGCAGAGCGGAAACAACATCTATGCATGTGTCTGGATCCATCAGGTCCACATGTCATTGTATCCACAACATAAAATTAAACCCATAGACCTTCAACCTGTAGTTCAGACCATGTCAACTGGTCCCGTCTGGAGGACTCAGTTTCTGGGTCTGAAATAATCATTTCACTCAGTCCTCAAGGTTCCTTTTGGTTGAATTTGCTTTTATTCAATAGTGTTGGTTTGGTCTCAATTTACAGAAACTGAAAAGGTCAAATGAAAGAAATGATAAAACTGAAGTTATAAGTCAATAGTTTTTAGTCTGTGTTGCATTGTTCATTGTGGATTTATTTGGTTAACTTTTTTTGGTTTTATTTCACAGCTAGTTTTCAGCTTTTTAACTGTAATAACTCTGGTCTACTTGAAGTTTTTAGAAGATAAATGGAAATTTATTTATTTGTCAAAATTCATGTGTATTCTGTGTTCCTTTCACATCCTGATATCTCATCCTGGTTCATTTATGATTCATGCAGGATTAAAAACATTAGATTCAGGTTCAAAGGTTTAAATACAGAGGTGCTGTTTGAGTTTTGATGTGAATCCTACATGTCAGTGACGTGTGATCCCATACACATATGTTGGCATGTTCCTCTGTGTGAGCCTCTAATCGGGGAGGCGACGGGTAGTGCTGCGTGTCAGGAGCCTGTACGTTGCTAGGCAACGGTGGGGAAGGCATGTGCTACTGCAGGGGTTCCTCACATCTGCCGAGAACATGATGCTGCTGTTTATGCAGGTAAACCCATGCACACGCTCACGCTGCCGCCTCCAAACCTAAACAGGTGTGACACAAACACCTCAGATCCACTGAAACGCTCTGGAATATTCATAGAGGCTTCACCAGCATCTCGCACGGGCTGACGATGCGTTACGCTCTGACACATTTCAGCTGCTGCAGCCTTATCAACAAATCACCAGCAACACCATAACAACCGCAGCCCGGACAGCAACCGCTGCCACTGGGGCAGAACCAGAGATGGAGGTCGGTGTGCAGATCTGGACCCAATATGGACCCAGATGTGGAGGACTGTGTGTGGATCTGGATCCAGTATGGACCCAGATGTGGAGGTCTGTGTGTGGATCTGGATCCAGGTCCAACCCACATGACGCAGCAGCTCCTGGTGCAACTTTCCCTCCTCATCACAACACAGCACCGTCCCCACATAAACAGTGGGTGAAGGCATGAGTTGGCGCCGCCTCCGTCCTCACCTTTACAGATGGGTGGGTGACCTACCAGGAGGCGCCGGTGGAGGCGCTTGGTCCTCCTCAGGGTGCCCATGATGCGGCGGCCCATCTTCTTGGCGTACCACACTGAGTTGAGCATGTCGCTGCTGTGGAGGTGGAGGTGTGCGTCGCCGCTCCTGCTGCAGGCTGCGGGCGGCGGCGGCTGGAGAGTAGACGGAGGCAGGGAGGGAGGGGGCTTCACTCCACCTTGTGTCCCCCCTCCTCTTCCTCCTCCTCTTCCTCACACGCACAAACAGGGAGGCTGCGGAGGAGGAGGTGATGAAGCTCGTCCTCCCGCCGTCAGTCCAGAGCAGTGGTGATGGTTTCAGCAGATGTCAGACGGTAAAACCTGACTGTATTGGGGGGGAGGAAGAGAGAGAGAGAGAGAGAGAGAGAGAGAGAGAGAGAAAGGAGAGAGAGAGAGAGAGAGAGAGAGAGAGAGACCGACCTCCGGGCGAGAGAGCATCGCTCAGCAGGCAGAGAGCGAGCAGCCTCCGTCTGTCTGAGGCAACAACAGACTGCAGGGCTGACGAGACAAGAGAGGCAGCGCTTAAACACAGTCTGTGATGTGTCTCTGCAGTCTGGAGCCTCCACAGCCCCGCCCCCTCCACAGCCCCTCCCCCTCCGCGGTGTGTTCGCTGACCTCTGTCCCAGTTCAGCCCTCAGACGTCGAGTCCTTCTCCAAACATGACTCAGCAGGGGAAAGTCGCTGCCAAACTGCTGAGTCATGGGTGCTGTTGGACAGAGGCGTCTCCATCCACCTTTATTCATTCATCAACAGTTCCATCCATGTGTGGTCGTCACCTGGTTTTATTTACGCTGCCCTTCTCAGACCAGGGCTTGTTTATATGTGGTTTGCTCAGTAGTGTCGGCGCTGGCTGGTCCTGACGTCTGTGTCCCACTTTGACAACAGGGACTTCATGGTGCATTCACGTGCACCTCGTACACCCTTTAAACTTTCAAACGTCTGTAGTAAATACCCAAGGTATTAACATAACACTCAAGTCACTCCAGGGACACAGAGGTTTTGATCATCACTGTTTTTAATGAAACTTACTCATGTCCGTAAGTATCCTATTTACATGGTAACAGTAGTTGTGTCATGTTGTCTCTGTTCATCTGGAATGGACCTATCAGATGTTGAACCATTCAGAAATGAACAAATTGGGACTAGAAAACACCAAAACATGATCTAACAGTTTTAGACTTTTATGAGTGTACCATGGGCATCTTCAAAAGAACTGTTAAGCTACAAACATTAATTTCTGTTAGTAATTTTAAAAGTATCATGGAAAATGCAGTGAAGGAGGAATTTTTAAAAAGTATCATGGAGAACGCAGTGAAGGAGGAATGTCACAGTTTTCCTTGATGCCATTATAGTTGAATAGTTGTTAGTGTGTTTTATTGTGTATCGTGTGTTTTTTTTTTTTTTGTTTTTTTTTTTTTTTACAGTTTTTGGCTTCTTCCTTGGCCAGGTCTCCTTGCAAAAGAGATTTCGTATCTCAGTGGGACTTCCTGGTTAAATAAAGGTAAAATAAAATAAAAATAGCTAAATAAATATGACTTTGTGGTGAAGTTGTTGAGTTTCATTTTGGAATGGGAAACATTTAAAATCTGTAAATAAACGTTATGTTCATGGACCCTTAAGTCATGTTGTTTTCAATGGAATGTGTAACTAATTTTGACTAAACCTTTCAATGCGTCTCCATAACCTTCCACCATATTCCTGAAATTCCACCAGCTATAAATAGAGATGACCTGTCCTCCCAGCATGCTTTGCAGCAGTTGGGAATGAAGTACAGCTGAGGTGCTGGTGCTGGTGCAGGAGCGGTGTTAGTGACAATTCGTTTCATGGCCTCTGAGTCCGTTGTGTCGGTGTTAAATCTACAGGAGCTGCTGTAAATCTGTGGCGTCGGGGGTTTTACTATTGACACCCCCCCCCCCGCAATAAATCTGCCCTTGTCCTTCTCTGCCACCCCCTCCTTTTCCCCACTGTCAGGATTTTCTTTGTCGGCATTCATCTCTTGTGTTGCCATGGCGAGCAGGAGGCGGAGGAAGACGGCAGGAAAAATGAAAGGCGTAATAAAGGAGTGTACAGTATGTCCTCCAGCGTCTTTGTGGATGTGACGATTCACTGATGGCGTTATCGTAGCTGAACCATCACAGATAGCAGCCGCGGCTGACGTCAGGCTGCTGCTGAACATCAAATATGGGGGAAACAAAGCAGAACGGAATGGAGGTGTGGAAGTCCTGAAACTGAATGGACCTTTAAACATCAACTGAAGAATTGCTGAACCACAGTCAGACACTGACGGTTACCATGACGACAGAGAACAACCAAGACACAACATGTCCACCGGTAAATGATAAAAATGGACTGAGCTTGTATAGCGCATTTTTATGTACCCGTGATGTACGCAAAGCGCTTCACACATCCTCACATTCACCCATCGGTAGACAGCTGCTGCCATGCACACGGTGCTGCCTATCCCTACTGGAAGCAACTTGGGGTTCAGTGTCTTGCCCAAGGACACTGACAGTCGGAGCTAGATTTCGAACCGCCGAGCCTTCAGTCATTGGACGACCTGCTCTACCAACTGAGCCACAGCCGCCACAGACTCTATGAAAACACCGGCACGGCCTGAATCAGTACGATAACAACTGTTAAAGCATCACCAACACACACTAAACACTCAACTAATGCTGACTTCATGTACTGTGGGAATTATGGGAAATATTATTTACCAACTCCAAAATGGCACATGAATGCCTTTGACATTTTCAACATGGCAGAGAGAGACAAGGGATTCACGGCCAATGATAAATGATTGTTTTATTAACGTGCTGCTGTTAGCAGATAATTTTTTACACGTTTACAGTAAAACTACTCAACTCTACTCGATTTGACTTGGATACCAGGAACTATTCCTTGAGAGTGTTTCGATTACAGATACTATGGTACTTTGACGTCATCATGAAGCGTGGCGTAACTCCCGTAGTAAACTCACTCATTGTGGATTACTCCATCAAGCTCACGCTGGAGTTTTTGATCATCCACCAAAAACAGAAATGTCTGAACCACCACAACGGACTACAGTGTTGTTTTGTGGACCGACATTATTGCATTGCGGACTGAATTAACTGACCGCTGTGTTCACTGTAACTCCGAATCAAGTTTTTTTTTTTTTTTTTTTATTGCGGGTCACATATTGATGACATAATGACACTGACAACTCCACCAATTAGTGTCTACGCTGTTTTACAAGTCATATTATAGTACTGCTTGGGGCCACTTGGAACCTCAGCCGAGTAGAGACCAGAAATCTAGGACCGGGTACTTTTTCGTAGTGGAAACGCACCAAAGCAGGTAGAACCGGTTAGAACTAATACTAATGTTAACGCGACATAAACAATGAAAACAGCCCGAAGATGTTTTGGTTCATCTTTGATATGAGCATTTTATTGATGTTTTGTTGATTTATTCACGTTTTTCCACATTTTTAATATCCTTTGGAAGACTTTGTTCCTTTTTATTCCTTTTTCAGTGATTTTGGCTCTATTTTGTTTGGTTTGTCAAGGATTTTCTTCACTTCGGTTCATGCATTCATGCTTTAGATCAGAAAAAATATTTTAAAAAATCATGATATGACTTGTGTAAATACACACAGTTTTAATTACTATGCTATCTGTATGCATTATAAGCGTTCTGTGTGTATGTTCACACCGTTATTAGCCCCCTGTCCAACCTGAATGGATGCATCAAATTCCACGCACTGAGAATTTAGGTTATATGAACTTGAACTCTTGACATAAATTGACACTGCATACGTATACCCTGCAAAATGCTGTAAGAACTGGTATGATATAAAACCTCATGTCATGAGATCCATTTCCACCACCCGCCCACCAAATACAAACAAACAAAAACAATTTGATCTCTTGGCCGAGTTAAATGCATGCGGGTCTTTTTTGTTTTTGTCGGGCCTTGGTGGATCAGTACTTCACTGAACTCATGCTGCTTTTTTTTAATCTTGTGAACGTGTTTACTTTAACAGATTCTGGAGATGACCGTTCATAGGCCAACCATGAAGATGACGTCAAGTCTAATCCATCCAACACACACTCACAGGTGACAAACTGGAGTCTTTTACTTCAGTTCTTCATTCAGAATCAAGTTCATTCTGAAGTATGAAATTTCATGCTCATGAATTTTTCCAGAAATGAAAAAATATGAAGACGGGATGCTTTTCTGATGTATTTCTAACTGTTTTCTGTGGATTCTGTTAAAACCCATGTTTAGTTTTGTCCGTTTCCAAACCAGGTTGTGTTTGGGACCTAGTTTGGATGTTTGTTTCCTTAATGAGAGTTAATGAGGAAGCATCGTTTGTTGAACGGATGGATAATGGATGGGGATGATGAACGTGATTGAGATGGGCTGGAGGGTGAGTTTCTATGACGACGGGTTGAGCGGAGCGGTCGGGTATTTACCTGGATTGGGGGGTAGGGGTTGGAGGAGCAGGAGGGGACGGGGCTGTCCTCTCCGTGAGGGTACAGGGTGGATGAGGGGGAGGGGAGCTCTGGGTGAAGTGGTCCTAACACTGCCGAACCGTCATAGATGCAGTCCAGAGACGCCACCTAGAGGATAGATGGATGGCGCTCACACAGGAGGCACACACAGACACACACCTGGGCAGAGGTGGAACACCCCACCTCCATCGAGTAAAAGTCCTGCCATGCATTTGTTCCAACCACTCACTGAACCTGCCCATTTTGGTGAGCACAGCTCCTCATCCAGGCAGACAGGAGGATTAAAGAAATCACCTGCGTTTAGTGAACCGGTTGGAACCCCAACTCTATGGCCTCAACAGGACGTTAACACCAACAATTTACAGAACCCTTAAACACAGTTACAGCAAAGTCTCAAGATAAAGATTAAGTAAACAAAGACTTCAACGATCACTTTGTATTTAACAGATCTGAAAGTAGTACCTGTTCATTCAACAGGTTCTAATCAACATGTTTGGGTTTTTAAGTCTTTTTGTAACAATATTGCAAATATCACAAAAATGTATAATCTCCAGACTCATACAAATAACCTCAAGTCTGACATGGTTTTTAACCACCATACGGATTTCACTCATTAAACCCACCTGTACAAACCAGGAGATAATAAACCCACCTGTACAAACCAGGAGATAATAAACCCACCTGTACAAACCAGGAGATAATAAACCCACCTTTACAAACCAGGAGATAATAAACCCACCTGTACAAACCAGGAGATAATAAACCCACCTGTACAAACCAGGTGATAATAAACCCACTGTACAAAGCAGAATGACACTGACCACAAACTAACCGACATTGACAACGTACAGACGCAGCAGACAATGAAGGATGAATGAACATGAGACCCAGCAGCATCTGATGGTTCTGGATCAGGCTAGAACCTCCAGTTGGCGGCATCACCATCCACAGTCGGTACCTGATTCAGCCTTGACTAACATGCAGTGACCCGGTCTGACAGCACACACTGGTTTGAGGTTTCAGATTTGGACAAACGTGACAGTCAACTATGAATGTGGGTTTAAACGGGCCTGATGTAGACCAGGTCTGGACCGATCCAGAACCAGTACAAGAGAGAGAGGAGGAGGAGGTTGTGATCTAGATGAGATGAGGAACAGACAGGCTGACAACAGTGTCTCACTCTTTTATTGGCGCTTGTTCAAAAGAGCCCCGCCCACTGAACAATGTCAAACCAAATGATGGACTGAGGCCAGTCCCTTTTGTTCTACTCGACAAACCGATGAGACAAATCTCATAGTTTGTCTTAAAGATGTATATATATATATATATATATATACACACACACTGTATACAGTACAGGCCAAAAGTTTGGACACACCTTCTCATTCAATGCGTTTTCTTAATTTTCATGCCTATTTATATTGTGGATTCTCACTGAAGGCAACACGACTATGAATGAATACATGTGGGATTATGACAAAAAAAGTATAAAAAATAACTGAATCCTAATGGAAAGAATCTATATGAACATTATGCAACTATATGCAAATAAATATGCTTACTATTAATTAGGCAGAAATTCCACTAAGTAATGCTGACAAGGTCCAGCTGTGAAGTGAAAACCATTCCAGGTAACTCCCTCATGAAGCTCATTGACAGAACACCAAGGGTTTGCAGTTCTGTAAAAAGAGCAAAATGTGGCTATTTTGAGGATTCTAAAATATAAACATATTTAGGGTTATTTCACACTTTTTTAAGTACATAATTCCACATGTATTCATTCATAGTTTTATTGCCTTCAGTGAGAATCTACAATGTTAATAGTCATGAAAATAAAGAAAAGGCATTGAATGAGAAAGTGTGTCCGGACTTTTGGCCTGTACTGTACCTTCTACAACCATCTCCACTTCGAGGAGAAACAAACAATGGCTCAAGACCTAAAGTGAGACTGAGGCTACATCTACATTAATACATTTCTGTTGTAAAATGCACTGTTTTTGTTACATTTATGCATTATATCTGTGTTATAATAATGGCGATGTTTTATTTGTATGTTGTTATATGGTGTTTTATTTTTGTTTTAGTACTGATTTTTATTGTGTTTTATGCATATTTTTAGTTTTGATGTATGGCTGTGATTTCTATTATGTGTAATTTCTGTGGCTGCTTCTGTCTTGGCCATAATAGTCTTGAAAAAAAAAAAGGTTTGTAATCTCAATGAGCTTTTTCCTGGTTAAATAAAAGGTATACTACTACTAATAGTAATAGTAATAGTAATAATAATAATAATAATAAAACTTTTACATTACTTTTGTTTTTTAATTTTGAAAAAGTTGAAACTAGGGATGCACTGATTGCACAATTCTTTGCCAATAGCCGGTGCCAATACAGATCTTAGTAGTTATTTATTCCCCATTAACAAAATAATCATGAGATAAATATAAAAGTAGTTGCTATTTTAAAGTCTTTCAGCCCTTAGGCACATTATCTTTCAATGAACACAGATGCAAACATCCAATCTGGGCAAAATATTGATGCAATCTTTGCTGAGACTTTTGGAAACACTGGCAGTCCTGTTTAAGTTTGCAAGCTCAAACACAAACTTTAAAAAAAAGGACACATTTATTTTGAGACCTTTTCTAAGAGATGACAGGCTAGTCTGTTCTTCTTGTCTTTGTAAACAGTTGCTGTATAGTTAAATTAAGGTTATTCAGCTATTCAAGCAATTCACATGTGACATTATCAGCTCTACTTATCATGTGATAAGCATTTCAGGCATGTTAAAATGCTAGGACATTATCTCTGAAGCTTTGCAAAAATGCTACAACTTAAACAATTTAAAGGAACTATATGTTGTATTTGTACTATCAAATATAAAAAATTAGCTAAAATTACCATTAGAGTAAGCATTAGATTGGATTGTATTTATGTGACCATTAGTGGATGTAGTAAGTCATTCTGTTGGTCTCCCATAGTGAGGAAAACTACACCATTGGACTGTGGTTTTATGGTGAGTGGTTTTACTGTGGCTGTTTTTGGTATAAAAACAGAGCTAAGCTAACAGAGCTATAATGTAAACTATCAGCTAAAGTAGCACATGAAGATTACAGGACCCAGTGTTATTTTGATAAACAATCAAATAACCAACTAAAAAAAGTGAATTTGAGTGAGTCAAACTGAGTTTTATATTGGCGAAGGAAACTTGATACCTTAATATAGATATGAGTAAATAACTTTATCCATCGTGTTGATTTATTGGTGGTTTTGGTAGTGCATTATGATACGCGACTTCTCAGTGTTGTTGCGTTTGGAAACACAGTACTACATAGAACTGCTTGAAGATAAAAATGTATACCTGTGGATTTAGCTTGAATTTGTGGCCTTTTATACAATTGTCATAAAGGATAAATAAGTGAAATAGGTCAAATATCATAACATACCTTTTATATCTAGATGAGCTACTTTTTTCTTCATCAAGTACTCCAGTGCTGTAAGGACTTGGAAATGGTAGTGGAGACTCAGGTCCTCTGGCAGTCGTCCACGCTCTGCAATCAGCTGGCCTAAGGAGCCTGGAATAACAGATAAGGTGAAACCAAGACGATTAATATGTGTTGTTAATATGTGCTAACACAACAAGCCAATCAGCGGCTGCAGTGATTTCATTGATAGAGGGTTTTATTAATTTCATCTCAACCCTCAATTTTCAGCACCAATGGTAAATACTGTAAGTATGAGCTGTGTGTTAAAGGACAAAGGCTTATTTACCAGACTTATGGTCCATCAAAAGGATAACATTAGGCCCCTCTCTGATCACTCCTAAGAGTTCCACCACACGAGGAGACTTGAGGGTACTCCACGTACCCGCCTCCTCACTGCTGAACCTCTTAAGGGCAATCTGTGAAGAACGAAGAGGACATAAGTGTAAACACACATACAGAATACACTTCAAAACTGCTAGGCTTGAGGAAAAAGAGGTGTCTTACCTTTTTGACAGCAAATCTGAAGCCTGTGTTGACGTCTTGAGCACTGTGTACTTCGCCATAAGAGCCTTCCTTGATGAACTCTAAGAGGACATACTCCCTCCCTTGTCTGTATTCAGAGTCCACAATCTGGATTTGCTAATAGGAAGAGAGAAACATAAATATTTTAGACCTTGACAGAGAGACAAAAGTGTCTTTGATTATCCTTATATAAAACAATCGAAAGGGAAACATCACAGCAAGGCATAAAATGTAAGATAAATTAAAAATAAACAAAACAGAATAAGATAGTTCCTTAGAATATAATAGTTATAAACTAAAAAGTAAAGCAGGGCCTACCTGATTGTAATAGACTAATCCTTCAGTGTTGACAGAATCAGCTGCTGACAGCTCATCGTCTTCTTGTCTTGCCTCTCTCTCCACATCTTTAAAGAAGGGACTGGTGTAGCATGGGTCCCCCTGACTCACGCTGCCCCTGAGGCCCGCTAAAGCCAGCGAACAGTCGCCAAGACTGCTGGAGGAGTCCGAGTCACTGTCTTGCTCATATGAGTCAAGGGGTCCACAGATCAGGTCCCCTCCAGCCCAGCACCGCTGCTGTAGCCTGGTACCTCCATTGTATCCTGACAGGCTATAGATCGATGACCTCTGAACCTGATCGTCTGAGCTCTCTATGCTGCTACAGCACGAGCTACTGAGGTCGCTTCTGTCATCCAGAGATGGCTCGCCCTAAACGGAAAGAGCAACAGAACATCCGGTCAGAAAAGGGATGTCCTCTCAAGTGAGGTTATTCAGGAAAAGAAGTTTCTTAGGAAATGAAAGGAAGCTTTGATTCTATTCAGTGATTCATATTTACAGCACATGGAGGCCAGTGCTTACTTGGAAATGTCTAAAACATGAGCATGTTTCTTTCTTTTTTTGTGGAACATGATTCACAAGGAAGACAATGTAACCACTGAAAACATGAATAATTTGTGTACTAACTTCTCATGTATGATAACATTAATATTCTGTCACATTAAATGTATAGTATGATCAGATTTCATACCAGGATCCAACTTCCACTCTCTTGTTCAGGAACTCCAGAAGGCACACGATGTCTGAGTCGCTGCTTCTCCCTCTTCGTCTCCTGTTTCTTCTTTCCCTTGCGCTTCTGTCTCTTCCGGGCTTTCTTTCTTGGGGTGAGCTGCGTTGAAGAAATGTTTGGCTCCTGGATGGAAGCTGTGGTCGGGCAAGCCACGTTGTTGTGTTCTGAGACGCTGAACCAGAGTAAGACCACATTGTGAATATTGACTAAAAGGGATTTTCATTGTCAGTTTAAACATGATAACAAATAACAATGGACTGAAACAATATCATGAAACAAATGTCTCACCTGCTGTTGAAGCAGTTGGGGGAGGGAACATAAAGTTTGGAATAAGATGGAGTAAACTCTTGAGAGTCCTGGGGTTGACCTGGAGAAGAGGATTGTGTTATTGAATTGTCTGTTCTGGCACAATAATTGCATTTATTATATCATAACAGATTATTAAAAGATATAATTACTTTCTTGTGCAATAAAGCCTGAGGTCTTCAATGGTTTTTCTCCAATCTGTGCTGCAGACCCTTGCGACACAACTTTATTAAAATACCTAAAATAATTTAAGGTTATTAAGTCCATTTTGCTGTCTTTTGCCTCTTCGCCCTCATCTTCGGTGTCTTGGTCCACAGCTGAACAGGATGGGTATGACCCCTTCAACTCAGCCTGGGATGACCCAGAGAAAGGTGCTGTTGAATTGAAAATCCTTTGCCTCACCGCCATTTTATCTCATGGATCTAGAGGAAACAAAATCAATAATATATCATGAGAAACCCATGAGCGTACCAGAACATTGATGTTAAATATACGACTTGTGACGATAAACATCATAGAAGCCCAAGAAGTTCTTAGTGGTCGCACTGTTTTCACAACCAAGTTTTTATATCAAAAGTGAGGAAAAGCGCTAAGTACTTTCATAAAATTACTAGGGATGTCCCGATCCGATCACGTAGCTGCTGACTCGATCGGAATCGGACGTTGTTTCCCGATCAGGACTCTTTTTATTAGATTTGGAGTCACACGGTGGTACAGAGTGAGACCTCTCTAATCCACACAGCTATGTGGGTGGCATGACGGCATTTTGCAACAGCGATACCATTGGTTGAATGTGGTCAAGTGGGCGGGGCAAAACAAGGAAATAGCTAATAGTTGACCAAGTATGTCGGCTGCATGTAGGTATTTTAAAGTGGAGGATAAAAACCCTGCGATTGCCAAATGTGAGATATGCAAACTTGGGATTTTGAGAGGTGGTAAGAAAAAGACTGCATTTAATACGACAAACTGGATACGGCACCTGAAAAACAAACAGGCCACTTAACAGTGAGTTTAGTGAAGTGACACAGCCGAAGTGGAGTCAAGTGGAGGTGCTGTTATTTCAAATATTTGTATTTAATATTTCGTATTGCACTACTCCAAGTCCAAAGTGAAAGAAGTATTTTATTTTACTTATTTTATAAGTATTTTATTACTTAAACATTAAAGTGCTCTTTTTAAGAATTAAATGTTGAAATAATAAATAAGGGACATCTTGGATCCGTTTCTTCGGTCTTTATTAGTTTTTAAATTGTACATGAGAAGTATCGCATCGGGACTCGGTATCGGTATTGGTTCCAAATGACGTGACTCGGACTCGGGGGCCAAAAAACCTGATCGGGACATCCCTAAAAATTACTGTCGTATAGTCATTCATATCGCTGTTCTCTACCTTTCCTCATTAACAGCTTTTATAAATGCTTATATTGACAAATCTGAATGTTTGTTCTAGTAAAACATTTTTTCACGATGGAACAAACTACTGCATCGACTAAGGGAAGCCATAGGTGCCAAAAGAACGATAAAAGGGACAACAACAACCAAAATGCAGAAGAATAAGTTATAGTTTAACTTATTAAACTACAGTGTACAGTGTTAGTTCAGGATCATTATTTTGAGAGCACTTAAGGTCTGAAAGTTTTGTGGTGAGTGCAGAACACAGGAAATTCAACCCTGCCACCCTGGCCTTGTTTTGACAGTTGCAACCGTCTTGTCAGAGGAAGTGAAGTACACCAGATCAGGCAGAGCCAGGTTGGATGTCTAATAAAGATCTGCATGACTGACTACTAGTGACTCGAAAAGGTCTAATCGTCGCAACACAGATGACCATAAAATCAGCACGCTCAATCACACTGCTCTGATGTAAGCTCCTGTTACAGGCATAAAATACAGTTCACTTCAGGCATCCAAAGGGCATTAACTGTAAAGTGGGCCTGCAGTTTCAGCATGTTGCATCAGTGTGTCCGTAACATTTGCCTGCTGCTGCTCCCTGTCACTCCACAGGTTATGGATGTTTCGACACATACATCGCTGAATACGCAGTATTTGTATCCACAGATTAATCCTAAGATACTGACAGCAGAAATCACATGGCTCTAAGAGGATACCCCACTAATCTTTACCCACTCTTGCTCTAGTTCAGGCTTTAATAATGTCGTACCTTGTGAGCCGACTTCGTGCGATGCAAGACAACAATGCCATTCAACTGTCACTTCCTTCTTAAGACACTGCACCGGTCCTCTAAAGCACCACTAAACACCACACCCCAAATGAATTTACTTGGAACGGAAATAGAGAGAAACCGACTGCAATAAACAGACAAACCGCAAAAACATCTCTGTGTATGTGTGAGGCTGTGGAGCTTGCAAACGTACCCACAGATGCCAATTCCAGATTGCTTTCTCTTTCCCTGGGACTAGCTCCGAGTCTACATTTGTAAAACGAAGGTGCTCTGTTTTTCAGCCTTGTCCTTCATGTTCTGATTCTCAATAATGTTTCAGCTCAGTCGTTGCTGCCGCACAGCTCGGCTCGATGCTGGCTCACAGCCAACCTGGGGAGGAGCTGGCTGACAATGACTTATGGGA
>JAPTYR010000030.1:26536079-26552781 GCA_029814505.1 Siphamia roseigaster | reverse complement strand
AAATAAATCCTCTGCTCTTCCACAGTAACTCCCTTTCTCATAATCCCCTGCTTCACTCATGCTGATGCAGGGTCCTGTTTCATCTGAATTAATGACTGCCAGTGTGGCATCAAATCACCTCCATTGCTGTGGGTTGATTTGAACAGTTGCTTATCTCTGCAAAACCAGAATCCCTAGAGAATGTGGCGGTTAAAGCCTTTAGCAATTGCATGAGCCGGCTCATGTTAGTATTGTCTTTTTTACAGACATTTCCATTAGTTCTATTCCACAACACAATAGAATAACCAGAAAGTGTTCCATGCTGTTAAATATTTTTGCCATGATCTGCCATTGTCGGTTCCCAGTGATACGAAAGCAGAATAAATATCCTGGTGTATGTTTGACTGTGAATGTTTATTGTTGCATTAGATACAGCTGTCAAACCCTTTAGCTCGTAGCTGCAAGCAGTTGGTAAATAATACAACACAACGGACTATTTTTGGATTCCTTCAGTTTTTGCTCGTGAAGGTCAGATGAAAACAGACTCTTAAACGTGACCTTCCGCTCTCCTCTGCTGCTGGAGAGAGGAAGCCATCTGTCTCAGGGCAGAAACTGCTCTATAAACACTCTCCTTTTGGTTGGAGTAGAAAGCCATTAGTCATTCTCTGTCCCACCCAGGAACATACGCAAATGCTCAATTTGTGTAAGTAAAGTTATGCTTGCAATTCAGACAACAAACAGCCCGAGGACGTATTTCCTCAGTGCATGCTGGTGTCACTGCTGTATTGAAGAAAAAAAAAACACCATAATACACCATGTCAGCTTAATTTTCTCATAGCCACAAGTAAAAAGAATCATAGCTTTACTACGATGTAAATAATCCACATGCACAATGTTTTGTGTCAGTTACCGCCAATAAAACAAGTCACAAATGACAAAATTCAGTTCTACACTTATCTGCTGGAGGCTGTAGTTATTTTTATTCAGGCCTCATTCAGTTACTGCATTGCGCTTTGTATATTAAAATCTTTTCACTCCTCGTCCAATTGTTCTGTTTTTGTGATTGACAAATATTCACTATGAATGACAGGCAGGCGGGACAGTGTTATTTATGTGTTTTTTAAAACCCTGGGATAGATTTGAATGCCAATTTTGGCAAAACAACACATTTTCTGAATTCTTCCAGAGCTGTTCTTTATCTCTGTCTGTGCTAAGCTGTCAGTCAAGCAGGCCTGTCTCCTGAATCTCTAAAATACGCTTTTAAATGTGTGTCACCCAGGGTGGGAATCACTTTGACCAGTATGAAGAGGGCCAGTTGGAGCTGGAACAGGCGTCTTTGGACAAGCCCATTGAATCGGTAAGGCTGCATCCATCATCTGGCACCATTGGACCAGCTGTGAGAGTGGATGATTGGTCCAGGGAGAAATAAGAACCACACCTTTTACTCCATTCATTCTGTCCATGTACAGTAGATGCATCCAGTGTTTTCTTGAACACAATTGCCACCTAACCTGTAGATTCACTTGTCTCATGTCCATTAATACCTTTAAGCCCCTCCCACTTCCTTTGTCCTCTGCCTATTACATTTCTTGTGTGACAGTTAAAATGATCATGTAAATGCTAGATCTTTTTTTATATAGGGCTTACAGATAAAAGTTTGATATTTGTCTTCCATTAGTCATTGTTAGTCATCTTAGCACAATGAGATGAGATGACTCTTAATAGTGTGGAGTGGATAAAGCATTGTCATTAACAGCAATTAAAGCATTGTCTCACTCAAAAGAAAAACTCTCTGTCATAATGATTGCACATAGATGGTGAATAGCAGATGTATCTATTTTCTGCCCTCCATTTTGCATTATATATTGATGATTGAGCTGTAGAACCGTTCTTTTAGTTAAAAGAATTCAGAGGGTGGTACTTATTACTAGGGCTGGGTGATATATCGATATAAAATATGTATCGATATGTTTTTGTAATGAGATGGAAATGTACCATATCACATATATCGATTATAGGTCAGATTTGTGCTGTGATCCTTGCTCCAGCCCAAGAGCCAAAAATATTGGCCTATTTTATTTCATAGGCTATTTTTATTTAAGATATTTGTTTTTATTTAAATGCGCACGTGCTTTGATTAAAACAAAAAAGGTACTCCTGTTGTTATACAGTATTGATATTCACTTAAAAGGTTACAGTAAAACTACTTGTGAGATGTCATATTTGGCTTTGACTTTCAGTGGACATTTGCTCTCACTTTGCACTAAAAATATCAGGATTTATATCGATATTCAGCCTAAATATATTGAGATATGACTTTTGGTCCATATCGCCCAGCCCTAATTATTACTATATCTTTGTCATATATTGACAGTGGAAAAATAGCCTCTTTTTGTAGAGTTTACCCATTTTGTTTTGATATTGTGCAGTGACACAAAATTGTCTGTTTATGAGATGTAGGCAGTGCTTAGTCCACTCCATTTAGCAAACAAGAGAGTGCACATTAGATGGTGTGAATGGCTACATTTGTGTTTTGAGTGAGTGTGTGTCTATGTAGCTTAGAATTTATGTATAGTGTTTGTGTCTATAGGACAGTTATCTTATTGTACACAACTTGGGGTGTTCGACATTTCTCTCCTGCAGCGAATTGGCCCCTATTAGCTAAGCAGCAATGACCCGGTTTGTATTTGCACGCTCTGCTTTCTTACTCCTATCTTTAGGGTCCTTGTAACGCTTCTCTGACTGTCTTTCTCTCTCTCGCTGTTTCACTACTGTCACACTCTGTATCTATTCTCTCTCTCTCTACCTCTGTTTCTTTCTTGCTCCCTCTCTACTACACAGTTATTCGGTGTACAGTACCCTCTGTCATTCTGTGCTGGCATGGTGCTTGTGCAACTGGGACTGCATTTTTCGCTGAAGAGGCACATGGATAATAGCGCAGGCAGTTCTCTTTACCTGTCTTTCCAACTCTCTCCATCTCTTCTGTCTCTGAAGCACAGTGGTGAGCAGGCCCAAACTCTTCTCACCTCCACAGTTCCAGGCCACATCTGCCAAATATAAGGGTGTGTTTGTGAGCCGATTGACACATGAAGATCTTCTATTTAATAAATTAAGTTTATTACTTACAACTAAATGTCTAACAATTGTTAATACTTTCCTTTGGGGAATACGGAAATTATATATTTGCACCATAAATAAACATGAAACACTTCTGAGTAGAATAAATGGGTAAGAATCACTTCAGATATTAAACATAATAGGACTGTGCAGTTTACAGGAAATAGATCAGATACCAGTTAACATGCACTTAAAATGTAATTAAAATAATTCTTCATTAAAAGAGATGTATGGGACAATGTATGCACCTTAATATAACTTATTAAAGCAGTAGCCAAATAGCGGCTTGTACCACTAATCTTGGTGCAAACACTGCTATTATGTAATTTCATATGTATTTGATGCCAGAACATGTTGTAGGTAGCTTTTAGCAAATCAAGAATATATAAATACCTTTCTCTGGACCATTCTCAGATAAAGCGTATTATGTGTGGGTGGTGGAGAGAGGTGGCCTGCTCACCTGGCTTGAGTGGCTCATTTGCTCCTGCGCTATTATTTGTGGAGAGGCACTGAGGGCTGCGAGGCAGCATCACACAGTTTAACACATCAGTACAAAAATTGCCACATTAGGATTGCTGTCAGATGCAATTAGGTTACAGTGGCAATGCATGTTCACACAAAAAGAAAGTGGCAGGCCTTTTGTCTACAGGCAAATGAATTGGGGAACTTACTTCAACTTCATAAGTAACAAAGTTTTTAGACACATTTTCATAAAACAAACACCTTTATTACTATGAGTATATAGACCAAAGCTGCAAAATATCAAGGTGTTCTGTCCTTGTACATAGCCTTAAAGAGTCTGTGCATGTTCATACACAGGTTTGTCCCCTCCACCTTATTGCAAACCTCTAAGGTGGTAGGAATTATTATCCACAGGTGCTGCTGTTTGTGAATGCCTCGGCCCAGCTTCTCAGAGCCTCTCCCTTGCCATTTATTGTGTGTGATATATAGGCAGCTAGAGGTCTGTGGTACTTTATTGGGATCTTTTTTCTCTTTCTGTCTTTTCCCCTTTGGTCTTTGCTCTTTCTCTCTAACATTGTTTTTGCATTGCATGTGTTAACTTGGTAGTATTCAGTACTATTTCCTCTCAACACTGTCCTAATCACTACTACAGTTTTCCTCCCAGACTCATCCCTCCCATGTCTCCTGCCCCGTCCAGTCCTTAAACCCCACCCCCCTCCTCCTTTTCCCTTTGCCCTTTCCCCACCCCATCCAAGAGCGATATGCAGTGGGCATCCTCAGAGCCACAGAAACATGTTCACACTGTTAATATAAGAAACACATGTGCCCAGCCCACAGAAAGAATTTTATTTCTGTAAATGTTTTCGCATTACTGAAGCCTGTTTGGGATTTAGTGACATCAAGTGAACAATACAGGAAATGGACACGGTGAGGGTTGGCGTATCAGCTGTTTCTGAATGTTAAACACAGTAGCTACTCTTACTTTGATCCATAAAAGTGTGCATCTTTTTCCATTATATGTGATTTGACGCAGCTGTTAGTCAGTTACACTTTAGACTTTTATCCCTAATTAGGTGGGAAGAAGTGTTTGAGAAAAAGGTCAAGCGTTTGAAATGCTTGACCCTCATTTTTTACATTACAGGCTCTCCATTTAGCGCCACTCTTAATCCTGCTAGAAGCACAGGGGTTAAGGTCATTGTTAATGACTCTAAATTGTTATGCACTAAAAACTTCAGCTGGCTCCCTTTTCCAAATCTTATACTCTTTTTATACTTTGTCAAACTTCCAGTTGATGAATTGAGTCTCCAGAGTTGTAAGGTAAGTATGTATGTTAAATTACCGTAATGAAAACAACTATATCTTGAGTGTACGGTGCTGTTTTGTGATTATTTGCCAACATGTAGTTGATAAAATCCCCTTAGTTTTAGTTGGACACATCCACACATGTGTCAGCATTGTGGATAATAGGAGTCTTTTGTTGTGGGCCTCTTGTTGCTCAAAGACAGTTGTTTCCATTTAGTCACGCCTGCAGTAGCTTGGACTGACCAGAACACCTAACGCAAGAAAGTTTCAAAGACTTTTTGAAGAGCAGGCCGGACACCCCGTCCACCACTTGCCAAAAGACATTCCACAGGGACACGAGAAAAGATGACTATCTGCAGCAAGACAGATCCCCAAAGGGTTTGTCTTAGAACATGTGAAAATCTCAGTAATTGGGAGCCTTCAGCCAAGCAGAGATAAAGTAGGTGGCTTAATGATGAGTCGGAATTTTTTACTTTTGAGAATTACTTTGCCTTTTCCATGTTACACCCTCTTAAGTAATATAATTGTGTGCTCTGGGGAAAGGTTCAGGTATCTGAACCAGAGTAATTGGTCAAACACACACACAAATGAGGCTTAGAGTCAACAATTACAACTCTGAGGTCTCTAGGTGGGGTCCCCTGCATATCACTGCCCTTACCCACATCTTTTGCCATGCACTGTGCCAATGATAGCACAATGCACACTTTATTTAAAAAAAAAAAAAACACCCGCTCTTGTAGACCTTTTGGATAACGTTTTCTATTTTTCTTTCTCCTGTATTAACAGTCAGTTGGTGGATTTATTGACATGCCTACCTTTTCTGTTTGTATACAGTATTGTGTTTGTTTAAAAGCAGAGAGAGATTTGCATTTATAAGAGTTTAGAGAAGCTAGCAGAATTGCAGTTTAAAGCGTTTGGCCGGTTTCTTACGTTGTGTCACGTGTGACTGTTTTTTTGACAGCCCAGTATTTTAAAGCCAGGTTCGTATGGAAATGCCTTCACTCCACTTGCACTGCTGTTGGACTCGCCGTCGTTGCTTTCATCCGTCTGTCTGTCTATTCTTTTGGTGCACTCATCTGTTGTTCAACACACAGTCTGCGCCTCATCTCTGCCCTCTAACTTTTGCTGTGCCCATTATGAACTAATCTCTTTATTATTGTCAGCGGTTGTGACTGGTGCTTCATCCAACATGCCCTTCCTGTTTTCAGTTTGTCTATAAATTATTCTGGTAGCAAATGCAGCAAGTGAAAGGGATGCAATTTTATGTAAGATTGAGTTTTCAGTACGTATTTCTTTGTGTCCCTAGTTAGACACTACATTTGGTTAATTACAAAAACACGCTAACAATCTAGCACCTGCTTTCATTTTTCAGGCTGCTTTTTTTTTTTTTTTTTTTTAATTTCCACCTTCCTCCAACTTTCATAGATTCAACCGATCCCAAATCAGTGAAAATGATCATGTGTGGAGCGCTGTTGCACCAGAATACTGCAGTAAGGGACAGGAACATGCCTGATGATTGTGGGAGGGGAGGTGTTCACTGCAGCATATTCTGCAGTGTTTCTTTACACAACGAACCCAGGGGATTTGGTGTCCACCAAGCAGAAAGAAATTCACTCACCTGGCCTTCAAACCCACCAAGTTACTGCCTGACAGAGAAGTTTCCTATAAATATATATACAGCAGCAGAATGGTAGTGTAGCTTTTATTTTCCCTCATTATGAGTTGATACAGGCAGGCTGTCTCCAGTTTTCTCCCTTCAATGTGAGGCCCTGTACAGATTCCTCTCTTATCTCATCCCACAGCGGAAGGGATCTGACAGTCACACTGAGTAAGCACAGCTACAGCTCATACAGCCATGAAATGGAGAGAAAACACCAACCCCTAACAGAAACAGGAAGTGAAGCCATTTAGACTCCCTTGTTTATTAGAGACAAACTTCAGTTTATGTTTTAGATTTATTTGTTTTGTTCTGTTCATGATGGTGAAGCACCATTGCACAATTTTAAATCTGTTAAAAACAAAAAATGACAGTTTTTCTTTGCGAGAAATGCTAAGTGAAGCAACACTTTGCACTGAAGTATTAAGAGCAAACATATTTCAAAATTGTGGGCGGAGATGCAGTGTGTGCTGTGTGTGTGACTACCACTCCCCTTCACATGCACTAACCCATTCAAGCTCAGCTCACCTCCACCACCCTAGAAACCTCACCTCCACCATGGCTCAGCCTGCTCTGTTCTGCCCCCTGTCACAACCTCCTCTTTTTGTCAAAGAGAACTAATCAAGCCCTGTTGAGCCATCACCTTCCTCTTTGTGCCTGATCCACTTGAAACTAACACAGTTGGAGTTGTGTTACACTGCGCTCCACCTCCCAGCCCGCCCCATCCCTCTGTATGTGTACCATTCACAGTGCACTACTAACACCGACGATCCTTTTTGTTAAAAGTATTTTAACAAAAAGCTGCATGCTGTTTTTCTGTTTTGTTCAAACCCCTTCACTTTCTGTTTGTGAAAGTTGATGTCGATCTCTTTGTGATTATAAATATCTTTTTTGTTTGGTTTGTATGTTTTGTTTTTTGGTAGAATGCAGCACTCTGGTGAATGTTAGTCAAGCTTGGAATAGTTATAATCACAACAGAAAAACACTGCTTATTAAGAAATCTCATTGTTTCCTGTTTATTTGTGCTTGAGGATGTACTGTAGTGTGTAGTGGTGGGACGGTCTTGCATTTCACTAAATGTTTTTTTTGTTTTCTTGCTGACCCATACTAGTGGTACAACAGACCCAGACATGCACATTTGGCCCTGTAGCGTGGTAGGAGTTCCTGTTGTGCATGTTTTTGCTCTCCTCTGTAGCATCTTTGATTCATTGCCAGTTGCCTGATGTGTGTCTTCATAACTAGCCAAGTAATGTTTATACTTTGTCATAGTAATCATTACTACTAAAAGAAAATGAATACTTAAAAGCAGCAAGCATCACTACTTTTCATTTATTCATTAGTTTGCTGATAAGTTTTGAGTTTTTATGTTTTGTAAATACGTAGTTTTTGGTTCTATGCTAACAAGTTGACTTTTTATCAAGGGCAACATAAAAAGTCAGAAATGTTTTTTAAAATGTGTGAATAATCACCATTTTTATGTGCACAATCTAATTTTTGGTAGCACCACATTTTTTTTTTATTAATTTTTTTTCCCTACTGATTTTTGGCATTATGTTTGGTTGGTCTTCAATCTTGAAGTGCGCAATTGTGTGTTAGATTAAAGTCATTGGAACTGTAAAGCATGTTTTCTACCTTTACAAATACTCATAATATCCATGGAAATGTTATAACTGGAGTCAAATTAACTTAATTTTTTCCCCTAAGTTTAATTTGAATATGTGACCTCTTTTTGGGAGCAAACGAGAGATGCTAACTGTTTCCAAAAACATGCACAATAGTTTCTTCTAGCACCTCGAATGGGGTTACATGCACACAATGTCTCCCTGTCTTCACCTGTACACCCACATGTCCCCTCACAAATACATATTCTGTCCAGCCTGGGCCTTGTAATGGTAATCCAAGGCCCACTAGCTCCACTTCTGTCTCTTCCTCTTGCTATATTTTTTGTGACAGCTGCATATGTTTTCATGGTGCTCCCCCTTGTCATGGTTACGGAATCACAGCAAGCTTGGAGTTTCTGGTCTTCGTTTTGTTAATGCAAGATTTCCATACCTGTTCTGTGTCACTTTTCTATGTGTACTAAGAGCTCGCCCTGTAGTGGTTCATATATGTATGCGTGTGATACATATATTGCCCTCTCCTTCCTCCTCCTCCTTGTTAACTTCTCAGCCAGTCAATGTGACTTGATGTGTTATCTTTATCATTCCAAAAAAAAAAAACAACAAAAAAACGGATATGCTCATGCCCAATTTCTTAAGAAGGTATTAAAACTGCACTCCTTCAGTAGGAGGGTATTTATAGTTTACAGGCCACACATAGTCTCATGTATGCATCATAGTGGAAAACCTGACCTCCTCAGTCTCCCACCCTCTATCTCCTGTCACCCCCAACTGCCCTTACCACTCCTTGTGCTGGAAGACACTGATGTTACACGCTGTAGGTGATGTGGATGACAATTATGAGGATGGTGATGGTGGTGGTGGTTGTGCTGATGATAGTGTGATCTGAGTGGTATTTTGTTTTGTTTGTTTGTTTGATTTTTTTTTTTAACTTTTTTTTTTTTTTTACCCGTACCCACGGGGAAAAGCTCCTCTTATTATTGGAATATTTTTGGTTTTTTTCTCCTCTGTTCTCTCTGCTAGGATAACATCGGGCACCGGTTGCTTCAGAAACATGGCTGGAAGTTGGGACAAGGACTTGGCAAAACCATGCAGGGTAAGGACTCAGTCTTTGTACACCTATATTCAATATATGTTGGTGGTATTGGGCCACTGCCTTCTGCCATTTACTTTCCCCTCACGTCATTTTATTTCTTTCCTTTTATCCGCAAACTGTATACTTTCTTCCCACACTTCTATCTCTGATGCACCTTTCTTTGTTGATTACTCTCTGTAGTGGATTGATAAACATACATAATTTCAGTTGCCTCTGACACTGTTGGTCCCTCAAACTCAAAGGGGGAGGTTTTCCTGATCTCCTGTAATCGGTAGGGTTTGGGGGGGTCGAGACTCTAGGTTGGGAGATGCAAGTATATAGTGTTTTTGTGTAGTTTACTGCATTGAAATATTTGAGAAAAAGTGCATATACATTTAGAGGTTGCCCATGTGTTGGTATGCTTGTGCCATCAGAGCACTTAGATATAGTTATGATCTTAGGCCACAGGTTAAAAACGAGCATACTCTTGATGGCCTTCTATCTCTGGGTGTATGTCTTAGTCAAAGGAACTAAATGTTTCCTTTTGTTGTGTATTTCTATGCACACAAAAAAGAGCATGCAGTTGAAACTGAAATCACAGACCAGCCAATGTTTTTGCCTACAACCGTGTTGAATGGAGCTAGATCTCTGTTCAGCATGGCTACCTCTTTTACAAGAAAAGAAAGTACTTGAATTCCCACGCGACTAGGTAGCCCTTTGGTCTTATCTAGGTCGGATGTATTTCACATCAAAGATTAGTAACTGCTGGACTCACATACTAACCAGGGTAGGCTGGAGGATTTGAGTTTTAGACCTGGTTAAAATGATGCCTTGAGGTTTCATGAGGGCTGTTTATTGATAGTTTTTATAACATCTTTATAATAATCTAATAATGCCTTGAGGTTTCATGAGAGCTGTTTATTGATAGTTTTTATAACATCTATTCTCTTCAGTATCTGTAGTGTGAATACATTGAAAACACTTTAGGTGTGCTCTAAGATGATGTGTCAAGAAAATTTATTACAGGTACCCTACCTGTAATGAATTTTAATTGCTAGCTAAATCAAAAGATTACGTATCTTGCTAACAGTTAAATATGGTAACTTATTATAGCCAGTTGTCAAATATGTGTGTTTGAAGACGCTGCTAACTCAGTAAGGCACGGTCAGCGACATAATAATAATGGATTGGATTACTATAGTGCTTTTCAAAGCACCCAAAGGCACAGCTGCCTTGGGGCAGGCTGATGAAAATGTAGTGGTCAATATGCACCAAGCAGCACCCCTGACCGCCACCAAACATTCATATGCAATCATACACCAGTGTGAGTGACACTGGAGGCAAGGTGGGTAAAGTGTCTTTCCTAAAGATACAACAGCACATGACTAGCACAGAGCAGGATTAGAACTGTCAACCTTTCAGTTACTGGTTAACTGACCGGTGCGAAGCTGACACCAGGTTACGATGACATATTGGCAAGTGCTGGGTCGTGTCTGTAGGGCAGTCATGGAATATTGCTTATACAAGCGCGAACATGTACTTTTCATTTAATCTTGCTCACTGACTGCCACTTATTTACTACTACTCCATCACCTAGAATAAATGTTGTAATGTCACTTACATCCAGTAAAGCCTGCTCACCATGTGTTCTGCCCACACATGTAATTCACATAAAAATATCCAGCGTGGTGCCTTTATGATTCTTTTTTTTTTTTCTTCTTTCTGAATTTCCACCTCTCTTGCTTATAAGTGATGCACAAAGCACAATTAATACAGCAAACCTGACCAGTACAGGTACGCTTTAAAAACCATCTGCAGTTTGTGATCATTAAATAAGCTGTCCAAGTTGTAGAAACCAGTAGACCAGAGAGCGGTTTACTTTCTGAGACAGCTGTAATTGGATGGCCTTGTCATTATCGACTCGCTCTAAGAGGAAACGGGCTGAACGGAGCAGAGTGTGTGGGTGGGTCTTGGCTAACGTCAGCACCCCATTAGCGCAACCCTGCTGTGCTCATAGGCTCATTGGCTCAGAAGCAGTGGTGCATAGCCTTGGCTTGTTTCCACTGTGCCCCTTCCTGTATCTTCACCCTCTTCAGTATCTCCTTTTCATTCTTTCCGTCATCTCACTTGCTTCACTCTTTTCACTCTCCCATCACATCCTCACCCTCTCTTCCAAAAAGGGTGATGAATAACATTGTCAGCGTGCAATGTCATCACTGGCAGACTATTGAGTCCTTGCAGGCTGCTAAATATGGGTCTTGTTTTGCACATAATTTCTAACAATTAGTCCCTTTCTTCTCTCCTCTGTATCATTTTCTACCATCTGTACTATGTACTGTATCTAAACCCGTCTGACATCTTCATTTCTGTAGCTCTCATACGCTTTCATGTTTTTATAAAATTCCAATTCTTACTAAAGTGCCTTGGACTCCTTGTAAAGCCAGGACTCACATCTGTGCTCCATATCAGCATTTTAATAAGTAACACAACTCATTCTGCAAAACTGGGTTTCCAGCACACACACACACACACACACACACACACACACACCCAAACCAAACTGTCAGCAAGCTCCAGCACACGTACAGGCTAACATTTGGAATGAGAAAAGATACAAAGAGAATTGAGGCGTGCTATACATAACTTGAGTTGAAATTCCTGAGGTCCAATCTACATTGTACATTTGCTGCTGTTTTAGGGAATTGCAATTTAAAACTTGTGCAGTTGTCAGACACGAACAGAAATCTTGTCTGTGAAAACGCATAAATATTGTAACAGACGTTTTTGTGATCATTCGGAGCAGGATTTTTTTTTTTTGTGTGTGTGTGTTGAGACTTAACGGAGTAACCAGACATGGTTGTAATGCTAAGTGTTGCCTTGCCCTACTTATCTGTTTTGTGCTTTCATTTGCCCAAGCAGCTTTTAAGTGCAAGTTGATGACACTATTGCGGCTGGAAGTCATTCTCACATCCAGCTGGCATTCTGAGACAGATATTCCTCTGTGTTAAAATGACTGTTATCTTCACTTAACTCTGCCCTTGACATCACTGTGTGTCTGATTGAAGAGCTGATAGATGATTTGTTGATGCATAGACATTAACTCTGTGTCTTAGTAAGCTTGTTGAGACACAGATCTGACAGCTGGCTGTGGAGAGATCTTGTATCTGGCTTAGCACCTCTCCTTCTTGTACATATATGGCCTTTGTTCCCCGTGTTGTCCGATAAGGTATTCTGAGTCTGACGATGGCCAGGGACCAGAGTGGAGCAGGAAGCTGCTTCTTTCCTGGCTCACTGACAAATGTATGGAGTCTGACAACACAGCAGCAATTTCTGAACTTAGCATTTGGTGTCCACAATTTATCTCATGTGGCCTTGAACTGCTCGATAGAAATCTATTTAAGCATGCGTGCTTTGTGATGAGGAGAGAAAAAGTTGCAGGGGCTGACTGTGCTTTTGTTTTTGCCGCTGGCACCAGTGATGTGTGGTTATATAAGCACCCTGCTTTGTGGGCAGATGAGACTGCAGCAAAATGGTGCCAGTTGTTGTGTAGAAATTAATGGCCTACTGTTTGAGCATACTATTCATGTTGCTAATATAGTCATGACTTGGCTGCGACTCAACAGCACCATCGCATCACATTCAAGTCTGCTGGATGATCATTACAATTCTCCTCTCCTTTCCTGTCTTCTTTGCCAGAAGAGAAGGATTTTGATATTTGAAGTGAAAGCATTATGTCCCCTTTTTAAGTTTTTCACTGTATTGACTTTGTTCTTATTCTTCTTTTGTCCTTTTGCCCCTTTTTAGGTAAGGTTTGTTGGAACCCCTCTGTATGTCAGTATGTGTATGTGTGGGTGTGTTTTCCTTCTCCCACTCTGCAGTTGACCTTAATGTAACACCCCTTTTACAGTGTACCGTAGGCTAATGGCCTCTATCAGCTTCCTCCTCTTTGCTTCATAATCACTAAACCTTTATTTCAATCTGCTAAAGAATAAAGTGCTTCGATTCGAACAAAGAACAAAAATCCATTTGAAATCAAGGTAGATTTAGGAAACCATGATTCCATCACATCCCGTAGAATAATCATTTCCACGTGTTTTAGATTTTTTTTTTCCTCTTTTGAGTTTCCGAGGCTGCTGTCGGGTATCTGATTGGCTGTAACCACGGCTCAGACTTTGAATGGCTTGCAGAGTAGACAAGTTTTCCCCCCTCTGCTTGTTTGCCTGTTTCTACCTCCAAACCTGTGAAACTCATGTGTATGTGTGTGGTCTATGTGTGGGACTGAGTTGTGTGTGCGTGTTCTGTGTTACTGACCGGGCCAAAGAGTCAACTTACAGGGAAAAACCTCACCACCCGTCTACACCCCAAATGTCTCTGTCCCCATGGTTACACACTCCCATCCTCCCCCTGTTTCTTTACCCCTCCTGCACAGCATGTTTGTCCCAGAGGTGCACTCCTGCCTGCCTCCAACTGTCACACTCACCTGGGGCTTTAAGCAGTGTTGGAGGTAAAACGGTTTAACAGGATAGTGTGAAATGTAACACTCCAGATTGATGCGCAGTTCACATTTATACACTCAAGTCATAAAATTTCTGTTGTGTGTAGGAATGCACTCTAAGCACTGCTCAAAGCCTTGCTGGCTCTCTCCTCAGGTACATTTTCTGTGTGTTCATGTGTTCACTGTTCCGGGGTTAAGCACATCTCAAAACCAGCTTGCTGGCTGTAGGCTAGTGAGGAAATGAAAGATTCTCAGGGAGATTTGCTAACTGGGCTGACAAGTGTCTGCGAGGCAAAAAGCTCAAAGGGGGAAAATGGTGGCTGTCCCTAGAGGCATGTACTGGCTAGGAAAAAAAAACAACACAATTTTTCTGTACCAGACATTCAAAAAGCGTTATTACTTTTGATTCCAGACCTTTTAGGTCTTTTTGTTTATCATTCCCTCACCCAGCACAGTTCCTCCAAGAGTACTTATCTGATGAGGTCTTTAACTTTTTTTTAAACATGGTTACGGTGAAGGTGACAGATGTTGGGTTATCACAAATACAAGGAGTTTTTGGCACATTGTCCAAGAGGTAGTAGTCTGGTTCCTTTGGGGCACGTTCTGGTTGAGAGAGCAACAGAATGCCAGGCTAGGAGCCTGGGGACTGGGACGAGTGGCTGGGATAGAGTGGTGAGAGAATATCCCTGTAAGCACCTAGCCCTGAGTGAAGGGATGAGGGGGGTGGGGTTGGGGGTCGCCACTAGGTTTTTACCTCCACCAAGGAGGTTATGTGATAATTCAATGTGCGTTTGTATGTGCGTTTGTTCGCTGCAATTCTGCAGCATGCCACAAGGGGGCGGAGGTTTGCACTCTCTGAGTGCTTTTCTAGTTTGCATATGTTTTGGATATTTTATAACTTTTTGGGTGTTTTTCTATATTTTAGAAGAGTTTTTGATTGTGTTTTCGATTTTTCAGTATTTTTTTGTTTGTTTTTTGAGTGAATTTTAGCAGATTTTAGCATGTTTCTTTTTTTTCCTTAGCATTTTTTGTTTCTTAGTGTATTTCTTGGTATTTTGCAGGAAATATGAGTAGAAAAAAAACCCAGAGATAGAACACTCAACCAACATAAAGTGTCTTTTCATTGAAGCACTTCCAGCTTAAATTATTAGATTTGGTTAAGGCGTTGCCTAGTTTGGAGAAACACATTACATGCAGATATACAGCTCTAGACAAAATTAAGAGATGACTGCAATTCCCTGTGAAATCAGCATGAGTACATGTACGACAGCCATTCCATTCCTGTATCTGTTGAATTCCAACACAAACACCTTGTTCTACTGAATAAACACCATTTTATTTAAGAAGAGAAGTATAAACACCACTATTGTGTCCATCACTATCTTTTTTACAATGGACAAAAAACATGCTATTAGACATGTAAAAGTAATGTAAATCCAAAAAAACTACTGGACTTCTGCTCTGACAATGTTCCCAAACTCTGAGGACTGGTTCTTCTATCAGGACAATGCTCCTGGCCTCAGCTGGGTCCATAAAGGTGTGGATGATGGACCAGCAGATGCAGATCCTGTCATGTCCAGTCCAATCTGTAGACCTGAACCCACTTTGAAAACTTCTGGAGGAACATGGATGGTCACAAACCATCCAACATTACTGAGCTTTTTGAATTTCTCTGCCCGAAGCTGCATAAAGTCATCCAACAGTAATAGAGGAGAGACAAGACACATGAAAACTGTCACTGAAAATCAGGATTATTCCAACCAATATTGATTTCTGAACTTTTCCCAACTTGCAACATTAGTATTGTTTTGTTTAGAATCAGTATGAATTGGTGTTCTTTGCATTATTTGAGCCTGAAAACACCTGCATCTTTTTTGTTATTTTGACCATGTGTCGTGTTTTGCAAATGCGTGCTCTAAATAATAAGATTTTATTTGAAATTTGGGAGAAATGTTGTTGGCAGTTTAGAAAATTAAAAAAAGTTCATTTTGCACCAACACATAAGTGGTAAAATTACAGAAAGTAATAATTTTGCAGTGGTCTCTTATTAATTTAATTTTTTCCCAGAGCTGTGTATTCCCTTCTTTCTTGAGTCTGTTAACTCATGCAAATTAAATGAAATAAATATAGATTAAAAATGAATATGTAATCATGATTAATAAAAAATAAATCCAAAGCAACCCTGTAATTAATCTAATTAAAAAATGTAATCATTTGACTGCCCTAAATAAACCATTTCTGGAACCAAAAATCTACTGAAATAAAGAGTTTGGTTTGTAAATATTTAAACTCTGAAGAATGAAAACCACTTGTCAGTTTCCAGATGAATCTAAATTTCTTTTTTGTATTTCCCTTTGTTTTCTTTCTCCTTTGTCTAATGTTTTATATTTACGATTCAGATATTTGTTGTTACCCTTTCATTCCAATCCAATGAACCTGTATTCTTTACCATCTATGTAACTGATTCATAAAATCAATTAAAAAAAAAGACATGAAATGAAAATAAAAAAAATAAATGTACAACTGTGTTGGCCATGTTTCTAAAAGCCAGGACATTTTACACCACCATCTAGTGGTCATAAACATTACTATATAGTACTATACATACTACAGTATTGAGCATTTGGGTTACGAGGTCAGTGTTAAGGTCAGGGTTAGGGTTAAGGTTAGGGTTATTATAGCCCTACTGATAATATAAGGTTTAAAGTTATTATAGTTTTACTGATAATATAAGGGTTAAAGTTATTATAGTTTTACTGATAATATAAGGGAGACTTCTGAGTCAGGCTCATCTGGTATGAACGCACCATAAAGAGCTCTACAGTGTCGGTGATTAAAAGAACCTCCGGGAGATATCAAAATATTTCGAATAGGTTGCAAATTACATCGTAAAGGAGGAAAATGTCTAAAACCTGTAAGAACAAGACAAAAATTATAAAGACAAGTGATAATATGAGGGTCAGGATTATTATAGCCCTAGTGATAATATAAAGGTT
>JAPTYR010000030.1:26515680-26530348 GCA_029814505.1 Siphamia roseigaster | reverse complement strand
TGAAAATTTCATCAAAATCCCCATCCATAAGTTTTTGAGTTATGTTGTACACAAACCAACCAACCAATCAACCAACCAACAAACGCAGGCAAAAACATAACCTCCTTGGCGGAGGTAATAAAAGTTGCACTCAGTTCTGCCAAGATGCTCAATGGAGATTTATGAGAATCAATTATAACATTTTTCACATTAAATCACATTAATTGCTTTGGTAAAAAAATGTTTGTCCTGCTTAATGTTGCCATTCTTGTCTTTTAGGACTCCTGGAAGTGGACCCATGTTCAAAACTACCACAGTAGTTGTGGATGGAGAGAAAGCTGAAGACGGCGACGGCATGACGCCTGAGAACACCACTCTGGCAGACGGTGCTTTGGAAGGATCATTGACAGATAAAAGTGGGCAAGCCTCCCCAAAGCCTGGCCCAGCAATCAGCTTTTCTCTGGGGAAAAACAGTTCCTCCTCCCCCACCCCCAGTGGCGCATCCAAAGTCAGTGTGTCCTTCTCCTTTGCAAAGAAGGCTCCAGTAAAGCTTGAAACAGCAGCTGCAGTGTTCGCAGATCATGGAGAAGAGGCTATGGAGGAAGAGGAGAACCAGGAGGGAGAAAAGGTTGGAGGACAAGAGGAGACATCCGGTTGCAGCACAGACAGCCCCAAGGCGGTATCAGGAGGAAGTGAAGGAGCAGATGGAGGTACAACAGCAGGGACAGATGAAGTGCCGCAACCTGACGATGGCGGTTCTCTAGCCTCTACCCTCAACAAACTAAAAATGATGATGAAAAAAGAGGAAGGATACGCTGGACAGGAACCACAGTACTATCACTACGTACCTCCTGCTCATTGTCGGGTAAAGCCTCATTTCCAGTTTTTGCTATTCATGAAGGCAACTGACCAGTGTCAGAGCAAAGAAGAGGAAGAGGAGGAAGAGGTGCAGCAGGAGGAGAAAAAGGTAGAAGAGATTTCTGAAAAGCTGGAGCCCATTGTAACGGATAGTAAGACTGAAGAAGAACCAGATAAAAACACATCAACCCCTGACCCAGAACCTCAGTCACCAAAAGAGAAGACGGAGGATGTCGCTTCATGTACAGTTGACACAACTTCCACTGGACCTCCTTCCCCACAAAAAACTGAGACTACGCAAGATACTACAAATTCCAATTCAGGCCCTAAAATTCCCACAGGTCCCTTTTTTCCTGTTTTAAGCAAAGATGAGAGCACTACCTTACAGTGGCCCTCGGAGCTTCTTGAATTTACAAAGGCTCAACCATCCCTGTCCTATAGCTGTAATCCACTCTACTTTGACTTCAAGTTGTCCCGCAACAAAGGAGCACGTGGTGGGAAATCGACAAAATCATCTAAACCTAGTGACGAATCTGAAGAAAAGACACAAGAGGTCGCTGTTGCAACAAGTGAAGGAGACATGAATAAACCTGGGACAAGCACTGATAAAGAAAAGACAAAAGGAGAGACTGTAAAAGGAGAGACTGGCCAGTCAGAAGCTGATGAGCAAAAGCCTGCAACTGGCAGCACCAGCGCAAAGAAAAAGAAGAAAAAGAAAAAGCATAAGAAGTCATCAAAACACTCCAAACGCAAAGGAAAAGAAAAGGGAGCAGGCGAAGAAGGAGAGGGGGGAACTGAAGTAACACAAGAGAAACCTAAAAAGAAGAAAAAACACAAACGAAAGAAGAGTAAAAACAAGGCCCCAGACCAAAATGAGGCAACAGATGAAAAGGAGAAAACAAAAGGAAAATCTGAAGATAAAGCCACTTCTTCAACTCAGCCAACAACTGCAGTGGGAGGAGCAACAGGAAATACAGGATCAGTAGAACTTGGGAAGAGGAAACGTGCAGCAAAGGAAGTGCCTTCCAAGTCTGGAGCAGAGCAGGGAGGATCTGGAAAAGGCAGCGACAAGTCCAACACCTTAGAAGAGCACAGCAGCACCAAGAAGCAAAAGACGGACTCCAGTGCACCTCAAAGTGCCTCTTGCTCCACCTCAGCCCAAAAGAGCCCTGGTCCCGCTCGGCCGCCAAGTAGTGAGAGTGAAGAAGAAGGTGGTTCAACCACTCAGCGCTCACGCCATCACAGGTCAAGTCCTCGTGAACAGCGACGTCACCACAGCGAGGAATCAGGCCGATCCTGCAGCCGCTCATCGAGACGGGGAGAAAGACGAGGAAGTAGTCGTCGGCACCATCGTGGGCAAACATCTCGTAGTCATTCATACTCAAGCAGCTCAGAGCGTTCCTCAGCAGGCAGCAGTGCTTACAGCCACCGCAGTCGTAGTTACTCAGACAGCTACAGTGACTACAGCAACGAGGGCCGCAGGCGGAGGCACTCCAAACGTTCCTCAGACTCTGAATACGAGAGGAGGGGTAGTCGCGGACGCAGACGATCCAGGAGACATCAGTACTCGTCTTCCTCATCCGAAGACTCTCGTTCACGTTCACGAAGCTACAGCCGCAGGAAGAGGCATCGACGGCACCATCGAAGCAGCTCTCGGAGTTCCAGCAGTTGGAGCCGCAGTACCAGTGCCAGATCCTGGAGACGCAGCTACAGTCGTAGCCACAGTTCCGCCAGCCGCTCTTCCAGCTCCACTAAAGGCTCCCCTCATCGACGAGGAGCCAGGAGTCGAGGGGACAGTGACACACACCGCAGAGACTTCAATCGCTCTCGCATTTATCGTTCCCAGTCTCCGCGTTCATCTTCATCACGAGGCCTTAACCGCAATATGCATTCATCAAGTTCACAGATGCTGAGGCCAGGGGGGTCCCGAGATGCAGGAGAACAGAAGAACACTCTGACTGCGCGACAGCTGCTAGAAAAGGTCCAGTCTAAAAAAAGCTCTGATGATCATACCACAGGAACAAAATCTGGGATTAAAATAAAGGACCCACCTCAGGGGTACTTTGGTCCCAAACTTCCCCCAACCCTGGGAAGCAAAGCCATGCTGCCGCTGTTTGGTAAACTTCAAGCAGGGAAGAAACCACTGATTCCCCTCACCAGACCTGATGACAGGGAGAAATCAGGAGCCGGGAAGGGTTCTGAGGCTGAGGGAGAAGTTATCCTGGTGGAGCCTATAAGGGAGTTCCCTCCTCCACCTCCACCCCCAGCTCCACCAGTCCAGAAGGTTGAGGAGGCTCCTCAGAATACAGTAGTGCAAGAGGAGACACAGCACACCAACACAGAAAACCGGGTACTTCCAGAACCCAGGCCTTTGTTTGAACAGGAGCCTTCCATGATGATGCCTCAGTACCAAGGAGAGGCAGAACAAGACCCCAATCAGAATCCCATGATGGAGTCCCTCATGCCAGACATGCAGCAACAGCAGCCACCCATGCATGCCTACCCTGCTTACCCACCACCCAGCTTGGAGGAAGATGGTCTGGAGGCGGAGGAGGACGGACTGGCTCCATTAGAGAGTCAGCCAATCACATTCACACCAGAGGAGATGGAGAAGTACAGCAAGCTGCAGCAGGCCGCACAGCAGCATATCCAGCAGCAGCTTCTGGCCAAGCAGGTCAAAACATTTCCATCGGCCGCTGCAGCTGCTGCGGCTGCTGCAGCTGCCGCGGCCAATCTGGCTCCAGCTCCACCTCCGCCAGCCCTGCAGCAGATCCACATTCAGCAGCCCACAGTGTCTGTGGCCTCTGGTACCTCCATCACCACAGTGCAGCACGCTATTCTGCAGCACCACGCCGCCACTGCCGCAGCCATGGGCATCCACCCTGCACACCCACACCACCCACACCCCGCCCATGCCCAGCTGGCCCAGGTACACCACATTCCCCAGCATCACCTCACCCCCATCTCCTTGTCCCCATTGGGGCCTTCCCTTGGTCACTCTCTGGGTCACTCACTAGGACACGCTGGGCTGATTCCTGCCCACCCGACTGCTTTCCTCTCTGGACAACCCATTCATATTATCCCAGCTTCTGCACTTCATCACACACCCTTAGCCCTCCACCATGTTCCACACACAGCCCTTTACCCTACACTTTTCACACCTCGGCCATCACAAGCTGCTGCAGCAGCAGCCCTGCAGCTCCACCCACTCCTCCACCCAATCTTCTCAGGACAGGACCTTCAGCACCCACCTAACCATGGCTCCTGAGTTGTGATGCAACTGAAGGTTTTTACTCACAGCCTCCTCCCACTGGAAAAAAAGACTTAACCTGAACTGACTTGGTTTAGGTTTTTAAACAGTCTTGTGATGAGCACGCCGTGTCAGTGGTTTTACTGGCTGATGCAGTGCAGGAAGTTGTTGGCACAATGTGGTGACACCGGAGATGGTTACAATTAGGACACTAACCGTTTTCTTTTGGCTCATGTACGATTTTTTTGGTTTGTTTTTTGTAATGTTTTGCCCTGACTTCTTAAGACAGGGTATGTAGTTAAAGATACCTCCTGAAGACACTGGGGTTTAATAGAACATTTTTTGACTGACAAGCCACTGGAGTTATTTTTGTTTCATTTTTTTTGCTTTATACAGACAAAATGTTGTTCTCACAGCAGGTTTTGTTCCTTTCAGCTGCCAAAGAAAGATAAAATGGCTGACGCTGTAAGCTGAATCATCTTAGAACAGGAGGAGAAAGTGGTTTAGTTATATTGATGAACTGCAGCAACTCTGTAATGTAACTTCAGACTTTCATAATCTGTTTTCGTATGACTACTTGCTCTTTCTTCGATCCTTTGTCTCAGCATAATTTGTAATGCAGTAACTTGTACATACATCAGTGTCTAATGTGAAGAGTCCCATCAATGATGACCCTTTCAAATTACAACTACAGTGTCCAAATCGGTATGATACGTCACGTAAACAGCCCTCGTCTATTACAGGGTAAATGTGATGATGGGGCTTTAATGTCCCTATTAATCTGAAGCAAAGCTCATGTTTCTTGTGGTGAGGGTACACCTGAATGAATTGCACTGATACCTGTACATCAAGATGGTGCTTTTGCATCATTTAACAATAAGATTGTAGTATACTGCAATAATTTTATTTTTATTTTTAAATTATTTTCCAAAATGCTCTTTAAAATAAGGGCTGTGTTTTGCTTTTGTGTAATTTTTGTAAATAAAACTGCTGTAGATTAACCTGTTAACATTGTAGAGGTTTGAAACTGCTTGGGGGGGAGGGGGAGCAGAAAGACAAACGGAATGGAAGATGGACATTTACGTATTGTATCAAGGTTATTTCTAAATTACCCTGGCTAAGATGGGCTGGGGTGGCAAAGCATAGCAATCTGTTAAACAGTAGCAACTCTGTATTTTTTAAAAGGTGTTTCAGCAAATAAAACATTGAGTTTATGTGTCTGGTTACATAATCTGTAGAGCTAAAGAAATATATATTGGTATACAACACTCAGCTCAAACATGACAAATGAATTTTCAAGGTTCTGTCACTGCCAACATTGACACTAGATGGTGCTCTAGGGAATAGATTGAATAGTACTACATGCTATCACAGTGAAAGTTCAGAAAAAAAAGTTTAAATGGTAGAAACAATCATTGGTTGATAAATCAAGGAAACGTTGTTTATTGATTTAAGAGGGTTGAAACACTCACATAGTGAGACTCGACTCAAGCATGAACAGTTACAGATAAGTGACAGAATAAAGAAAAAACTTGACAGGAGCGGTCTCTTCCAGGATGATAGTGAGGCAGGAAGGTTCACGGAATGATGTGATGAATGTGAAAGTGATGTGAATCATGCTGAGGCTGTCAGTCACCAGATTTTAATGTCACCGTTCTCACCATTCTTAAAACACCAAATAAGGGAAGAACTTGAACTTACAGACTTGCAGAAACAATACCGAGGTACAGAGACATTCTGGAGGCACATGACGGACCAACATTGCACTACGACATTTCAAATTAATTTTTCCTTTCATTCGTCACTTGTCTGTACATCAGTTAGACAATCATTGCTCCCAATTTTATTTTATTTTCTGAAAAGGTCCTAGTTGCTGCTTTCTGACTCTATAATCTTTAGAATATACATCATAACACTTAAAACATTTTCCAAGGAACTTTAAAATAATGGGCTACATGACGTTGCAACAAGTGTTTTCAAAGTACTATTTCCATTTTTCTATGAACCAGTCTTTGTGAGGCAGAGTGACAATATTACTGACGGGTTTAAGAACAAAAACATTTCACTGGAGGCAAAAGCGGACAGTATAAAGTTCAGGTTGGATTTGTGAAAGCCGTGTGTACAGTCACAAGTAATCTACAATTTCAGAGGTTTTGATACAAAACTCTAGACGTATGGCAGTGGTTGGAGGAAAGCAGCAGACCTAATAGAAATTAAATAGTCTTTCAGAGCTCCGAGTGGAACAAAATACTGTTTGTAATTAGGGAATTCATTGAAGGTGCCAAACATGTATGGTGGTAAGCAAAATGTTGTGGCACTATTGATTTTTTTTTTTAATTATTATTTTAGCAGATGTTATAAATTCTGTTTTCATATCACCAGGGATGAGATGAAATGTCCATCACTGATCGAAAATCGTCTTTATTTGTTGATGGTGGTCAGCCCAGGTATCGGATTACCAGGAAGATGAAGACGCATGTCAACAGCATGCCACCGATCATGATGAACTTATCTTGTGTGGCTCTCCTCTCTATCAGTCTCATCACTGTGTTTGACAGCCCTAACATATTGGCCACATCCAACATCTTCTTATGGGTCCCCTGTGTAGAAAAAGAAATAGCCACACTTGTCAACAGTTATCGTCACATGTTAGATTTGGCTTCAGTCCTTAAGAAATACACACAATGTTTTGAGAAATGACGTTACTACATGGTCACATACAAACTACGCTGCACTAATTAATCTGATTTTGGTAAGTGCCAACGCCCTCACTGACGCGCCGCTCCGTCAGAAGTTTCCGATGGCTAGTCACCGAGGCTACAGTCACACCCTGATAAGAGGAGGCCTGAAGCAAGGACCATCTCCTCCCTGGAAACAAGGACTCACCGTCTAATTGAGCATGTACTCTCCAACAATGAGACTATTGTCATCAATTTGGACGTCAGAAACTGGGTCTTGGAATACACGTAATTTTTAACCGATGTATTCACAGGGTTTCTGCAGGTTTCAGCAAGTTAAATTTAATACTGTTATTACTAATAAGAATACAATCCAAGACATAGCCATGCCTTAAAAAACTCAACATGGATTTAAATAAGCAAATAGGTAAGAGTCCTCTATTTGATTATTACTGCGGTGATTAATGTTTCAGCTGCAACAAGTTTTTTTTTAACTAATCCAATGAATATAGCTTCACATTTCTTGAGCAATTATCAGTTATTAAGGGGCATAAAAATTGGGCAATGCAAATATTCAACTGTTTTGAATTGTCAAAGAGTTTCATGGAGAATGAAACATCATTTTACACATGGTTTAGTGTGTCCAGATGTGAAGCCCATTAAGAATCTCTGTGTTGTGGTGGAGAAGACTGTATAAAATGGTCCAGTGCTTCCATTGTCAATACAAATATTTGGGAGAAAAAAAAATGCTTAACTGTCATTTATTGCGATGTGCCACAGTCAGCATGTCATGTAATAAAAGTTAAAGGGGGTCCAATGAAATATTTGGTGTGGGACTCCAGATGTGGTGGTGACTCTTTACGGCAGTTTTGTTATTTTCTGTGTTCTCCAAGTTCCTTATCTGAGTGTTTCCTTACAGAAGATGCAACAGGATTCAGATTTCAACTATGTATTAAAGTCAATCAACTTTTAACTCCAGTCAAAATCCTATTTAAAATCCAGTAATCTTAATGTAATGCCTTAAAAGCATCTTAAGAGTTTTTAATCTATATTTCTACAAACCTTCAGTGTAGATCTTTGATCTCTGAGACCATTGAGGATGCTGCTACCACTGCCCAGGAGGTCGTCCATGCCTCTATGTGCGTTGTGCAAGTTGGAGTTTAACTGAAGGGTCTCGTCTATGGGGATAGAGGTGTCTGCATCCTGTACAACAAGAATAAACACTTAAATATTCCAACATTATTCAGCTGGAGACTGGGACACTGTGTGCTCACTTCACAAGCCACAGCCCAAGCTACGCATCTCATTTGTTTTAATGTAAATTCGACTTGCATTAGTTGTAAAGGTCCGACTCATAAGTTCTTCCCTCTCTCTCTCTTGGGCCTCTCTGGTGTAGCGTCTGTGCTGGAAATTTTGCAATGCGGTTCGGAGGTGCTGAACATCATATTTGAGCTGGTCCACCCGCCTGAGAAAGGCAATAAATACGAGTTATTGGTCAAATGCAAAATATTCTTGACCAGAATATCATCTTTAATAACAAACATGTTTCTCTTAAATCTCACACAGTTGGAATGAAGAGGAAACAACTCAAAGTCTCTCACAGTCTCCTTCTCTTCTCAGCTTCAGCCAGGCTCCTTTAAAGATCAACTAAGATCAGAGGAGAGCTGTGGGATGGGGTGTACCCTGTCCCCTAAGGCCTGTTTACCCAGCTCAGAAATGAATCTTTGCCCAATGCAGCAGGAATGCTGGTGATGATGGAGCTTCTGAGGAAATGTTTTCACAGAGCCACGTCGCCACAGGGCAGGACAGGGCTGCCTGTCTCATCTTCTACTCCCTCCTCAAGCCTTTATGAGATACTGTGTGGCTCATCCTGCCAACTCTGGGGCTTTACAATCACCATCAATTGATTCAGTCCACACTCACAATTTGGCATTCTGGCGGCGGTTTGGTGGTTCCTTGCTGGCCAGGACCTCAAGACGTTCTAGTTGATTGAAAATCTGGTCGATTCTAGCTTGTAGCTCATTCTCTAACACTGAGAATATGAATGAAAAAACACAAAGTGATTATTTATTCTGTGCGTTAGAACAAAGAAAAAAAAACATAATTAATTTGTTTATTCATTAGGATCTAAACTAGTCATGACTATGTATACAACTAATCACCTTGGGTTCCTGAAATTAAAAACAAAACACTACATTTCACCCTAATCATATATTAAAATCCACACAAATCAACTAAAATCATATATTAAACATTAAAATGCAAACTTTGAGACATGGAAGAAGAATACTTTGAATCCTAGACTCACAAATTACCACTTTACTGCTGCTTATTTTAAGATGACAGCAAACTTCTCGAGTCATACTCAGACCCATTATAGTATCTGTGTAATGACTCCTTATCATTAGGCTTAACATGCCACATCCTATTCTGGGTCAAAATCCAAGCTGATGTCATAATTTGGGAAAAGGAGGGGGGAGTGTCTGCTGCCTGGCTCCCACCAGTCATTATCTAGAAAAAGCCGTCCCAGTTTCTGTCACTGCTCCCACCCTGCTACTTCCTGTCCTGGCACCAGCATGGCACCGGCCACACAACAAAACAATCAACCAGAGAAACCAGGGACACAACAGACCCCCTCCTGCCCTGTCACCGTATCAGGAAGGGTGACGGTGAGGGTAATGGACTTGAAAAGGTGGCAACAATACTGATCTGTAGCTCCAAAACAACATTCAAAGCAGTGTGGAAGTTAATCAAGAGCAGTATAAAACTTACAGTGTACTGATTGGCGGTCTGTCTTCTCCAGATTGCCCATAAGCGACTGGACCTCTTGGATTTGTCTAATACATAATAGAATGAATACAGTTAGAGACAAAAAAATCAAGGTAGCTTTTCAGTACATTTGTAACATTTACAAAGTGAAAAAAAAAATGGATGAACAAGGCTGATAGCCAACTATAATTCCTGTTGATTTAATTTAATGACAGATGCGACTGACGTTAACTAGCATGTTATTAGCTAACGGTAGGAACAACTCGAGCTACAACTGTAAATAATAGAGATATACTTACTTATTTGTCTGATGATAAAGCGTCTCCATGGCTCCTTATCTGCCGCAGCACCAGATTTCCCCTTTCCTTGTAACTTTTATCTTCTCAATACCTTTATTCTGGCAGGTAGCTATGTCAGCTAGTTAGCCAACAGCAGTGGAGTGTACACGTCATCCGCAGAGCTTTGTGTACGGAAATAGGAAAGCGGAAACTATTCTACGTCACCAACAAACGAAAAAAAAAACGAAGAGCACTCACTTTGCCTCAACTTCATCGGACACTGTAAGTGCAGCTTTCTGTCTGTACTTCGTGCAAAGTTCGAATCAGCTATGAGCCTTACAGTTTTGTATAGCAAGCTCATAAGCTATAAACTCAAGCTTTGTAATATATTTTGTAGCGTGAATGCCGTACTTTGTAGCTTTGTTTATTGTGATGTTTCAGCTGTGACAATTTACGATCTTTGACGCTACACAACGATACAGAATAGTCAGTCACCACCTAGTGTTGGTAAATTCTTGAGCAATAAAAATAAAAAAAAAATACTGTTTGGTACATTATAAAGTGTAACTGGGAGTCAATATGCAGTCATTGTGCCTGGTCAGAGGTGATTAATGATGTGTATAAATATGAAGAAAATAAAGAATAAAGCAATAATATTCCAATTTTCTGGACAACTTATGAATAAGCACAGATACAAGTTAAACCCATTAAAACATAATGGGAAATAGCTATAATGTCTTTTGAGTATTTGATATGGGTATGTCATGGGTAATATTTGAAATTCCTCCAACTTCCAAAGCCTTTTATGTAGTGATTGGATAATGTTCACTTTATTTATCCCCTTAGGTAAATTATTAGGCTGGCAGCTCAATGCACAAAAAAGTAATTCATGATGTACAGCTAAATAGTTGCATTAATGAGTAGTATATTTAAGTGGCATATGTGGTAGAAAATAAACACAGTCTGCTACATTAATAGTAGTAGATCAAGTCTATTTCCCTTTATTCGGTTCATTAAATCTTTCATTCTGTTTGATATTCTCTTAAATCTGATCGCTGACAGCTGTGGTATCAGACATCCTTTCCCTTACTAAGACAAGCTGTGTATGCATATAGCATAATCTGTTGACATCTGACAGGAAAGACTCTGTGAAACATGTCCTGGGGCAACTTTTTGTCATCTCACCCTGACTCAGTTCAATTAGCCTATCCTCTTTTTTTTCCACAAATAGGTGTCAGAATATTCCAAGCCTGTCCATCCAGAGCTTCCTTCTTGCCTCAGGTTTGAGAAACCCAAACTAATGATATCAAACTTTTCATAGTGAGGTGAGATTACTGCATTGAGGATGTCTGAGAGTGAGGAGACGGGCTGTTTGTGAAGCCTCCCATCATACATGAGTACTGTGTGAAAGTGGTGTGATTGGATTTCCCAGAATAAGCTGTGAAAATTTCACAATAGTTCCTTGCTTGGTGATTTAGTGGGAGGCAAATCACCCTGGGGCACTACCTGGCATCTTAACAAAACCACATCTCAATCTCTTTGCTCCAGTCCTCCATCACAGTCCTGTCTATGAGTTTGGAAGGGGAGTGTCGATCAGTCAAAGTAAATCTGAGCATCTTTTACCCAGTGAGTGCAGTCAACTGTTACAAGCTCCTGTTTTTCCAGCGAATGCTCTGTTTGTTTACCTCACGGAGCTGCAGAGCAATCAGAAGTCAGCTCAGACAGTTTTCCATGGTTGCCTGATGGTACTTGAGTTGATGGTTGTATCTTCAGGCTAGACACTTCCCAACAGAGGTCCTTTTCACCCACCCCCACATGCCAGAAACCTTGAGATCTGTTCATGCCACTTCTTGCTCTCGCTGTTCACCGTTTTCGGTTGTCATAACACATCCTCAGGGCAAGTGCTTGGATGTGCATAGCTTTAACCTGTTGCTCTGAACAGAGAAGAAGAAGAAGTAGAGAAAGAGAGGAATAAGCCCCCTCCCCAAACTGTGTCTGAGCTGTGCATGAGGCACGTTTAGCTTTTTTTTTTTTTTTTCTCCCTCAAGGTCGTGGGGTTCCTCTCTGTCTGTCCTTTATCTTTCAGCCCTGAGGAAAGGATGAGATGAGCTTACTGGTTTTTCCTCCACACCTGAGCACCACGGGCTCAAACTGGAATCCAGACTCCAGGTGTGGAACACAATCATACGACTGACCAACGCTTGATATTTGGGTGTGCACTAACTTATTTGATATACTTACGTCAATACTGCAGGTTTAACCCAGAGGTGGTTCAGAGAGTAAAAGTACCAATAACATACTTTAAAAACACTCAAAAATGAATCAGAAGTATGAAAAATCAAAGTAAAATCAATGATAGCAGTGCTTTGCTTTGTTTTTTATTAATTACTATTCTATTGTTTTAATGTATATGTTATATGTTAATATTTGGACTGAATTAGTTTCTATATAATGTGGTACAAATAAGTTTTTTTAAGGTTAGTCAAAGAATGTTTATGTTTCTTTAAATATGTATTTTCCAGCTAGTCAATTTTTTCTAGTTTATTTATTTAAGAGTACAAGCATGACTAACATTCACAATTAGCGCATTTTGAGATTCATGGTTTCCACTGGAGTGGACAAGACAAATAAAAGTTAAATAAGTAATAAATTAATAACTAAATAGCCTAAGTTAAATAAAAGTACAATATTTCCAAGGGATGTACCAGTTTATCCACTGGATATCAGTATTAGCGCATATTTGCTGATATAATACAATATTGGAGACAATATCTATATTTTTATTATTTTTTATTTATTTATTTTTTTTACAATAAAAGGTTTTAATGTATTTGTATGTATGATTCTGTATTCATTCTGACATATGATGAATGGCTTAAAAGCAAAATAAAGAAAGTCACATTAATGCTGAAATCGACATGTGAGTATCAGCCAAGAATTTTGTGATTGGTAAATCCCTAATATCTACCTATTAGACGTAATGGTATAAAGCAGGGGTTCCTAAACTTTAAATTGTCTTGATTCTACATTCCTACCAACTCTTCCGATCTTAAAACTGTAAAAATGTCTTTTTAATGTTATATTTCACTTCTTACATCTTTTACATAATTTATATCTTTGTACGTCAGCAAAGTTAGTTCTCTTTTTTTGTCTTGTTTTTTCTTGTTGTTGCTTTATTTAACCAGGTAAATTATTAAGAAAACATCTTATTTACAATAAAGTCACGAAGCGTACATCCATAACAACATAAAAATGACAAGAGAAAAAAATACAATGTATTTAAAAAGGTACTAAAACAACTAAATGTGTTTTTGTTGCATCCTCTACAACCATTCATGACTTTGTTGAAACATGTCTAAACTCATCCAGGAAACACTTCCTCTGTTTTAATTATGAAAATTAATTTCCATACAATGTTTAAAAAAAAAAAAGCCACAGAATTAACACCAAAATGTTAAATCAAATATAGCTGTAGTTTTTACAGGAAGAGTATGTGAACAAAACCAGATTTGTGTTTAGGAATAACACACTTCTATTTTTTTGAGAAAATAAAACTATAGATTGAATAACAGTGTGGTGCTGTTTAAATTGTAAGACCACCATGTTGAAATAAAAACATTTTTTCTTTTTTTTTTCTTTCTTTTTTTTTTTTTTTAAATAAAAAATGGTATTTAAAAAAGGAAACATTTAAGAATGTAACATTTTAAATATGTTACTTAATTAGTGGCGATGATTCAGTTGGTGGAGTGGGTTGTCCAATGACTGAAGGGTTGGAGGTTGAAATCCTGGTTCTAACTGTCCACGTATCTAAGTGTCCTTGCAAGGTATTTAAATTCCTCCCAGTAGGGTCTGCTGGCTTTGTAAAGTATTTTGTGCACAATGAAGGTGTATTAAATGTGCTATATAAGGGCAGTCCATTTACCATTTAAATCTAATATTAAATATACATGCTTAAAATCTATGTGTAATTCCATAGATATGTTTATGTGTTTTTATATTATTGTTCTGGTAACCACAGCTGCCAGTTTTTGGTTGTTGATTTTTTTTTTCCCGTAAAAACAACTGGATTAAAAAAAAAAAAAGTATTTATTTTTGTTTACAGTAAGTAAGCAAGCAAGGTTTATTTTTTTATAGGACAATTTATATTCAGGGCCATTCACAGTGCTTTATAAAAATAGGGAAAAAAAGACCAGTTAGACACATAATTACAGTTAAAGCAATCAAAAAAACATAAATAAAAATCAATTAAAATAAAGCAAAAGAAAAAAATCCGGATAGAACCATTTCAGTTGTTGAACAGAACTGTTTTCAGCCTGGACTAACACACTATATTACATAAATGACATATATTTATTTATCTGTGATGTTTAAGAATAATAAAAACAGTTGTGTATGGTCCAAAATTAAAGTTGCATTCAAGTTCAGGTGCATACCAAATAACATAAATAATTGAAATGACTGTTTTGTAACTCTCAGAAGCTTCATGCATTACTGCACATACAAAGGGAATTACCATAGTGTAGCCTATAAATATTGACTTTAATGTGTATTTAAATGCAGACCTGAAGGCTTGGATTTATACATTTTAATTTTAAAGAATTTTCACTGTAAACCCGAACAAGTTCAGAAAACTAAAAAATAAATAAATTCATAACTGATTACATAAAAAATTTTACGTTTTGATAATACATTTTTTGAGTTACACTATACTTTAAAATATATGTGTTTATAAAGTTCAGTTTGTGTGAGGGAGGGGAGGGGCCTATGTCTGCTGGATCAGCTTTGTGCCACATTGCATTGTGGGTATTTGTGTTAAAAATGTGTTGTTTTATGAGCAGGAGTTAAGTAGGGTTGTT
>JAPTYR010000030.1:26209932-26224681 GCA_029814505.1 Siphamia roseigaster | reverse complement strand
GGAGGAAGAAGTGCGCATGAGCATCACATCAGCACCAAGCGGGAAGAAGCGGGCAGAAGCGGAGGTGTTGGCAGTGTTATTCTAGTACTGTTGAGCTAGCAAACAGCTAGCAAGCTAGCGAATAAGGAGCACCTGAAGAGTGAGGATGCCGCGGGAAATAATAACGCTCCAGCTAGGACAATGTGGAAACCAAAGTATGTGAAAATCGCCTTGGTTGCTAAGCGTAATATCCCTCTGCTCGCAGCGAACCTAGCTTATTTCTGTTGAAGTTAACTAGCTAGCTAGGATGATGCGTTAAGCTATCAGCTATGCAACTGTATTAGCGTATTATTATTATCTACGACTGGGTCTAACTTTGCTGTATGTCTATTTTTAACAGTAACAATAATAGTACAATGTACCACACACATCCCTTTACTGTAAAATACATAATAATAGCTGCCTGTGAATAGTGTAATTCGAATAGCCCTAACACAATTATTTCATAAATTATTTATGGTTTGTACCAAGCCATCATTATACCAAAGGCCTTTCAGTTCCTGCTTGTCCCCTTGACATTAATGTTCTGCTAATTTCCACGTTTATGGTCAATCTTTTAAGATAAAGAACCTGTTCGTCTTTTCGTTCGCAGTTGGGTTTGAGTTTTGGAAACAGCTGTGTGCAGAGCATGGCATCAGTCCAGAGGGGATTGTTGAGGAGTTTGCAACTGAAGGGACTGACAGAAAAGATGTGTTCTTCTATCAGGTAAACAAACATGGGTAGCTTTAGTTCTCCATGCGTCTGTCATGACTCATGAAACCCTCTTTTATACACATGGTACATTCAAGTTGTCTGTTACACGATGCCTTTGTGTAGTTGCAGTGCAATGACATTATGTGTCACTAGATGGTGAGGTTGTAGTATAAGTTGAAAGAGTCCAGATTTTGTAAAGATTTAACAATCTAGAGACAGTACTGTATTTTATAGTTAAAATATTACAGCTTGTATGTATGTGTGTAATGTATATAGATTTTTACAAACAGACAGAACAATGTTAGGGTGGTAATGCAAAAGTATTTTATTACACCATGATGCACTTTTTTTCTGTTGACTACCTATTGTCAATGCTATCTCAAATCAATGACTCCGTTAATGCTTTGAAATCCCAAACTATACATGACATGCACAACATAAGAAAGTACCGCATGGTATTGTGGGCATATGTATGTGAAGTATTTAGGGCTTGCATACTGTAATTACCTGCATATGGTACTCAATTCACATACTACATACCATTGTTTTGGAGATGCTAAAAATCTTCCATACTGCTTTAGCTTACTAATTAGCATGCCAGTAGGCTATATGATGCCAGATATTGCCAACTATTTACCATATATAATGATGGCGATAACTGAAGAAGAAAAACAGGAAATTGACATTGTGGACTAAACAATTTACTAAAAGTGGATAGAGCCTTAGATTAGTACAGCATTTTTAAACCTTTGGGTCGGGACCCCATGAGGGGTTGCCTGTAATTGAAATGAGATCACCTGAAATTCCTAGTAATCGATTTACAAAAACTTAATAATAAAAAAATAAATGGCGAATTGAGAGACGATCACAATACATAAGACATGATAAAGTCTGAAGTCTGTTTATCGTTCAAATGTTCATTGTGATCAGTTTCAGATGCTGCAGCATGAGTTATAGTTTTTTCAGTATCAATTGTCAGCCTTGTCAATACAAGCTGGACTGACTGTACATATTCTGACCAAAGGCTTTTGTGCAGTAATTTCAACCTATTTTTTTCTGCCTCCAGCCATAATAGTCTACCCTATGTAGCCTAAGTGTTTTCTAAAATTAATGTTTATTTGCTACATACTAAACAATTAAAAAAAAATAAATTAATTTTAGCAAAAAATGAAATTCTGTTTTGAATGTCTGGGGTTGCTGGGATTTTTTTTTTTTTTTTTTAAATGTTAAAATGGGGTCATGAGCCGAACAAGATTTGAAACCACTGGATTAGTGGCTCTTCTTCAACACTTGAGAGGTCAGAGTCTGTTTTTTTTTTTTTTTTTTTCTTTTAAGTCACACTCAAGGCAAATGTTGACAAACATTTGGTGGTGGTCAGAGACCGTTGGTGTGGCGTTGTTTTGAGGGTTGTACTTTTGTGATTCTTATCTATTGTTTGACCTTGCTCTTGTATAGACTATGGTTAAAGGGGCAAGATATGCTTACTCATCCTAATACCATGTATTCTAAATAGGCTCCATTTACATGCAGATTAGTATTTCACAGAATATAACAATATCCTTGTATGTGACAGGTATCATGTAAACTTCAGTCTGGGTACCCTGAATTGGTTTTGTGGAATAGGCAGATATTTTAGTTCTTTGAGGATTCTCAGGACGTGTATACAAGGCATTTGTAAAATAAATGTAATTTGCAGGTTTTCCACAGATTGCTACCCAAAGCTTTGAGATTTTAACGTTATTGTCATCATTGGATTAAATTCAAACGAAAAAATCACAGAATAGTTTTTGTATTTCTGTTGCAGTTACATTATCTGTCACTAGATGGAGTAGTTGTAGCGTACTGTAAAAGATTCCAGACTGCAAGGGCATAACTGTCTTAAGACTATGAAGTTTCGTTGTCCGACGTGATTGTTCATGCACATCACAGGCTGACGATGAGCACTACATCCCCCGTGCAGTCCTCCTTGATCTGGAGCCCAGGGTGATCCACTCCATCCTCAACTCCCCTTATGCCAACTTGTACAACCCAGAGAACATCTACCTCTCTGAGCATGGTGGAGGTGCTGGGAATAACTGGGCTAGTGGATATTCACAGGTAATCAGTGTGAAATGACGTTAAAGGTCCTCATTCAAAACTGAACAATAAAGAATTCAGCAAAGCATTTCTGTTCTTCCCCATTTCTCCTCTCCAGGGCAAAAAAATCCAAGAGGACATCTTTGATATCATTGACCGCGAAGCAGATGGCAGTGACAGTTTGGAGGCAAGTCTCTTCTTCACACACTTGGCTGTAGCAATGTGGAATTTTAAGCATGAAAAGTAATGTAATACATTAATTACAATAGTGCTCTGTGGAGGTATTTAGCACTGTGTAGTCAACAGCCCACTAAAGAGTAAGTTGCAACTTGATCTTAAATTAAACATGTTAAAAAGGATTCCTGTCATCATAAAACCAGCAAAGCCTCACTATTATTCCTTGCCTTTTTTATGGTGAACTTTCTTCTCCTGCCAGCCTCCCATAAAATAGCACTCACATTTCCCCTCAAAGGTCTGCAATTTCTGTAACTCGTTCTTATGACCCCACATTATTATTTAGTGTGTGCACTCATGTGTGCGTTGGATAGGAAGGTGGGCTGAGCTGCCGTGTGTATGTTGGCAGGGTGTGGCGTGTAGAATGTCTGGTGATAATAGCTGGGCGAGCGTAGAAGGCAGGTATTACATGGCTGTCTTGGGGGGGATGAGGGAGTATATTTGTGAGGTGGGGCTGCATTCCCATTTATATAACTGCCCAGGAAGAGAGGCATTTGGTCACCCACACACACACTCGGCTTTCTGCATCAGTAGAGTTTACAGGAAGCCCAGCACACACGTGGCACATACTGTAGCTGTGAATTTCAACTGTAAGTAATAAGTAACTCTTTGTCTCTGCAGGGATTTGTCCTGTGTCATTCCATTGCTGGAGGGACTGGCTCTGGTCTTGGATCCTACCTCCTGGAAAAACTCAATGACAGGTCTCATAATGAAAAACTGATTTCAATTCTCAGTTGGAGTTATGACGAAGCAATTATTATTAGTTGTCCTGTCCTGCCCATGCTGCTCTTCTTATATTATTTATGCTGCTTTTAATCCTGCACTGAAGTTTTTAGTTTTGCTGAAGCCGTTTTTATTTATTTTAGGTTTTTTTTTTTATTTTTTTATTTACTTCATTAAACTCTAGGCTTTTATTGACTATCTCTGGATTGTCACATACTGCTGGTCCTGAGTATTAGTTTAGTTTTCATGCATTCATGTAAATGACAATAAACTGAATCTGAGTGATGACGAAGCAATGACAAATCTGAAATGTTTTTCTTGCAGTAATCTTGTTTTCTGGTGTGTATAAATACTACATGTTTTCGGTCTCCAGATACCCAAAGAAGCTGGTGCAGACATATTCTGTTTTCCCAAACCAGGATGAGATGAGTGATGTGGTTGTTCAACCGTACAACTCGCTACTCACGCTGAAGAGGCTCACGCAGAATGCTGACTGTGTGGTGAGCAGCAACCTGTGAATAGATGTTGATTAATCCCAATGCTGTCCGCGGCTGTAAATAACCCCACAAGATGCATTTGAATATTTTACTGACACCTGGTTAACTTGTAATCTTCCCATCTGAATAAACTAAAGGCAACAAAGTGCAGCACAATGGCCAAACGGTTCCAAAGGTGAAACAAGACTACGAAAATTATTCCCCCTATTAACCCTCCTGTTGTCCTCATATTCTGTATACATCCCCTGTGTGCCAGGTCAAAATGACCCGTCTTCACTAAACCCCTAATATAAGCAGCTTAATTGAATTTGATAAACCAAATCTGATTTTGCTTGAAAAAACAACTTTTCATGTGAATACCTGAGTTTTCCCTCTTCACCTGGCAGAAAGACCGCAGACACCACTTGTCTTATTTCAGCGTACTGTCATCTGAAGCACCTTTATAGCCTCTGGGAATCCACAAAGGGACAATATTTTTCTATTTGGGTCAGATCAAAGGCAGCGCAGTCCTCCAGAAGACCACCTGTCTTGTCTTTTTTACATCTGCTATTGATTGATCTGAGACAGAACTAAAACATTCTCACATTCTGTGGAGTGTAACTAACTCTGGGACTGTGATTTCAACTCAGTCTGACTCTTGGGTCATTTTGACCCGGAGACTATCTTTGTACAGCTCACGTGGAAACATGCATAAAGGTAACAATTCATTTTTTGTTATGTCGGGGTCAATCTAGGAAAAGTCATCAAATTTCAAGTTGGAAAAAATATTGTTTAGTGAATTTTTTATTTGTTTTTAACACAGTGGTGGGTCATTTTGACCCGAGGACAACAGGAGGGTTAACTTTCATGGCTAAGTTTTATGTGTCTGGTGTAAATGGCAAAGGTCAGAGGAAAGGAAGTAAACATTAAATTAACTTAAGACATCAAAAGCATCAAACTTTGATATGATTAATGCTAAATTCACTCTCACAGGCCTGTTATAAATGTTGCTGTGCTATAAAAACACCATTTTAGAAAGTGGAACTCATACTGTACTGGCTCAGCTTACTTATGTGAAACTATATAAACAGTATAGCACAAATATGTACACAGCAATTGTCACACTGTAGTGAAATTATATGGTTTAACTACTACAAACACATCAGGAAGTTAGGGTTTATTTTCTTTACAGATATTATCATGAAACTTGAGTTTGAAGCGTAATGGTTCCATATATTATTTTTGGTGTAATAATACAAGTCTCTCCCATAAAAAATGACATTTACTGGTATTAAACAACAGAAGTTATGAATGAAAATTGCATTACATTTGCATTAAATTCATGATGTAGATGTCAATAAATGGTCACATATGTTCAGTTGAATATGTGAAGTTCGGTTGTGAGACTTTAATTTCAAAGCAGACTTGATTTTACAACTACCAACTGTATATAGAAGAGGATCTTTAAATGGTTATTTCGTTAAAGAAGTACTTTTTGTTACTGGAGTGCTTTTGTAGCCACCACTACAGAAGTAAAGTGCTACGCCAGCATCGGGACGACACAAATTGAACTTATTAAATCTCAGTCTTAAATTGGTGATTGTATTAGTCTGAGATGCTGTGACAGTCTAATGGCGTTTCCTCTCTAATACCTACTTCCTCGAGGGTCTTGCATAAGGCCCTCACATTGATTAAATTAGCCAGAGAGCTAATAGAATCTGCCCAAGAATTGGCCCTCCTGTTGTGACTGTACAGTGTGCCTTTTATGTGCAGCTCTCCTAACAACAGCACACTGTTGTTCTTAAGAGGTTCCTTGACTGCGTCATTATTCTGATATCCTCTTTCCTTAACATTGGAGCAGTGTATTGACTTTCACTGCGCTGTTGTGCTGGAGGGAGTCTCTTCCTCTGTTTTCATTTGTCTAATAACTGTGCTCTGTCTTTGTGCATCAGGTGGTTTTGGATAACACGGCTCTAAATCGCATTGCCACAGACAGACTACATATCCAGAACCCCTCATTCTCCCAGATCAATCAACTGGTGAGTAGGCGTCATAAAACAGTGGTAACAGGTTTTTTAACCTTGTCACTCAGCAGAGTTTATTTTATTTTTTTAACCCCCCCACCCTGCCTTTGAACAAAGCAAATGTTGAGACAGACTGTAAGGAGACGCATGCTCACTTCCAAATGATGAGATTCACAAAGTAGTTTGACAAGTCAGGGGTTTGTCAGACTACATTTCAGGTTTCTTAGAAATGAGTAGCACATGGCAGCTACTTGACAGGAGGCACACATGTGCAGGGTTTGCAAAGGTCCTTAAAGGGTAAAAAATATGTGTAATTGTAGACTGCCAAATATCTTAAATATGATCTTGACAGGGTTAAAAATTGATTTAAGCCCTAAAGCACTACAGTGAGAGCTAAATTAGTGGATGTCGAAAATAATGTATTTGAAGCCTGTTGCACCTCGTGGAAACAGTTCCACTTGCAGGTTCATTTTTATTGGGGGGTTTATTCAGGTGTTTTAAGTTACAAAGAATACATAGAAAAATTCAGTGCAAGTCTCACTTTTCAGCTCTGTTATTTAAAAAGATATTTTTTTCAAACCATGTCAAATTATCTTAACAAAGGGGAGTTGTATCTCCTGTTAGTGTAGAGAACTGCATGAGACCGTAAAAAAACAAATGGGACTGTAAACCATCGAATATTGTATTTTCAAATAAAATACTGAGCTGTTTTGAAAAGAAAATAACCTGAGCAGGAAGATTCTGAAAGATGAAATTCATACTGCTATAACTTAGTTTTCCTTTATGATCTGCCATAACTGAATGTTTTCAAGGCCTCTATTGTTATTAAAATTGGCATTGCTATCTGTACATTTTTTTTTTTTTATTGTTAGATGTAAACTATCCTCATTGACACATTATTCTATTCATTATTCTTCAGCGTGATGGGATGCAGATCTTAAATTGCATTCATCATGTTCTTATAAACACTTGCCGAAACCTGCAGAGTCTCTGCTTTGAACTGTATATATAGAAAAGTCTGTACCTAACACACACTTCCTTCACACAGGTTTCCACCATCATGTCTGCCAGCACAACCACCCTGCGCTACCCAGGTTATATGAACAACGACCTCATTGGCCTGATTGCATCCCTCATCCCCACCCCCCGCCTCCACATCCGCATGACTGGGTACACACCACTCACAACCGACCAGTCGGTGAGTTCATTCAAGTAACGAAATGGCATCTGCTCTGATGAAACGATACAAAGGAGGTTTTCATATTAACCCTCTCAGTTTATTGTTAGGCTGGGTTTCATTTGCAGAAACTAGAAGCCTACTGTTGGAATTTGTCAATAGCTGGTTCATTTTATTCCAGCCCTCGTATTTTGTTTAAACATTCTTCTTTTCCATTGGGCTTTGAAGTGATTACTGAGCATGTAGCAGGTAGACGAAGTCCGGGTTTTATTGAGCATTTATACTGAGGATGAAATAGCCATGCACAGACATGCTGTCACCACATGTTGACCAATTTGCCTAATCTGCATGGGCCTATAGATAACAGTGGAGATGTGGAAAACGGACAGTAGAGAGATACTTTTTAGTTCTGTAGTACTGGGTATGTTGGATATAAACAGTTTTACTTTTAGCACTATTTATTTTAAATGCATACAGTCCCTGAAATGTTATGTTTCATTGACGTTAATACATTTTCTGTTTCAGGTTGCCAGTGTGAGGAAAACCACTGTACTCGATGTAATGAGAAGGCTGCTGCAGCCCAAAAATGTGATGGTGTCCACAGGAAGGGAGAGACAGCCAAGCCACTGCTACATCGCCATCCTTAACATCATCCAGGGAGAAGTGGACCCCACACAGGTACTAACATACAAGAAATACAGGTGTAATGATAGAAGTGAACACATTTAGAGACTCGTGTGGTTTATTTCCATACCAGGTGCATAAAAGTCTCCAAAGGATCAGGGAGCGAAAGCTTGCAAGTTTTATTCCCTGGGGTCCTGCCAGTATCCAAGTTGCATTGTCCAGGAAATCCCCATACCTACCCTCGGCCCACCGAGTCAGCGGCCTGATGATGGCCAACCACACAAGCATCTCCTCTGTAAGTTTCCCCTCTTTAGGTAACATCACCGCAACCTGTTCAGTTACATTCTCCTGCAGCTTGTGCTTAGACGGTAGATTTACAAGCAGGCCAGACCAGTGTCTGTTTGTTCTGAGTCAATACTGTCAAAGTACATGGATTGACTGAAAACCCCCACTCCAGTAGATCCAGGGGAATTCCGCACAAATGACGTTCGGGATAGTGATACTGCCAAACAAGACATTTCCTCAAAAATCTAAACGTTCTTTCATTGCTGGTGTAAAACATGAGCTGTGAAAGAAAATGCAGTCCTGTGATGTCATTAAATTGCGTCATCTGACATGATTGAATATTCCCTTGTCAGACCACAATGCCAGAATGAAACTTTGTCTCATTTCATGGAAGGTAAAGGGAAATTCTAGTCATCCAAGCATTTCCCTGTGAAGTCAGACATGTGTATTCTTTTTTCTGGGCCTTAAAAAACACTGTTTTAGAGCGCTAAAAAAAAAAAAGAACATGAATCAGATCCTCTTTTAGGGTGTCAGATGGACTTTTGATTTCCTTTCTCTTGCTGTCCCACAGTTGTTTGAGCGAACGTGTCGGCAGTATGACAAGCTCCGTAAGCGCGAGGCTTTCTTGGAGCAGTTCCGCAAAGAGGACATATTCAAGGACAACTTCGATGAGCTGGACAACTCCCGTGAAGTAGTCCAGCAGTTGGTAGAAGAGTACAGCGCAGCCACACGGCCTGACTACATTTCCTGGGGCACTCAAGAACAGTGAATAAAATCTTTCTCGAACCTTGATCCAGTCAGCATATAAATGTGTAGGTAGTTTCTCATTCAATTCACATGCCCCCTCTTTCCTTGTATAAATAGAATTTTCTTCACGTCTGTACAGACAGGTATTTGGCTTCAACAGCTTATCTGAAGTTATTTATTGGCTCGTTGGCATGTAATAGTCTAGTATACTTGTTTCAAAAATAAGATAAGTAGAGTGGGTTTTTATACCTATAAGATATTAACCAAATATGAAATGGGAAAACTGTATTTTTGGGGCCCGTATTATGTTGAGATTCTATAACACAACTTGCATTGAATGGTTCTTACCTTATACTTCTGTGAAGGCAGGTTTCTTGTCTGTACAGCAGTTTAAGTGAGCTAACGTTTTTCCCTTTTTGTTGCCTTTTGTCCACTGGTCCTGGTAATGTTAAGGCAACCTGCTGCCTTGTTTTTGTCTATTTTTATACTCTATATATTTACTATCTTTTTGTGCAGTTGATTTACAGTAAAATGTCAACAGTCTAAGAAACAATTGCCTTGAATAGTGGGAGTAGGATTGACAGAGCTTGCATGAAGGGTAATGCAGGCTCTTGCATCCCAGGCTATTTGCTCTGTCTGCTGCTGATGTGCTCATTCTTACCATGACCAGGAAGAATGTGAAGCTGAAGTTGGGCTCAAGCCAAAACAAAAAAGTCTATATAACAGCCGCATGAGGCGTGTTGACATTTTAACAGCGCTTGTCATATACAACAGAGAAAATAACTGTTTGCACACAAGGATAGATCTCATTTCAACACTTCTTCTCTATGCTTGTAAATAGACTTAAAAGAATAATCTTTTCTCTGGTATTCTATGGTCTCCAGATGGACATATTGTTTTATGTTGCTTTGCTAGTTGGACCTGTTTAAGAGGATAAATAAACACATTTTCTATACATTTTGGGGGTTTTACCTCATTGCATTTGTGTCATGTATACGGGAACATTTGGTTCTAAAGTAAACCTACTTCCAAAATGATGAAACACCTTCACTGTTTTTTCACCTTTAGCTACTGTGGCTCGCAGGCCAATGTCTTTTCATGTAACTCAGTTAAGGCTCATTACCTCAGTGGAACGTAAAACCACTTACTCAACCAGCTATTGTTTTTAACCAGAAAAGCTACAGAGGCTCTCAGCTGGCGCCAAATGTCAGCTTTTTAGAAAATGTGCCTGGTTCAAAACAATGGTCTTACTCTGCTTCACTAGTCTAAACCCCAGTTTCTGAAGATTAAATGGGAAACGCGGACTGAGCGCACACAATGGTAACAAAGGCAGAGTATGTTAAAATGGTGCTGTTTTTTATTAATTACATACAGTATTTATAGTTTTTATTGCACTTCCAAGTTAGTTAAAACAAACAATAGTGCAATGAACTATACACACATTACATAAAAAGGTACCATGCAGCATACAAACAAGCTTAATACAAAGCAACATCCGCAGTTTGATTTTTTTTTTTTTTTTTTTTTTCTTTTCTTTCCTTTTCATACATGTAGCTTCGAGCTGCCTGCAGCTGCAGTAGAAAAAGCAAAAGGGCCTGCTTCTGTGCAGGAGATAGGGCTGACTGTGCAATGACGTCAAGGCCTTCCACGGTGAGAGGATTTAAGTCTGGAGTTTTTAGGCTGGCTATTGTAGGGGTTTTTCTAGCAGACGGAACTGTAAAATTCACTTAAGATGGCTATTTATGGTCTTGAATTCCTACATGGTCATCTACAATAAAACAGGGTGTGTGAAGGATACAATTATTGGTGTGATACGGAATAAATGATGAAAACTGAAAAGTCACATGCATTGGGGAATCTGTCTGCTTAGGGATAAATTCCTATAAAAGCTCGTTACAAAAAAAAGAAACATCTTTGGTCCATTCTCAAACCTGGGACTTGCAAAACTTTGGCTTCAACAATACTCAACCAGTGAACACAAAGACGGTGCTACACAGGATTTACACATTTGCACTGAACCAAAGACATTTGTAGCTCTGATCAGTTAAATGAAACCTAATTTAAAAATGTATGCAGTCTGCATTTAAGACATAAGGACAGTTAAAAAACAAAAAAAAGAAAGCAAGTCTGCATAAATAATACTAAAAAGCATCCATTAGAAAAGTCGAAATAGCAGAGGGCTAGATGGGAAACATGGTGTCACCAATTAAATGATCCGTGTGGGGTTTCATTTGTACTCTACAGAATATATACACAGTGAAAATAACAATTAAAAAAAACAGAGAAGCACCTGTTATTTTCAGCGGAGTAGAGCTGCATTAGGGTGGTAGCTGACATAAGCACATTTATCCAACGAGTCAAGTGTTAACCAAGACAAGCAGCATGACAAAGGACAAATCAGAGCATTTGGTATGAACAATGTAGAAACAGCTCCAACATCCTTTGGTTTTTTGTGAAATAATTAATCCAGATCTTGAATGCCTCATCCAAGAAATGAATTTGTTGATCAAATATAAAAAAAAAAAAAGATCCACACAGCTGATTTTCCCATAGGTAAGAGTCTATATGGTCGTGGCAGCCAAAGTGACTTCGCTACAGAGTTCAACATCTGTTTCCAGTTCCAAGATCACATGGCTTACTGCATCAACAGTTCCAGGTAATGTAAGCCTGGCCGGGACCTTATGAAAACTCAGTCTCTGATGAACATAGGGGTGTGTGAGAGAATAAGTGAATGTGTGTGTGTATGTATGTGTTCATGACAGAAGTCTGCCTTCGAGGAAAAGGCAACAGAAATACAGCACACTTGCAGAGTGGGGAAAAGAATGAGGCAATGTAGTGTTTTCACTTTAAGTCATACCTTCATAAGGGGAGTACCACAGTTAACCGGTGCCGTAACCATCTCCCTCAGGTCACACCAACTTGTCACATTGTTGGGTGAGCCGAGGGTGAGGCGGTTGCCATGTAGGGCAACAGCCGTGCCTGCGTGACAGGATAGAGGGTGGGTGGGTGTGTGTCACCTCATCAGCAGCCGCACTGGTTTCTGTGGGTTTCTGGCCTCACTTCCAAAACAGAACCCCTTGCCTCTCCTTCCCGTCCCGTCCCCTCCCTCCTCTATCACTCCTTCAGCTGGAAAGCTCAGCAAAGGTTTATTTTCACGGATGGGGAGTGAAAACAGCCCTCTCTTTGTTTTGGCTGCTGTGCTGCTCCCAGTGGAAGAGGTGCGGGGGCCTGAGGACTGGGGCGGTGCCTCAGGGGCCACGTGTCTGTAGGTGGGCGGCAGGGTTTTTTTTTTTTGTTTTTTTTTTTTGGAAGGGTATATGGTGCGTCTCAAACGGGGTGTGAAGGTAGCTCCAGGAGGGTGGGCGTTGGCATTGAGGTCAAGTGATGGAACCCCACCTCTGTGCTTTCTGAGATGGTGATGTCTGCATCTTCCACTTTCCCTCGCTGGTGACGGATGGCACTGAAATACGCATTCATCAGCTGCATGATCTCAGTCAGCTGTGACAGAGAGAGAGAGAGAGAGACAGAAAGGGAAGGAGAGGTCAGATTGGTGGCAGTCTCAGTGTCTGGCACCGTCACAGGAGGGTGGAGAACCATGATGTCATCCAGCTGCAAGAAAAACTGGATCATCCAGAAGCTGAGCGTGATGATGTTTTGCAGATTCAAGAGGACACGCGTCTTGACAGAAAGACACCTCACGTATGTGGACACGACTATTTTAACATAAGGTTGGACGGTATTGGATCAAAGTCAAATGTTGAACCATTTTGGGTGAACAGTGATGCACAACATAATTAGATTTTTGTTGTGTGGGTAAACTGTCCACTGTNNNATGGTATTTACACTTCACAACAGACTCATTGTACAAAGAGCTCTGATAATAAACCAAATGGTATTCACACTTTTGACAGATTTTTTTTTTTTTTTAATGCAGTACTTTTACTTCTACTTTTACTCAAGTAGCAAATCTTTCAATACTTCTACTTGCTTTACTTAAGTACAAAACATTTTGAATACTTTTGTACTTTTACTTGAGTGAGGTACTGAAAGGTTACTTTTGACTTTAATCAAGTCATTTTGACAAGATGGTACTGGTACTTCTACTGCACTACTTTTATACAGTACTTTATACATCTCTGTTTACTAATGCTCACTAGGTATGGAAGACGTGTGAGGCTGAAGGGGAGTGTGAATGGAGTTCATAGATGTACTGGAAATTAATTTACACACTTAATGTGTTATCAGTGATTAATGTCTAATACTTATCAACTGGAGCACTGTTTTATCACCAGCTAAGTCATTTGACGGAATGTAGCTTAAAACACCCATAAATACATGTTGAAATTATATGCAGTTTGCATTAATTTATATTTCTAAGAATGTTTATATTACCCATCATAGAACCTGTAAATCTGACAGCAGATATATTTCCAGTTTAGAGGAGGGTGCTGTCAAAATTTTTTTTTTCTATTTTAAAGCTAAAATCCACTCACTGCTGAACATGAATGAGAACATTGCAGAATTATATAAGTTAGTAAGCCAGAAAAAGGGAAATACTGACCATGGACATGCAGAAACAGAATAGAAATGGCATGTTTTAGGATTTTTGAGAAGTAATTGAAGAGCTTTTCTATTATTTAATGAAAATAATAGATTGGATTTATATATAGCACTTTTCTAGCCACCCTTAAGCACTTTACACTATTCATTCACTCTCACATTTTTCCTCTGGTGGTGGTAAACTATGTTTTTGTTGCCACAACGGTCCCAAGGCAGACTGACGGAAATGTGGCTGAGGATTTCTTCCAAACAGCCCCTCTGACCACCACAAAACATTCATATACCAGTGAAAGTGGCACTGGAGGCAAGGAGGGTGAGGTGTCTTGCCTAAGGGCACAATGGACTGACGAGGACAGAGCGGGATTCAAACCGCCAACCCTTTAATTTGGATTTTTCTTTTATCTCAGACATAGGTGGGTGTCTCTCACCTGACATGTTTTGGTGGGAATCTTCCGCCAACCCTTTAGTTATTAGACAACCCACTCTACTGAGCCATAGTGGTTAAGTCATTAGCCAGATACAGATCAGATGTGTCAAATTAATTTAAATTTCTGTGGTAATAGTTATGAGGCATTGGTGAAAAGACTGTGACATGCAGTTCAGAAATACTCGTAATCTGGCCTCAAATGATCAATAAAAACTCTCACTTGTTCTACGGTACGACACTTGCCAACATTAAAACTGTTAAAATGAAAATAGCCAAAAACATGCATAGTTAATACCATACATTTAGGTTCTTTTAAAAAATATCTTTCACAATGATCCCACCTTAAGTCAGTGCAGTCAGCTGATTCCTCTCAATTATTTTCTCAAGGATCACAGAAAATGTGATCTGAGTAATTTTGCTTCACGTAGAGGCAAAATTACATGTTTTCACTGAACATTTTTAGTGTTGCCAGATTTTAAAGACTGAAGTTGACTTAAATTCACGTGCAACTTTGTAGAATACATTTTTACCCTTTCAGTTGACCAGTTTCTAATCAGTGTTGGGCAAGTTACTCCAAAACTGTAATCCACTACTTATTACTTGTTAATGTCATTTTAAAGTAATGCCTTACTTTACAATATTACTCTATTGAAAAAGTAAGGCA
>JAPTYR010000030.1:26190675-26201413 GCA_029814505.1 Siphamia roseigaster | reverse complement strand
TATGTGAGTTTTATCACTATGTGATAAAATCATGAATCTGTACAAATGTTACTTTGCCAGAACACTGTGTCATCTGTTTTGTTTGGAACTGGAACATCTTAAGCTTGGACTTAAGCAATATGACTTCATGCCACAGACTGCTACTTCTTGTATGCACTTGTCCTTTTGTTGATATGTAATTCAACATACAGTACAGTATATTATGGATTATAATGAAAACTATATACTTGAGCTGAAATGACACTTTCTCTCTCTCTCTCTTTTTTTTTTTTTTACAGGTCATTTCACGTTTAAAAAAAAGGATGAGCTCCCTGATTTTTTCCTGTTCAATTGTCTATATTATTATTGATTCAGCCTATGCTATTCTATAATGTACAAATAGTGGACCTAATAAAGAAAACTAATAAATTAAGCATCTTACGAGTGTGTTTATTTATTTCTACAGTAAATCTTCTTTTCTAGAAGATGATTATAAGTTTTAAGTCTATAAGAACGTAAAATCCCATGCTCAAAATAGATACAGGCTGTTGTATAGTATCTATGAACATGTGAGTGGGTAAATAACTGTAAACAGTGTAAGCCCAACGTAAAAGACTAATGAGAGAGAAGCTCGTCTATGAAATAAAGTTACAGCTGATTTTTTTTAAATTGTTTTTTCATTTTTTAAATTTGGTAGGTGATTCTTGAGTCAAAGAACTTAAAAGAACTGTTTTAGGTGACAGAAATTTTAATGGCTGAAAAGACTTGATTCTGGCCAGTGTTTATTGTGTATTACAGGAGCCCTATTAGCTGTGCCCTTGCGCTACACTTCCTGTAGTCCAGTTTTAAACACATAGTACTGTGCAAATGTCTTCGGCCATCTTAAACTTTGTTGGTTTAGTGAAGTTGCCATGACCACCTACATACATTCCTCCGGCTCTGTAGTAAAATCCAATTGCGATATATGGAGGAAAAATCATTTCTACACCGGGTGATATTTAGTGTTTCCTCCCTTTGCATTCAGCATGTTTTTAACCCTGTTGTTCAGACACTATGAGATTTATTACATTGATTTTTGTAGTGTTTTGTACCAGGTTGCAACATATGTCAGATGCTTCTAATTGTGGTGCTTCTTGTCATGGGAACAGGGGTCACTCTAGTCACTTCAACCTTTAGAGCCCATTTAGTTCAGTTTTTTTGTGTCTTTTAAGGGCGTGAACATATTTCTTGTATTGTATCTGAAGGAAAGAGATTGAGTAAACAATATGTATGCTTATTTCAGCCCTGCAAAAACAACAAAGCCAAACGTGATCTAAGATTTTCACCAGACACTACAACTGCAGAAATAGGACATTGTCCAAGACGCATACCTCACATGTGGAATAAAACCCCATCAAAGTCAAGTCAGAGTGAGGATAAAAACTTAACAGACTTATTATACCGTTAATACATTTAATAGCATAGATCAGGTCTGCAATCCTGGTCCTCAAGTACCACTATCCTGCATGTTTTAGATCAGGGGTTCCCAAAGTGGGGTACGTGTACCCCCAGGGGTACTTGAAAGAAGCCCAGGGGGTACTTGAAATTTTTTTTTGTGAAAAATGCATTAAATATGTTCTCATGTTCTGAATATGTAATAAATAATGAGAATCAAAGCTGAAATATAAAACAGAGTAAATACATTCATTTAATAAAATTGACACTCCTGACCTTATTTCATTTCAATATTTAATTTTTAAAAATATTGTTGTTATTATTATTGTTGTTGTCTGTCGTCTTGTTTAAGCTTTGGTAACATTTGAAAAACATTTATATCTTATATTATTCAAGATGAGTTTGAGTAATTAAGTCAGTTTTTGTTGATGAATGGTTCATTTATTCATTCATGACCATGTTATTTATTTTTCTTGGCAAAGAAAGAGGGCACTTTTCCGTTTATATTTTGCACAAAATTAGCTTCGAAAGATTTATTATTTTAAATATATTAAAGTTAAATGTATATTGTTTGTTTAAAATGACACCTTTGGCACAGAAACACATTTTGCCTCATGTTTTCTATCAGAATTGCTGAAGTTAGAGTTGGGGGTACTTATATATTTATAATATAATATATTTCAGGGGGTACTCCACTGTAAAAAGTTTGGGGACCACTGCATTAAGGCATTACTTTAAAATAACAGTAACAAGTAATAAGTAGTGTATTACAGTTTTTGAGTAACTTGCCCAACACTTGTGTTCAAATATTTCAGAATGCCTGTTAACACAAGGTCTTCACAGAGATTCTCAGTGCATCTCACCTTTTGAGGTGGAATCGAAGGTACTTAAGCACGGTGGGCCCAGGCAGGAAGGTGCAGCTCATGCAGGTGAGAAGCTGCCAGTAGCGGAGGTGTGCAGCAGTGTACGGGGCAGGCGTGTAGCTGGTCTGCTTTACTAGTTGGCAGTAGACCTCATCTCGGAGGGGCCGCAGGTCCAGGCAGGTCTGTAGAACGCCCTGGATGATGGGAACCGACTCCCGCGCTGACTCCAGCTGCTGCAGGCAGTTGAAGAGTTTCACAGCCTCCTCGCGCACAGAACCATAGCCTTTCCCACTGTGATCTAGGTATAAAAAATATGATTTGAAGCAGATTCCCACTGCCCGAATGCAATATAATTTCTATTCATCACTATTATCATTAGAACCTGTAACTAGACACACACTTGATATGATGATGAATGACATGTACATGTTAAATACTTACATCTGTGCTCGAGGCTGCCGTAGGGGAAAGGCAGCAGAGGAGCGTACAGGGGTCCCTGGGTGTACTTCAGGATGGGGTTGTGCTGGTAGATGTGTTCAACTACCTCAGGGTTGAATTTATTCTCCTAAAACACACAAGAGACGGTGATATCAACAGACAGCGTTCTAAAAACTTTCATATGTGTCCAATATGGCTTGCGGCTTGTCAGTGAGCTAGTGATTGAGTATGTGCATTGGTCCATCTGGGGTGACCAGGTTTGATTTGACCCAGGTCACAATTCAGATCTGGTAACTTTCAAAGCAGCAGGAAAGGTCAAGTGATGACCCAGCAAACACACTAGCCTGACTGACACGTTATATTTCATCCGCTGGTGTCAATGAGTTTAGAGTGCGTGTGTTTGTGTCTTTTGCTGTGTATGCGTGTCGATGTCTTCCAGCGCTACAGATGGCCTCCATGCTCCTGCCCTCCAGCACCTGTTGCTCATTAGTAACGTTGCCACTGCTCTGGCTCTGTCCAGCTTCGTTGTGATCCCCCCCCCCCCCAAAACCTGCCACCTTCTTTCTCTCTGGCCACAAGACAAGCCTCCTTTACCCCTGCTTTAGTGGGGCAAAGTTGACACATTCTTCTGAAGTGTTTGGTGCACACTGGTGACAGGCTTGTCTGTTTGAACTGTGGGAATGAGATGCTGCTGTGGACCACGTGCAATGGGATACAGCACGATACAACCAGATGATATACACAGTTAAGCCTATAGTCTATCTCATATTTCCTTTGGTTTTGCTCTGGTACGTGTATTTTCACTAAATATTATTAGTTATCATGACACTGTGCTCATTGTATGACAACAATTTTGCTTTGTCGTCTCATGTCATTTTCCCCGAAAGAACTTAAAAAACCAAAGACTCGTGTTTCCATTTGCGGCTTGCTTTGAAGCGACATTGCCACATTCCAGGATGTCAGCGTCGAACTTTATTATTGCAATAATTAATTCCAAGTATCATGTATTATGATTGCTTTGTAATGACTATGTCTGGCAGAGGGGAACAGCTCATCTAAATAATCTAGGTCTCTTACCCATTTTTCTGTCTTTCACATATGGCCTTCGGCTGTGCGTCCAAGACTAAAACTAGAATCCCTGCTCTTCCTTGTATCTGTGCCTGCGGAATAAATCTATGCCTTCAAGATAAGCGAGCAATCCCTTTGACACAAACGCTCCTCTATTCATTCTCCCTTTGATTTTTACAGCAGCAGGCCTAATCTCACACTTCAGAGGGAACATAAATCACCTATTTGAAAAAGGACGTGTGTGTGTGTGTGTGTGTAAAGGTGACGGCAGGAGGAAGCAACATGCACAAAGTGTTAAAAATGACGAAAGGACCAATTGGAGTCATTGGAAGAAAAAATTGCACGAATAAAACGAGGTGCTGTAAAAGCAGGCTTCTTCCATTTCTCCAAAATATAAACTAGGCCCCTCCTGACGAAGCAGAGCGAGGCAGACGGAGGCCAGCAGATTAAACACTTTCTTTGAGATTAGAGACTCTCGTTGGGAGATTAAGTAGACAGGAGGCCAAGTAAAGGACTGCTTATCTGGCCCTGCTGTTTCATGCCAAGCCCTCCTTAATCTCCTCTGCCAAAACTGCCCCTCTCTTCACCCCAGGGGCAGACTGATGCAAGACGAGTCATCTGTCTGCTCAATGAGATTCCAGCACGCTGTGTTCTCTTGCAACCCCAGGTCTAAAAATACAGCCGTCACCCCTATAAACATACTTCATTCACTCCAACCATGTGAGGAGGTGAATCAAAAAGCCATTGCAGCTTTTTGAACATTCAATAGCTGGAAATGCGTTTATCACAAAATGACCTTTCGGTTTCATTTTTTGTTATTTTAGCTTTCATTATAGGCTGGAACTCATGTGGCGCATAAGATGAGGTCATTCGAAAGAGAAAAGCAACAGGAGGAAACTTTGGACTCTTGGCCCAGTGTGGCCGTGTGGTTTCCATGGTAACAGAGCTGCAGGGAATAATGTGTAGTCTGATGGCTGTTTGTGTTTGATGGCCTTTATCAATAGTAGCAAGTGTGTGAGGTTAATTTTGTATGTGTTGTGTGATGTACCTCAATATCTCGGATCAGAAGCTGGGTTGGCGTTTCCACCGGGGCTTTGGTGTCGATAATTTTCTGGATGGCACATGCCCAGTGAACAGCCTCGTTGAAGTGCTTGGTGTACAGCCTATAGCAGTGCTTCCGCCCGTATACTGTTATGCTCCAGTAGCCTGATACAAACATACCAAAAAATGTGTTATTCTGTATGCAATGCCACTTGGAATTTAACTGAATGTGGGCCAGAGCAATGAAATGTGAAATGTTCATATCTGGTGGTACTCTCTCTCCCTCCCTGATTTCCTCTCAGTTTCAGTTAGGATCAAAGATCAGTCCGAGAGGAATCTGGGACCACGCCAAAACCAAACAACACCGGTTATTCTACAGATGAGTTTGGATACAAGTGTGAACTGTGAAGTGTGTCTCCTCTAGGTGCAATAAAAGTTAAAAAAAAAAAAAAAAAAGGTGCACTTCCTCCTTGTGCACGGGAAGTATTAGACATACCCCAGGCAGCCGGGCCTGATCTGCATCCCCACAGCTGTTATCAAGCTTTCCTGCTACGTGACTTGGCACCAAATCCATCTTTCTTTAAGTGCTTAGTAGAAACCAAAATTAAGAGGTTTTACTACGAAGATTACAGTAATATTGCCATTGTCCATCTTCCAGTAAAGGGTCAAAGATAACATGGATAAAACCCGTAAAAGATGAAATCAGCGCCCTTAAGAGGAACTAATACTTCATGGTAAGAACCAAAAATACACAGAGGAAGCATATATTTCATGCATCTCTGATGTGTCGCATTGCTTAGGGGCTTAGGAGGAACACAAAGCTATTCAGTAATGAAAGAGCCAATGGTGTGACAAAACCACTGTAGTGCACTTCTGTCAAGAAAAGTCCCTTGGAATATTGAGTTAACAAGAACTATGTTTGGGTTTGTACAAGGAATTGGATGATTTAAGAGGTTTGGTAAAGTCCGCAAGATATAATCCCCTCTATTGATGGACAGACAGAGACGCCGACTGAGGGCGACATGTTTGAGTAATACTGAGATTCAAAAAGAACAAGTCATGTCTGTGTCTCTTGCAGGACATCAAAAGGTTTTCCTGTTCATTCTCCTTTGTTTCTTTAATTCCAGTTAGGAAAGTGAGATGCCCTGGCCGATTACTCAAATATGTGGTTTCTAGACCAACTTTGAGCCATGTTTTGGATAAGGCACAGCTGGGGTTTCCCCAGACTTACTCACAATTACCAGTGTTTGTAAGAAAAGAAAGTAGACCACAAGAATCACATACATATCATAAACCCCACGGCAATTTCCTTGGAATATTTTAAAATATCTAATCATTTTTTGCCTTTGGGAAATTACACACATCTTACTGGACTTTACACAGATGATGGGTTAGTATACTGTACATGACTGTACGTTGGCTTTGCATCAGCCTGCATACACATACATGTGGGTGTGTCATGCTCACCCGTCTCTTTGTAAGTCTGTTTGTCTGGCCAGATGACAGAGCAGAGGTTGGTGAGGACGAGCGTGCCCAGTCTGCGGGCACCTTTCTCTGGTCCAGTGTAGTAGTCTAGGGAGTCCTGGGTCAGCACAAACCAGTACCGGCGCTGTTTGATCCAGTTCCCCCGCACCTCCCGCAAAAGCCATCCTTTAAACACACAAGCAAATAGTTGTTATATGACAATTTAACCTTAAATGAAACAATATGTATGTAGGCGTTATACAATATCCTAACAACCCTAAGTAAAAATGGAGCGTTTGTTATTTTAATGAAACAGCTGAAAGTAAAAATGTATGTTAATATAAACATTAAGGGGATACGATGCTCAGTGAAATTTGAGTTTTAGATATTCAAAGCTGAATTTGTTGATATATACCTTATAGTTCAGAGGTATAGTAATCCATAGCTTGTGTCAATCATAAAAATACACTTGGACCAGCTGTTACATTAATTTCTCAGGCTCTCCTTTTAGTAACAGGTAAACATTCCTCTTGATAATAGTTTCTGTGATAGGTATGTTACTAAAGGCGCTACTAAACCAGTGCTCCTGCACCTAGTTATACTAAGAATAATCCCTAAGGCATGTAATTGTCCATAAAGTTTGATGTAGTCTGTGTGTGCCTTTCTTGTTGGGGTAAATGGTAGGGGATAAAAATATAGCCAGCTAATGGCATAGGCATTAAAGCCTGCATGCAGTCAACATAATTACTACTTTAGAGTGAGAAAAAGTCAAAGTGAGAGAGTGTTGCTGGAACAGTGCGACACAGAGTAAAGCAGACCTGGCTTTAGCCATCTCAGAGGCATGCCTGCTGGTCCTGCCAGGCTTGGCTCTACAAATCAAGATTATTGTGCTCCCAAAGTCCTGAGGCTTTGGAAGCTGCAGTAGTCCAGATCCACTTTTCCCAAACAGCAATGAGCCACCTCTCCCTATCCAGCAATGTGTGCAAATTATTCCTAATAAATATTTAATCTCAGACTAGATAAACAAACCTTTGGCAGAGTCCTGGCCAGATGCTGCCCTGAGAGAAATGAACAGAGAAGGGGTTGTAAGAGCCCTGGTAGGGGGTCACAGTTCATCCAGAGGGCTGATGGACAGGATGGCATGGGTTCTAGCAAGACATCTGGACTATTACCAGCCTGGGTGGGTCTATTTTCAGGGACACACAAATGATCTACCCTGGCAGTATGCCACATGTGACATGGCTTTGCATGTGAGTGCATATGGTGTGTGCATACATATTTGCGAGTGGTTTTTAAAGGAACAATTAGGCTTTCCACCCTGTGAAAACAGGAGTGACGCCACGCCAGCATCACAACTTCCTCTGTGGTTAAAAAGCTGCGTGCCACCTGTCAGCCCATTTCCATTTTGCCTGCATCGTTCTTCCCTCCGCTCTCACTCTATTCCCATTTACTTTAATCTTTCCCATTCTCCTCTTTCTTTCCCTGGAAATGGTTTTCCCAGGCTGTGCAAAGCTTCTACCGCTTTGCTGGTTCTCCAAAATAAAAATATAGAAAGTGGAGGGGGCAAAGGTTCAGTCTCTCAGGCTATGTTTCCTGTTTGAGAATGCTTCTATAGGGTATAAGTAGCAGGTTTGAACCCACCATAAACCCACCCAATATAGCCCAAAGTAATAAACTCTGGAGGTACTTATCACCACATCAGAGGGGAACAGCATAAAAACGCAATGTGAAATGGATAAATAAAAACTATGAGGTAAGTCAGGATAAGCTTGCTGACAGACTGGATGTTTCACTCGAGGGGCAGACAAGCTGACTCGGTGAGAGCCATGGAGAGAAGGGCATGTTGGCTACCTTGACGCCTGTGGTACAGACATGGGACATCCCACAGATGCTTCTCTTTTTGGGAACTTAAAACGGTGGGACAAGCAAAAAGAAAAAAGAAAGACAGGAAGAGAGAGGGAGAGAGAGAAGGAGAGTCCTGGGACCCCCTGTATAACCCTCCCATGGTCCCCCATCTGGATCCCATCTCTGTGGCCGGCTAATGTCTCCCCTGGGGACCACGGCTCACCCTTAATTTGTTTCATTTGTGACCTATGACCTTCAACGCCCCTTCCCCCTCAAACACAGACTGAGCAAACAATCTCTTTGTGTATTTCCAGCTCTTAACTACAAACCTCAGCCTCCTGTCATCTGTTTGTTCATTGGACTTAAATGACACTGTAATAAAATATATGCAAGTACAGCTGCAAAGTTAATTTCATGCATACAAAAAAAAAAAAAAAAAAGATTATTCTGCTGGTTGTGTGGTTTTTTTTTCCCCGTTCAGGGACAGTTTCACTTTCTGCAAACTTTGTTTTTGCTTTTAAACATCAAAAATTGTCATCACGTCAACCACACGTCAAAAACACTTGCAAGATGACAGAAGAATGGTACTTATCCATATCCAACATGCTGAAATACTGAAGAGAACTTAACCTTATTCAATCTCCTTTTGGATCAAACAGTCAAACAGATTCAGCAGCAGTTTACTGGAGCATGATGAGGTCTAAATCATGTGAGGAGCAGTTCATTTTTATTGTAAACCAACGAAGGTATGTCAATAAACCAATGTCAACATCCCTCTACAACCCCCCCTCATCAGCCACCAGCAGTGATAGTGCTGGCCTATTTTAAATACTAGGGCAGTATATTTACCCCATATAGCCTGGGGATATCCAGCTGAAAAGTGGCACGTGTAAAGGCCCCAGTCGAGGTCCAAGGATGTCCTCATGCAGTGCACAGACAGAAATGTGAGGTAATATTTCACTGCTGGCTGGTAGATTTACAAGTGTAAACTCTGAAATGCTTGGTAACAATGTAATTATGGCTGAAGAAAAATCAGCATCCTAATGTTTTGGAGGGAAAGTGCATGCAGCAGTCAGACAGAGACAGACAGAGGACATCAGTGAGGGGGGGGGGAGCCAACGGCGCATAGTAACTGCTGTCAGAATTAGGCAATCAGACTGCCGCCATCCCAAACAGGACGCAACTTATCCAAGTGCTGGCATTTTACTTCTCCTATTCAGTAGCAGGAAGAAAAAAAAATATAAAAAGAAACGAAAATGACACTGAAATATATTATGAGATCATTCCTCAAAAGTATCACACATGGAGGATGGCGCTCCGGGTGCCAGTAGCAATCCTTACACGAACACACAGAAAGAGGGGCTGAGTGGGAGCAGCTGTGGGCCACATGTGGTCAGAGAGGGGCTGGCGACAGTGAGACAGCACAGCATGGAACTGGAACACTACATATTAGACAGTCTCACCAAGCCAGACCTGCCTCTACACTTTGTTTTAGTGCTGTGCTAACACTTTAGAAAGGTCTAGCTGAATCCATTATCATTCTGGAATTGGACAAACAACTGTCTGCTTTGTTTATACTGGTTTTAACTAATCACAATCCTACCGTCTGGTGCAAAACCATGCAGTCAACTTGTTTTAGTGGAGCATTTGCAAGTGAGCCATAGTATTACAGTGGCAAAAAAAAGGCCATATAATGTAAAGCTGCCTTGTTTTATAGCACAATTCAAGTCATTTAGTTTGTAGACTTTCAATAGTCTCACAACACATTACAAGACAATGTGGAGAACAAAATATACACTATAGACAGCAGAACTCCCAACACTAAAAGGATCACAATATAAACATGAATATTTTATATCCTCTTAAGACCCAGCAATGTATTTTTGTCCTCTGTAGAGGACAAGAGTTTCACAGCTTCACTTAAAAAAGAAAAAAAATCCACTGAAAATGACATTATATTAAAAAATATATTAAAATGTATCTGAAAGAAACTGCTTGCGTCATTCTGTTTTCAATTAAAGGCAATTATTTAATGTAAAATGGCAAAAAAATAAAAATAAAATTACTCTTACTGGGTCTCATGAGGTTAAACTGGATTTTCTATTGCACCCTGAATAAAAACATGCTGCTTAAAGGGTTAAATCTCAAGCAGATTAAAAGTGAAGTTTCTCCTCAGATGTGAAGTTTTTATTTATTATTATTTTTCTTTTCTTTTTCCAGTATTTCCCCTAATCTTGAGCTGGAAGCCTTGTTTAAGCGTCACTTCACCCAGGTGGAGTTTTACCAAGGGTCTGTCCTCAACCCACATGACCTGGCCAGAGTCAAGGTAACCGTCAGCAAACACACAGACACCATGTGGACAAAAGTATTGGGATCAGAGGTAGAAGATTTAACATCGTAATCATAGATAAACAAAATAAAACAGCTTCCGTCCACCCATTCAGACGTTACGGGCCAAATAGAAGGTCCAACTTTACCCACAACATTTAACTCACTTTACCCCACACTTTTCAAACCAAACTCGATCCAGCATCAACCATCTCATCTCATTATCTGAACCCGCTTCATCCTCACTAGGGTCACGGGGGTCGCATGGAGCCTATCCC
>JAPTYR010000030.1:25974292-25985033 GCA_029814505.1 Siphamia roseigaster | reverse complement strand
CTCACCACACATACACACACACATACACACACATATACACACACACACATGCAGACACAGATCCAGTGGCTGCTCTGTTTCTCTCACTCTCACCCACTCTCACCACTTTCTCTCTCGCTCTCTCTCTCTCTCTTTCACTCTGTGTGTCTCGCTCCTTCTGTCTCTCACTCCATTCCTCTGGGCTCTGCATCCACTCCTTCTTGCTTCTTCTCACAAGTCAGATTGTGTTTGTAAGTACGCGCTGAATGTCTCCCTCCGTATACTTGGGTCTTTCTGTGTGTGTGAGTGACTGGTTGGCTACTTTAGTGTGACTGAACTGAGCACTGAGGTGTATCAAGTGTATGTGGGTCTCTGTCTCACCCTCACACACTCGCCGCTCCTCTTGCAACTCTTCTTGGGATCTCTGGGTCCCTTTCCTCGGTGACAGGCTCCCCACACCAAGCAGTCACCATTTCCGCCCCCGGGAGACCCACGCTGGCAGCGCAGCCCCTTCCCCGACTCAGCATCGGGAGGAAGACCCTGGTGGCGGCTGCCGTGGGGGTTATGCTGGTCCTGGTGCTGGTGGTCCTCATCCCCGTGCTTGTCAGCTCTGTGGGCACAGATGCCAGCCACTACGAGATGCTGGGCACCTGCCGCATGGTGTGCGACCCCTACCTGAACAAGGGCACTCCGGCCAGCAGCACCAGCTCCACGGGTCTTCAAGCTGAGGCTGAGGCTTTGAGTGACCACAGCAACGTGCTTCCACCGTCCACCTTATTACAAGGCCCACAGGGGAAGCCTGGCAGACCAGGCAAGCCTGGACCCCCAGGACCGCCAGGTGAGCCAGGACCACCGGGACCAGCAGGGCCTCCAGGTGACAGAGGAGATCAGGGAAGGACTGGAATTTTGGGTCTGGGGGGAAACGGAGCTATCAGCACGGCCACCTACAACACGGTGCCTCGGGTGGCCTTCTATGCAGGGCTAAAGAATCCACACGAAGGCTACGAAATCCTCAAATTCGACGATGTAGTCACCAACCTTGGCAACAATTATGATGGCATTTCGGGCAAGTTCATCTGTAGCATACCGGGCACATACTTCTTTATCTACCATGTGCTGATGAGAGGAGGAGATGGCACCAGCATGTGGGCAGACCTCTGCAAAAATGGCCAGGTCAGTACCACAGAACTTTTCCTCTTACTTTCTTTTTCCCTTGAAATTCATCCTGAGTCTTAAAATCCTCAATTCTTTGCTCTTCATTTTTCCAGCCTTATGTGTGTGTATCTGTGTGTGTAAAAAAAAAATCCGTTCATTGTAGTGAGCCGTAGCTATTATTCGCTAGTTGTTTTGTTTTTGTTTGTTTTTTTTAAAAGCCAGTGAATAAAAGTGACATTGCCGGGAAAGCATGCGCATCTGCCGGTGCCACTAAAGCCTAGAGCGCACAGCTGTGGCACGGAGCGCGCCTGGAGATAAAGATGCGTTGACTGGTCGCAACACGCGTCCCTTCTTCCATGATACATCCTGACAGACCAGCGTCCCGCGATCTTTTGGATGCTGACCGTTTGGACTGAGCAGGGAGTTCACCACATCCGCTTTAAATCCGACTGTAAAATGTATTAAACCAGCTCAGATTTCCAGCGTTTTTTGTTGTTTTTTTTTTTTTTTAGAATGAGATTTAAGTCAATTCAGGCTGTCTTTGTTCCGGTGTGGTGTGTAGTAGTTCAGAGCAGAATGGACAAACTGGAGTGACAAAAAGACATTTCAGGAGTTGAATATGTAGGAATGAATGAATATATGATCGTAATGGTGGATTTTTTTTTATGAAGTGTTTATCTCGTGAAATGATATAAAAGTTAGAATCCGTGTACTTTCCCTCGTAATCATTAATGTTATGATTATTATTTTTGCATGCAATAAAAAGTCTGTGCACGCAGCTAAAATCCTCATTCCGTTATTTCAGATCATAACTTTTATCCGTCGCTTCGCAGGATTGCGTAAAAGACGAGCGTAAAAAAGATGAAGACCTGTTTCTGAGGACATCTGGACTATACCTGGAAGCCCACCGGATGCGTCTTTGCAGTCATTTTAAACACATTAGGATAACTCCGCCATCTATTCTCAGCTTCTGTGATGCATCATTTTAATGGTGCTCTAATTGTATTTTGCGCCCCGGAGGGTCTTCTCACGTTGGTAATGTGTGCCAGTGTAGTTTCCAGTTTTCCGATCAGCCGTCAGATCTATTATCTCAAAGTGGCTGTGAATTTCGTTTGAGGAAAAGATGGATGTTATGCTCCAGATGCTGTTAAACTGTGTTTTTAGGACTGCAAATGTCTGTTGGATAGTTTTTTGTTTTATTTTGATCCCCTCAGTACCGTTACATGACAAAGTAAAAAGACATTACTTATACACTGTACTTAAAAGTAGATGCATGTGTGTGTGAGAAGTTAAAATGACACTAAACACATTGTTATGATCCTCTACTGTGGATAAGGACTTACAATGCAATAATAACAAATGCTGATAGGGATTTCTTTTATTGCTCTTAAAAAGTATGGTCATTGTTTAGACCAGATGCATGAATTCTGCTTTGCTGCTTGTAGCTTATGTTCATAGGACTAGTTGCAGAAAGTTTTGAATTCTTATACAATACACTGCTTCTACTGCACACCAAACTTTCAATACCCTGATCTCAAACAGTTGGAGTTACTGCCTGAAAATTATTAGCCTTTTCCACAGTCAGAAAATGAAATGCTGCAATAAGATCAGACAAACAATAACAGTGACAAAAAAAAGAAACAATAACTCTTGCACCTGACATCATAACATAGCTGAAAGTGTTTTATATTGACCAGCTTTTATATTCTTTTCATTTCTTTTTTTTTTTATGAGTCTTGCTCAGAAAAAAATACAGACTTATGAAAGCTGAATGCTACTGGGGTAATGCTTCCCATTACCAGTGGGAAGACCATGATATATGCACAAGGACGTAAAATAACAGTTGGCATTGGCTTTGTGGCGTGAACCTGCAGTCCAGCCAAGGCGGCGAGAGGTTAATTCCTTTACCCTCGCCAAGTTCACACCCAGCATGAAAGAGAGAGTTACAGCAATGCTTTTCTATATATAATGTCTCACTCAACAGTAATGTTTATGGGTGGGTGTAAAAGCATTGATATATAATAGGGGAAGAAGAACATATGTTCCTATAAAACGCCTTCTGTTCCCGCTTCATTGTGCTCCCAAGAGGAGGGTGTGGAGGTACTTAAGTTAGACACACAGTGTGCATCTCCAGAGACCCGTGTAATGTTTATAAAGTGGTAACTGCTTCTTTTTTGCTGTTTCTGTGCCCTATGCAAAGCTTATGCATGGACGCGCAGTTGCCTTTACTGTGGTGTTTATTAGGCTTGTGTTGTTGGCGGATGCGAAAGGCCCCTGAGCCTTAAATGACTGTGAATGGTTATAAATGGTGGGCCAACTTATGCTACATCATTGATGAAGTGCTGAGAGTCAAGCTGATGCTCCTACAGTCACACTGGTGCTTTACTCAGCTCATTAAGGCTGCAAAAAGCTACACTGTGAGTTGGGCCAGGGAGGCCAGGGAATTGCAGACAATACCAGTATTTTATCATCTTTTGCCTTTAGTGAAGCGGCTGGTTTCCAGGTCCTGCAGTGCTGTTTCACACCAGCATGTGCTCCTCCCACTCCCAACAATATCAACATTCATGGACTTAGTTCTTCCCCTTCTCTTCTACTTCCTCTTGTGACTCCTTGTGTCTGCAACACAAGATTTCCATCCTTGTCCCTAGAATTCTGACACTTTTCAAGCAACACCAAAAAAGTAAACAAACAAATAAGGAATCTATTTCCAGCACTGCTCACTTTTATTTGCTTTCCAAGTTCCTGTCTGGCTTCTATATTGCTTTTTTCCTTTACTATTGTGCCATACAATAGTTCGATGGTTTGCTAGAACTGGTCTTGGACTCATCTTGAGAGACACAGCTGTGACAATTAAGACAAATTCATTTGATGCAAAAAAAAAAAAAAGTGGAGGAGAAAAGAAGGAGGACAGAAAAGACATAGTTATTGTGCTATTGTGCCACTGAATCTATTTAATTGTAATTAAAAAGCTTGAACCAGATCCAGAATGTGTTTGCGCTTCTACTCTTCGTTCCCTTCTTAATATTGTTATTAATCCGCAAAACCGTTTCAGAGTTAATTAAAAGCAATGACTTCAGCGTCAGTCTCTCAAGAGGACCGTAGTGAATAATCACTCTGTCTCCTCCTTTAATAAGCTTCAACGTCCTTCGTGCACATGGCTCTTCCCCAGCAATTACCGCTGCGGTCTTCTCCTCACATACACACACATTCACACGCGCTCACACACACGCCTATGTGCATGCCTGTTCTCCCACCCCACCCTCCTAACCCGCTGCCTCAACCCACCCCAACTGCGCACTGCCCTCCATCTCTCCTCTATGTCAAGTCCACAGTTACTCACTTTTTTTAAAAAAGGAGCAAAGAGTTTTCATCAAGGAAAATGTGTCTTAGGAAAACCCATGATTTATTAACAACTGATGCCATCTTATCTGTCGAGAAAACTATTGTACTGTAACAGAGGATGTGTTCTTCAGTTGAGAGGAAAACTTACTTTTTACTCGACACTGTTGCTCAACTTCTGTAGCATGTGTGTCAAATGTTTTGCCCCAGTCCATCTCCTCTCATGCTGACACCTCTACGGGGGGTTTGAGCTCTGGTGCACACAACCATGAGACTGTTTATCCTGTTTCTGTGTATCCAGGTGAAACCCACGCATTGTGTTTAGCATTTATGGTTAATCCTAACATTTAAGAGCAGCCATCTGGATGAGGGACTGCTCCATTTTATTTGGATAAAATATTCTTTAAAAAAAAAAAAGGGTTCTAAAATAAGTGGTTTCTGTGTTTCTTTGTTTTAAGCCTGAAAATACAAAACAAATATACTAGTATTGTTAGTTTCAAATTAAAAAAAAACAAAACACATGATACATCTGTGAGTTATCTAGCATCTGTTTTGTTTTTTTTTCTCACCATAACACACAAAGGCACAAATACTTAGACTTGATTGATTTTAACATTCTGGTAATGTTCAGACCTGCCATTCTTCATCGTGGTCTGACTGCAGCACTGAAAGGCCTCTGTGTGTCTGCCTGGTGTAACAGAGAGACTCTGTCTGAAATAGACAGGCAGGGTTTGAGAGAGTCACCCTCAGTCTCACAGCCTCTTTGCCCATGATATTGATCTCTTTATGTGTACATGTGAATGCTTGGATGTGCGCGTGTTACTTTCATTCTTCTGACAGACCCATTTCTTTTTATGCAATGTATACCGTGGCACTTCTTCTATAATCAGCTAGAGAGGTAGTGGAGGCGGACCTTTGGCCTTGATCTGCTGTGTAATTGGACATTGGATTTGACACTCTGCCGAGTGGAACATTAGAGTTGGTCTAATTAGGTGTGAGGGCTATTAAATGAAGATTGGCCCATGTTGTTAGGAAATACCACACAGATTGGAAATGTCAAGATGACATCAGGCTGTCATCTGCGAGTGCAGGGAAGAAAATCTATCATTTATTGGTTAAGTTTCAAAACTTGCATGAAAACTGCCCACCACTTGTCTGCAATAAATCTATTACTTTAATAAATTCACACCCAGTTTGGAGATATTAGAACCCAGCAGTGCGCACACACACACACACACACACACACACACACACACACACACACACACACACACACACACACATACACCCTGTGTTGGAATCTTAGATTAAGCTCATGAAGTGTTGTTATAACCTCTTATGTACCAAATACACACCGTCTAAAATAGCCTATGGATTGTCTCATGTGGCTGGCTGACTCAAGCATGCTATGGTGTTGACTCACAAGCCTTCTTCATTATAATGAGGGCCATATGGGAGATAGACAAGTGCTCCTGGGCCTCTTATGCAAACATCTCTCCTCGCTGACTCTCCCCACGCCCCTGACATTTAACTGTCCCCCGAATTCAGTTGTCAATGATACCCACAATTATGCTCACTCTCTTCAGACGAAATCATCGAGTCAATGGATTCAAATGACTCACAGTCTGCTACGTAACTCAATGTGTTAAACACCTCACATCCCTCCTAAAATCAACAGTTGCTCCAATAACAGAGGATGAAACGCCGTAAAATATGGATGTCATCTAGTGCAGTTGACAGTCTGCCTCTCATATAAGATTTACTGAGAAATTCTCTGATTGATTTTTTTTTTTATTTATTTAAGGAAGAGGAAAAATGTTAAACTATGATGTTGTACGTACGTCGCCTCAGGGTAACTAGGAACCACAGTGGTAAAACAGGCTTAGTGTGAACAAAGGTTGAAAATGTTTTTGTAAAAGTCTCTTTTCAGACAATGCTGACTGCAATGATTGGGGTTTGGGTGTTGGAGCTGGAGGCAGACAGCACTGTGTGTCTCAGTAATTAACTCAGCGTGATGAGTCAGACACAGGAAAGAAAAGAGTGGCTGGATTGCAGGTCAAAGTTTGCACCTCTTTTCCAGCACTAACTCAGTCAAGCCTCTTTCAGTGACTCTGAAAAACCCCCACTTTTGATTCCATCCTGTTTGTGCTTTGATAGAGTTGAATTTTTCTGCGACATTTGCTCTAAATATTCGAAGTATATTTGATAAACTAATGAACTAATGTCTGACACTCGACTCACCTTTAGCATTAAAGTAATTTCATAAAGGATAAGAGGTTGGTGTAGTGAAGACATCTGATTTCAAAAAAGGCTTAGCAGGTAAAAAGAGAACAGCTGGTGAAATTAATTCTGAAAGCCTTTTCCTACTCTTGTCTGACAGATGGCAAATCTCCTGTTACCATTTCATTCCCCTTATCGTGTTTTCACCAATATTCCACCGAAATGTAAATCTGTAATACATGGGAAGACCTGTGTTTTCTGACAAGCAAGTCCTGTTGGAAATCAGAGTTTACTAGTGTAATTATTTCAGTAAATGTGTAACCTGTGTGCATGCAGGTGCACAGGACAATAAATGAATGCACGCTTGTGTCAATTTATGTGTGTGTGTGTGTGTGTGTGTGTGTGTGTGTGTGTTTGTGTGTGTGTGTGTGTGTGTGTGTGTGTGTGTGTGTGTGCGTGTTCTGTATGTTTGTTGTATTGAAAAATACTTGGACAAGGCTCAATAACATGGCAAGGTATCTAAGCTGCTATTAAGGATGCAGTTCACGGCTGGGATGTTCAAACACAATTAGATTGCAGTACACTTTGATTTAAGGAGGACCAATAGACTCGTTGATCCAAAATGGAGGCTCAACAAGTCAACAAATCCCTGTCAAAGACGCCATGAGACATGTCCTTGTCACACAGACAAAGCCTCTTGTAAGATCTCAAACATATACGCACAAATACATGCATAGATAAAACAGATAAACCTCTGAATTGTTGTGACTTTCATTAAAAGTGAAGTAAAGTTAAATCTGCTTCATGAAATAATGTTAAAATACACCCTACCCTGGAAAAAAAATGTATTTTTCTCATTTCTAGTCAACATATCTTATCACAGTTAAAGTAAGACCTTCAAGAGCCACATCTGGGTTGGACCAGTAAAATAATAACAAATACAATAGCATAATAACCTACAGTAGAAATAATGACAACTCTAAATTTTTGTCTTTGTTTTAGTGCAAAAAAAAAAAAAATCCATCAAAGTATGAAAATACTGACTTTTAGAAACTACCCAAACAAAAAGATGTGAATAACCTGAAAAGTTGAAAATTCTGAAGAAAAAATAAGTGCAATTCTAACAATATTCTGCCTCAACTTATCATTTATACATGTGTATTATTGTTTTTTGAGGGACATTTTTTTCCCAGTGTGAAAAGGTATAATAGTAGAAACCCAACGTAAGCACTGGAAAAATCTAAATCTTAAAAACTGTATTTTTCTCATTTCTAGTCAAATATCCCATCATGTTTAAAATAACATAATCACCTAAAGAGTAAGTTTTCAGTGAGACATAAGAACTTATTTTTAGACAATCAATCTTAAAAATCGTATTTCAAGAAATCTTATCAAGATCGTTTTCACTTGTTCCATTTTTTTTTTTGCTTCTTGAATGAAGTAAAAAAAAAAAAAAATAAAAATCTGCCAATGGAACAAGTGGAAATTATCTTGATAGGGTTTCTTTGAATAAGGTTTTTAAGATCTACTCTCTGAAAATAACTTCTTACATCTCACTGAAAAGTTTCTCTTTAGATGATTATGTCTTATTTTAAGTGCGATGACATATTTTGACAGGAAATGAGAAGAATACACGAAGTAAGATTTAGATTTTTGCAGTGAATGAGTTGCGGCGATTAATTTTAAGTGTCAATAATTCATCTGGAAGTGATTCTGAGCAAAGTCCTATCATTATTGATCACATTCATTTCATAGCATTACAGTGAGCAACTTAAATAGATTCACACTTCACTTTTCCAAGCATGCATTATCTGTTAAGTGCAAGCACAGCCTTGAATTTTCTGTCTCTACTCAGAATATTATTCAATCAAAGCCATCACATTGAGGATATGACGGATGCAAACACGCACGAGCAGCCACAAGGAAGACAACATTGGCTGACACCTCATTTACTATCACTCCAGCCGCCGCTTACAGCCTCATGCTTTGTTTGTCTTGTCAAAGTTCCTCTACATATTCTATGTCAAGGTCACGCACTGCCAGTTGACGGTTTGTTCATCTCCTGCTATACATCTGCCATACCCTGCATCTGAACCTCCGGCTTATATCACTAACAAGTACTTTGTGTGCATTCAAAAAAAAAAAAAAAAAAAGAAGAAAAATGGAAAAAATAGCTCCCTGATTGTTAATTCAAAAATAGTAAGCGGTTTTATTTATGCATACTTCTTGAAAGCACACAAAGAGGGTTTACACTGCGGCGGTTTGGCTCAGATGGGGATAAAAACATTAATGCAAAGAACAAAACAAAACAAAACAAAAATATCACTGTGGAAGAACTTAAAGATTTCAAGGAAATTTCACTTGGGCTTTTCTTATTTGGTGTCTGCTAAAGGAAAATGTTATACTTGTCCCCTTACCCTCTTTGAAAAAGGGAAACTGTTTTCCCCCCGAAAAGAACTTTAATTCATCTCCTAAAAGAGCAAACGAAGCGTCTGTGAATCGGTGACAATGTCAGCGTTCCTTCCTCCCTCCCTTTCTTTCTCTCTATGAGCACCTGCAAAGTAAATATTTTGATAAAGTTTCATTAAAATCCCAACTGACAAATCCTCCTGAGCCATCATCACCTGCTGCCTCACCAACCCAAAGCGGTAACCCTCTAATAAGATGGTGTTGACTTTGCACGCACAGGGCACATCATCTCATATTAATATGCACTGGACGCTGGCATCTTGAGATCAGAACAGGAGGCGGTGTTTGCACATCGATATGAGCTGCGGAAGATTTAATCAGGAGGATAAACAATAAAAAAAAAAAAATTACCTTATTCCATATATTACTCCTGCATCTTAAAAAAAGCTGTCTTCATAATGTCATTACTCTGATTTAAGTTTATGTCAATTGCACCGATTTTCTGTTTTTTCAAAGTTTCAAACATTGTCCATCTGTTACAAGTTCATGACTAATTAAAAATCAGACCTATTCTAAGTGATTTTACAGAAATAGTCAAGTTTGTCTTACTGTCTGTGCAGCATGAGGAAGGTTAGGACTGAAATACTCTGCACAAATATTACTTCAACAGCTGCTTGATGTTCTTCTACATTTGCTTGGCTCACTGTAAAAGTCTTCCATATGTATTTTTTTTTTAAATTCATTCGACATTTTTTTTTTTTTTTTTTTCAAAATGGAATCATTTTAATTTTGTTTAAAAATGTGAAACTTGCTCTCTGCTCCATTTATTGCAAAACCATCGACTGAAATCAATTATTCAGTGAATTCAGTATACGGTTTGTACAAGGTTTTCTCGATAAATCCGGTAGAAAATTAACACATCTTTATGCATGTATTGTTGATTCAGTATTTCAGGTGTATACAAGTCCTACATATTAATATAGATTCATATCATCAACATTAACCATGAACTATATGATTTTAATGGTTGTTTTAGTCACTGAGAGAACAAATACACACTGTGATAACACCAGCAGTGTTGATTTCTTGAGATCTGTGAGGTGCATTTTAAAATGAAGCTGTTTAAAGGTTTTCCATAATGCAGTTTTATCAACATACCTCAACAAACAGACTAGTTTGCCCAGGTTCAAAATAAAGTGCCACAGTTATGGAACCTTAACACTTAAATGCTTTTTGCAGTGGTGGTGCAGGGAAGACAGATGACCTTCTTTAGCTTCTAGAGAAAAGAATTCACGACTTCTAAATGTTTTTCTTGATTTTTCTATTTAACCACCTTCAGCTGTCACACTTTCATGCTTTATATAAAACAAAATACATATTTTATCTCCTGATCCTATCATCCAATCATGGCATTACAGCACATCCACACTGCAAAATGTCAAATCTTACCTCGTGTATTTTTCTCATTTCTCCTCAAAATATCTAATCACACTAAATCACACTATTTTCAAGACATAATTACATAAAGAGTAACTTGTAAGTGAGATGTAAGGAACTTTTTTTGTAGACAATAGATTTGGAAAGTCTTATTTTAAGAAATCTTACCGAGATCATTTTCACTTCCACCACTGGCAGATTT
>JAPTYR010000030.1:25693133-25716688 GCA_029814505.1 Siphamia roseigaster | reverse complement strand
TACAGTTTTTAAGTAACTTGCCCAACTTTGCTAATAGTTTATTGTACTGGTCTTGCCCACTTGAGATAAAATTGGTTTAAAATGAGTTTGACTTTTAACATCTTCAGTGTAATTTTTGCACTTCACAAATTCATCCCATGGGTTGTAATGGAACCTTTGGTGGGCAAAATTTAACCCACAGGCCTTATATATGACAATCCTGATTTAAACTGTTTCTATTCATTAGTTTGCATCAGTGATTTAGCTTCAATGAATGTCTGAGTGGGAATTCTGTAATTTATTGACATTATGTAAGTATAGTATGTGGGTGTGCACAACATTGGGATTGCAACTTTGTGGTAAATGATCATTTTGGTGGTTGAGTGGGTGGGCGCTATTACAGTTTTTGAGTAACTTGCCCAGCACTGGTCGTCATGAGCCAGCTTTGGTTATTTTATAAAATCCACTTTGTTTACAAGAGGATTCCTCTTAAATCTCAGTTGCTTGGTTCAGTTTTCACAGTCGGCTTGATTTCATGTCACCAGTGACATCATTGTCACTGTGTGCTGAACCTGAAGACTCGTCCCTCCTCTGCCTTGAAAGTGTCAAATGTTCCTTCTCAGACTCCTGTTCGATGACAACATAGCACTTCATGTGGTAAACGCTAAACCAGAGCTGAGTTAGCGCTTTGAAGCCATTGTTTAACTGGTGAGCACCTTCAGCCGCATGGGGACAATGAACGGTATGATTCATAAGTCATAAAAAATGACACCTGTGAGCACATGTTCACAGGAGTTCTCACGTGGTGGGAGAAACCTGGCCGTGGCAAACCCTCCCTGATCCCAAATCTAATTGAACTGTCATAACTGTTCTAATGATGGACGCAAATAACCCCAAAATGCCCGAAGGACCAGGTCTTGGGTACTGTAAGTCTAGGAGATAGCATGCCCTCCAGGTGTGGAAAGATGATGTACACCGACTCAGGTTACGGCAGACTGGTCTGGGACAGGTTGATGGAGGCTCTGATTGATCCTGAAAACAGAGAAGCCTGTGGGAGAATTGTAATTGAACCTGGAACAGATGTTAAACAGTCTAGGAAGAATGTGGTTATAGCACAGGTACACAGCCCAAAAGTACCACGCAAGCCAGTTAATACCAACTGAAAAAGGATACCGCTATTCATATCGCCTTATTAAAAGGTATTGAAAGAGTTTTCATATTCAAAAGAAGTCAGATCAAATTTAAACGTGTATTTAGGGGAAAAGAAAAACAAAACAAAAGAAATATGATGCTGTTTTCAGAGAACCTTTCACTATGCAGCAACAAAAATTCATCAAAGCTATTGTCCTTGTGCTTCTTTAGAACAAAAACACTGGGTTTATGTGTAAGATCAAACTTTTCAGAGGAAAACACATCTAAATTAATTCAACAAGCAGCACAATATGCTCCACATTTAACATTTACCACAGGTAGTTTTTGCCAAACCATCAGTCCTTCCCACTCCCTCACTAACATGACTATTTTCTCAACTTGAATTCGTGTGGGACAAACACGTTACGGCCTCTGAAAGCGTCTATTCAGACTGTGCCACGAGGGGTTTGGAAGATATATCTTCTATGTGAGCTAGTTTTGAGAAAAGTAAACATGTTATATAAATCAGATAATGCAGAATCACTTATGAAAAAGTTAAGAAAAACGAATATAACCCAGATGTATTTATCTTTTATCTTATTTCTTTTCAAAACATTGTTTCTTTTTTATTGTTTCTTTTTAAATGTTGTATTTTCACCCTGAGATTACATAAAGCAGTCTGAGTGGGAAAGTTCATGTAGAGTCCAGTTATGACAAACAGTCTCAAGTCACCAAAACTGAGATCTGAGAAGTTGCTGAGGTTAGTATTAACAGGCAACGTTTTCAAATCACAGAACTGCACCATACTGCCACCTGCTGATCTGTACAGGTACTGACATGAAACAGAATGGATGAGTATGTATCAAAGCTTATGAAGGAAAATACTTAAGTAAGCATAGATAGATAGATAGATAGATAGAGAGAGAGAGAGAGAGAGATAGATAGATAGATAGATAGATAGATAGATAGATAGATAGATAGATAGATAGATAGATAGATAGATAGATAGATAGAGGACCTTCTACCATTCTGAAGGAGGACCGAACTGGCTTCATTAAAGGCTGTAATTCTTATAATATTATTATCAGAGGTGGGAAGTAAATAAGTATAAGTACTCCGTTACTATACTTAAGTGGATTTTTTTTTTTTTTTTTAGGTATCTCTAGTTTATTTGATTATTTATTTTTCAGGCAACCTTTTACTTTTACTCCTTACAGTTTTTCCATAAATATCTTTATACTCCTTACATTCTTAGAATAGAATTCAAACTAAATGGATGTGATGGTACGAAAAATTAGTCGCTTCTGGGAGAAAATTCCATTTTTCCCAAATTTTCTGCCCATACCCAAAAAATCTGAGTACCATTAAACACATTGTCCACACAGTAACTCACTTTTAAGGACTTTATTTTTGGCTACTTTTCAAGACTTTTATGATTTGGTTTGGTTCAGTAAGTATTGTTTCATTCATGGCAAAAAAAATATGCAGTTTTACTTTGGTACTTTATTACAATTCAGATGTACTTTTTTTAAACTTTTGATTAAGTAAAGGAATTGAATCAGTACTTCTAATTTTATGAGAGTACTTTTTCGTACAGAATGTGAGTACTTTTGCCACCTCTGACTAATATTAGAAGATTAATTCATTCATCCATTCGTTCATTCATTCATCCAACTGAACTCCCGATGGACAGTGGTCTTGTGATTTCTCTAGATGCTGAAAAATCCTTTGACTGTGTTGAGTGGTCTTATTTGTTTTTTTTTTTTTACACTTCTACAGTTCTGCAGTTCTACTTAGGTCATGATTTTTTTTAAGTAAAGTGCTGTACATCCAGCCAATAACTGCAGTCATAACAAATGGACTTAGGTCAGCAAACTTTGAGGTCCAGAGGGGCAGTGGGTAGGGCAGTCCTTTATTACTACTACTGTTTGTAGTGACAATTGAACCTTTAATGGACGCTATTAGGCGAGACCCTTTGATAGTTGGAATGGATGTGGGTGAAAAATCACATAAAATCACATTATAATTGGATGATATAGGCCTATTATTGTTTATGCTAAACCCCTCTCTATAAGACCCTCGTTTTATTCTGATTATTGCCAAGTTTGGTGCCTTTTCTGGATGTAAAGTAGTTATTTTCTAAATCAGATGCCACATGTGCATCAAAAAGTGCTGCAATAACCCAGTCATAATTAATACTGCTAGGGCATGGAGGATTATGCAATGCACGTAAAGTAGATGAGGGCTTACATGAGTCTTCACTCTGGTCAGAAATTACATCGTGAAAGATATCTCACTGCGTACTGATACAAAAGTCTCACAATTAGACAATTGTTTCTCTCTCAAAGAGTAGCAATCAATAAGAATATGGAAACCATTCTGTGACTATATTGTGAATATATCTGCTATAATAAGGGCATTTGTACACTCACTGTTTTCATGTATGTGTACAATTTTGTGCCATCTGTATGTATTGTTCTGCTGTTCTTCAACACTTTGCCCAAGTCAAACGACCCCTTGGGGACAATAAAATGTGGCAACAACGGCATATTTACACCAGATTGGAGCAAGAAATTTTAATAATAAATTTCTAGCTAAATATTTTTCATACAATCACAAGTCCAAAAACTGTTCTCGTGATAGTCAGGTCATTATTTCTACAAATATTAAAAGCTGATCTCTGGTGTTATGTGAAAGCTGAAGAAAGTAGTGTTCTAAAAGAAGTAACGGGGCAAAAACACTTATCTCTGATTATGTGACTTAATGCTGTTCATTGTGTTTAATTTGCTTGGATGAGTTTTTAGGTGGTAATTTGAGATCATACAGTATTCTTCATTAAAAAAACTAACAAAATTTCAGAAATGTTAACGATAAACTGTTTATTCAACATTAAAACAAACATCTGTTACTATTTGACCACAGACAATGTAAAGTGAATAAACCCTAAACAGAAATCATGATAGATGTATAAGGAAAATGGTCACAATTTAAAAGTAATGTTCATAAAAATTATGGCCCATCACAATAATTGTCACTATTGTTTTAATGCCAAGCCCTGAGTTCAAGTACCTGAATAGTACTTGAGTAAAAGTACTCATTACTTCTCTGTTTCTATTAATTGTCCTGTCTGTCCACTCTGAAAGACATTGTCACTATGTCCTGGATCCCAGCCTGCAGCTCATCATGCTCCTGCACGGCGGAAACACCTTTGGGGGTCCCTGTAAGGATGAGGTCCCCCTCCTCCAGGCTGATGAAGTCACTGATGTAGCTGATCAGATACGGGATGGAGAAGATCATCTGTGAGGTGCAGCCACTCTGCCGCAGCTGGTCATTCACCTTCAGCCACAGCTTGACGTTCCCTGGGTCAGGGATCCGATCCTTAGGGATGAACTCGCTGACAGGACAGGATGTGTTGAAAGCTTTGGCCAGGGTCCAGGGCAGACCCTTGGACTTACACTCGTCCTGGATGTCCCGGGCAGTCATGTCTAAACACAGAGCATAGCCTGCAACATGCTCCATCGCTTCGGACTGCAGGATGGCAGTGCCCCCCTTCCCGATCACCACCCCCAGCTCCACCTCATGGTGCAGGTTGCTGGTGTACAGAGGCACCAGGATGGGGGATCCCTCTGTCACATAGGCTGAGGGGGGCTTCAGGAACAGGATGGGCTCTGTGGGAACTGCGTTTTTCAGCTCTTTCGCGTGGTCTGCGTAATTTCTCCCCACGCAAATTATTTTACGCCCCCATTCCCAGAATCTGGTTATGTTCCGTGCTGTCATCGTAGGTAACTGTGAACCTGACCGCCTGGAAGCAGTTCTCCCCAGTTAAACTAAACTTTGACCGACACTTACATCCAATACTTACATCCCCATGACCTGACATCCACCTACGGCAAGTCTGAAGGGACATATCGCATTCGCGTGTTTCAATTAAATAACTGTTTACGGGATTTTCTACGCAAAATTGCAAAATGTAAACGATTATAATAACGTGTGCTATTCTTTAATATTGCTTTTATGTAACAGCGTAGCTTTTCTTCGTGAGCATTAATTACACGCGCTCACTCCCCTATATTTGATTGGTGGAGTCTGGGAGGTCAAAGTTGAAAAGGGGACGGATGCGGAACTGAAGCCGAAGCAAACTTTTTTTTTTTTATTAAATGTGATAAGATTCTTGCTTCTGTTGCTATGTTATTCAAGTCACTCGTAGGGAGTGCCTGCACTCTAATAGGAGCTGCAACAGCCTTAAAGTTTGGTATGTCTAACGCGGTATTGTCTTAGCATATAGCTTAGCAATGTTCGTAGCAATACATGAATGTTAGCTAATAACCGACTTATGACATATTTACATGTATTCCATCATATGAGGACAGCCGTCAAATGAACAGCCTGTGCTGGAAAACATCTGTACTCCCTTACATGATCCTTATTGTGATAGTAAGGTTGGGCTAATGCTATGGTACTATGATAAGGAATTGAATTTTTTTTAAAGTTAGGATTAGCGTTACAGCTAACGTTGTTTACCTTGTGTTTGGTGTCGTATCAGTTGCAGCCAGTGCCACTTTTGCCTGGTGTTTGTGTCTACTGAAGATGCATTATCTAGTTGGAGAACGTATTTCTTAAAACAAAACGAGCTATGAATTACTGACTGTCATTGCTACTTGTGAGATATATATATATATATATATATATCCAAGTTAGTATATACGGAAGGGTGAATAGTGTTAACTGTAAACATTACCATAGTTGAGTGATATTTTTTTTATCTCGCTTTTTCAATTTTTTAAATATACAAATCTTTTACGTCTTCCTTTTTTATGTTATGACAGTACTGCTGGACTAATAGAATTATTGTTTTGTTTTGTTTATCACATATGGGATTGATTTGTAGCACCTTTGGAAGTAAAAGCCCAGGCAGCTGCTCTCCTTCACAGTTCTGTGAGGAAAACATCTCTAGTGGAGCAAACAAATATGAGGGTTGAACTTCTCCCAGCGCTAAGTGATAACTATATGTACCTGTTGATTGACGTGGACTCTAAAGAAGCAGCTATTGTTGACCCTGTTGAACCAATAAAGGTAAGTCACTGATTTTTTTTTGGTTTTCTTATGTTAAAAATACATGTTACAGTAGAGACACTAAGCTGTGCTTGTGAATGTGTTGTGTACAGTAAGAATAGTTTGTATCATCAGAATTGGTAGTCATTTTTTCTGAGATCAATTAAGTCAATTAATTAATCACTGAATTTTAGATATTTTCAGTTAGACCTTGTATGGCTTTAACAGGTTGTGGAGGCTGTCAAAAAACACGGCGTTAGACTAACAACAATTCTGACTACCCATCACCACTGGTAGGCTATATGCGAAGATCTTTTATTTTATCAACAGTTGCACTAGTTATTATTAAGATTATATAATGCATTACATCTATTCTTCATCTTGGCTTTTGATTAAAACATTTAATTTTATGGAAAAACAGTAGAACACTGTCCCTTTTCTTTTCTTAGGGATCATGCTAGCGGAAATGAGAAGATGGTAAAGCTGATTCCAGGGCTGAGGGTTTATGGAGGAGACGACAGAGTTGATGCACTTACAAAGAAAGTTACACACTCCCACAATTTCAAAGTAAGGCCCAACTAGCCTAAGTCTTGTAATTAATTAATTGTTCACTTTACACATTCTCATTACAAAATATTGATAAGTAATGTTAAGGACCAGTGTCATGAAATGTGAAAAGCAGTTCATTATTTCCAAAGGACATGTGCCTCAGGTGGCTATTGTTTACTCACTGGTGTTTTCTTTCTTCCAGCTTGGTTCGCTGAATGTCAAATGCCTGTTCACACCATGTCACACCACTGGCCATGTCTGTTACTATGTGACAAAAGAAAACAGCTCTGAGCCACCAGCTGTTTTCACTGGTATGTTGGCTTGCATCATCCCTTATGGACAACAGTTTACAAACGTTTTCAGCTTGAAACTCAAAAGACAAATATTGTTTCCTCAGGGCCCAAATTTACAAACTTATCACATAAATCTTTTCACTGTATTCATATTGTTTAACATTTCTGTCAATTTTGTGCCATTTTGTGTTTCATAAATTAGGTCTATCTACATTTAATGCGACTTTGAGGTCAATATTTATAAATCACTTTCACCCTCTGAATTAATAAGAAAAATTAATTTGCATATTGTGTTAATCTTATGTATTAGGGTTGTATATCAACTGCTAAGATAAATAGAAGGTGATATCTAAAGGCAAACTCAGCCAGTTGATTGATTGATTTTTTTGCAGCCTCCTTAACATGAAGTACAAAATCATTTTTTTGTCGTAATTTCACTTTCTTGTTTCATGTAGGGGACACACTGTTTGTGGCTGGCTGTGGTAAATTCTTCGAAGGGACTGCAGAGCAGATGTACAAAGCCTTGATAGAAATTTTGGGACGGCTTCCACCTGAAACGGTGAATATGATGAAAAATTTCTATTTAGATTTTTAATCTTATATTATAATAGTTTAAAAATAACTGATGCTAATATTGTTCTGCCTTGAAAACATGATTGTGGTTAACCCAAACCCATCCATACTGTATATATTAATAATGAAAAACATATAGTGTTTGTGTGTCAAGCAAAAGTATATTGAACACCTTTACAATAATTACTTTTTACATGTTAGATTTGATGAAGTGTTTGCACTTAGCATGACAGACTAACTAACCGTGGTGTCCCTGTGTATTAGCGTGTTTACTGCGGTCATGAGTACACTGTCAGCAACCTGAAATTTGCTCGACATGTGGAACCAGACAATGAAGTCATTCGGAAGAAGCTAGCATGGGCAAAGGTATTTGTATGATGTGTATCAACCAAGCAGTCATCATCCCAGTCAGATGACCAACAATTTACTGACCATTGCTTATATGTATTTGTATACCTACAGGAGAAATGCAGCAATGATGAACCTACAATCCCATCCACTCTGGCAGATGAATTTACATTTAACCCTTTTATGAGAGTAAAGTATGTTGACAGTGATTTAATATTCATTCAAATATTGTTTCTAAATGAAAAGTATAACTTAATGTAAATTGTTTAATGCCAATTTTGAAATTCCTGCTTTCTTTTATTATTGTGATTGTAGAGAGAAGTCTGTGCAAGATCATGTGAAGCAGACTGACCCAATTGAAACCATGAGAAGTCTCCGGAAAGAAAAGGATGGGTTCCGCGTCCCAAAGGAGTGATGCCTGTTATACTCTTGCTTATGTTTCTGGATAATGTTTGACTACATTGCAAGCTTTCAAATAATACACAAAAAGTTAAAAATTTTCAAAGCCACTTGAAATAGATCTAGATTTACTGACTCAAGGCACACAATCTTAACCAAGTTCTGCTCTGATGTGGCTACGCTGTGTCCACTACATTCTTAGGTCTAATTGGAAATAACTACCATATGTTTGTATGATTGTTTTAAGGAATATATGGCCATTAAATGACTGCTTTAAGCGACAACAAAGAAAATTCAATCTGTAAATGGACGTTTCAGAATGTATTTAGTAATATGTTGTAATATATTGATGTACAAACTTTAGTTTTATTAAGTGTTAAAAACACTAATTATCAAATCATACAGGGAGGTGCTTTATTATTAAAAAATGTAATTATTGCATTCCTGTAGATTTATAAAACTCATTTTTGTGTAAAAAAGGCATCATTTTATTCTGCTGGAAGTGTGTTCTGTTCATCCTCCACATAAAGTCTTACTTTTCATTTCAGAACAGATGTGTTGGTGACATTGTAAATTCAACACCACTGCTTTTTATCTCTCCCTGTGTTTAAAGTTGTGTGGGCAAAGCATTTTGTAATTATCAGCTGTATGGAAATTACATGTGTATTGGCGTCAGTGCTCTTGGTACGATCTTAGAAACTTACCTGTAGAACATTTTAGAAAACTAGTGGACTATTGCTTGGTCATCTTAAGCAATAATAAATTTGTTTTTAAGGAAAAGTAAAATCCTCACATCATAGAAACATGCTATTAGCATATCGTTTATATTGTTAATACACCAAATGTTGCAATGTTTGTGCTTTTTGTAAAAAGGCATGTGCTTGGTCAAAGAATATGGTTAGGTTAAAATAAATAGTAGCAGTAGGTACAATAAACCACTTTACTTTGGAAAACTCTGAAATGCCCTTGAGATAACGAGCTAGAAACTGATCGAAAGCAAGTTTGTATAAAAAACACGCTGACACTGTGTGATATAAACAAATAAAGAAAGAAACTACATTTAGTTTCTTTATTTTTCACATTAATCCAAGTTGATCATTGTATACAGATTTTAATGTCGGCACCTTTTTTACATTTTCTTGGATGTCCTACTGCTGATGTGACACAGTTGGATGATTCCAGCTCCATTAAAATGCCTGTTTTGGTTTTGACATGTTGACTCGACAGTGTCGCGATAACACCCAACACCCGCGGTGTGAATACCGAAATGTAGAATAATTATTTTCACTTCAGTCTGTTCTGGGTGTTCAAGAAGAAAATCCACTTCGTTTCTTCTGAGGTAACCATGTTTTTTTCTTACGCATAAAGTGTTTGATTTGACATCGTCGCATAAATTGTTTCCTGATCAGCATTTGCAGCTAACTGTCCTGTTTAATGCACCTTATTTAATACTAGATAGTGATAATTCAACACATAGTACCGATTTACACAGTTTGTGATGCATACAATGAACGAAGTAATGTTGACAAAACAAACGTCTTCCTGTAGTGTGGCGCACCGTACTGCGCATGCGTCTGAGTGGTGCCATGAAGGTAAAGGTGATCTCCATCCTGGAGGACAACTACATGTACTTGGTGATTGAAGAGCAGAGTAAACAGGCCATAGCTGTGGATCCGGCTGTACCACACAGGGTGAGCCACTGCTAATGTCACTGTGATGTACCTTCAACACCAGGAGAGTAAACAAACAAACTACATCCACTTCAGTCCAGGGACAATATGACAAATAGTTAAATTACACACTGACAAAATAAACAGTATATTTATCCACATGTAGATTGCTGTATTAATTTGCTTTTTTTGACAGTTGCTAGAAATAGTCAAGAGAGAGGGCTTGTCTCTGATTGCTATTCTCACCACTCACCACCACTGGTAAGTACATCTGTAACACTGCACACACAAATCACTGGTAAAACAGTAATTAACTGACCATTCATTTATCAGGGACCATGCCCGAGGGAATGAAGCTCTGGTTAAAGAGATTCCTGGACTGAAAGTATACGGGGCTGATGACCGTATTGGTGGTCTGACGGATAAAGTCATCGATGCTCAGGAACTCAAGGTGCCAATAAAGTAAAAGGTGTAACATGTCTTTCCAGAGACAGGCCATCAGTTATGTCCTCAGTATGTGTACTATACAAAAGTGCTGTGTCTCTGTCATGTTGTCTTTTTGATGATTTTTTTCCCTTCATTTGCAGTTTAACTCCATCAATGTGAGGTGCCTGTTTACCCCCTGCCATACCTCTGGTCACATGTGCTACTTTGTTTGGGAGGATGAGTGCACTGACGCCCCGGCTGTGTTCACAGGTCTTTGACTGTAATTAGAAAGAGCTGTTGAACCAGTTCAAGAAGGAGAAACATGTTTCTCCAAACCGCTGTGCAATGCACTGTATGCATAGCAGTTGCTTGAAATAAAATTGATTTTCAGCTTGTAGGCAAATATGCTAAATAACTGGAACTGGAGTGGCTAGAGATATGAGTTCCTGTTTACCTGTATAACGTCCTATTTGTGTGTGAGGAGACACTGACCACTGCTGCCCATTGACAGGCCTTTGTCTTTTCTTTTTCTTGTTAGGAGATACGCTTTTTATTGGTGGATGTGGGCGGTTCCTTGAGGGTACAGCTGAGCAGATGTATCACAATCTCACCCAGGTTTTGGGCACCCTGCCTCAAGACACAGTGAGTGGAAACAGAGGCAGTTGGTCACAGAGATGTGCAGCTCTTATGGGGTTAATGACAGATACCATGACCTCAGATCAGAGCTGGTGTAAGACTGAGTCATAGTGATGAGAAAACAGTCATACAATGTGGGCATTGAGTGCTGCCTTGCTCCCTTTATTCCTTCACCTCAGAAAACACTGGTATGAGCTGATCCTCACCACCGACTGGGCCAGATCAAACAGTGACACAGGGACAATGAACTTATCTGTGTTTAATACATTAATGAATAGGTCTCAGTAAGTACTTTCACATGTTACAATTTACAGAAATAAAATTTTGGGATAAAAATACTTAAATTACTGTTGCATGACATAGGGACTCAAAGTAATCACTTTATTCAAATGTACAAAACATGCTGTGCTCATAAGAAATTGATACTGAATGAAACATAGGGCTTTAGCAGTCACGTTCACTACCATTGTGATCAATATTGGATAAAATGTTTAAATAAGTTTTTATGAACACAAATGTCTTGTGACACCAAGACAGCAGTTTGTCCTTTTGTATAGTAGTCAGAATAAAAGATTTTGCTGGAACTGAAACACAACAAATATGCAAATAAACTTTTAATATGTATATTATAACTAAAGTGCTATACTGTAATGGAATCTTGATGAAATCACTGCTTAATTGTGATAGAATCACTTCACCTGAATGGTCACTTAGTAAGTGTATTGTAATTATTATATTGCAATCCTGTCCCCAACACTCCCCATCACATGTTTTGCTTTCCCAAATGCCCCCCACCGCTTGCTTACTTTCCATACCTTCACCCAACCCCTCCCTAACTTGGAAGGTAACAAAGGTAACTGTGTGTTAACACCTGGGACTCATCACTATCAAAAGCCCCTCTGAGGAAATCTGGAGGTACCACTTGCAAATGGTTTCACCCCTTAAAAGGTGGATCCTGTGAGCACCTCAGGGTCTTTTCTCACAATCATCGAACTAACCTTTCTTGACAAAGAAATAAAATATTGTTGGCCCGGCAGAAGTCTATTTCATTATTTACCAGCAGCAGAGCAAAAATTCCCATAATGTACAGCTAATAGCAGATCATATTTGACAAATAATTAAATGATACATAACATTTCTATATTCTGTTGAATAATTAGTTAATACAGATTCAATTAAAATATCACTTATACAAGCAGGAAAAAATATTATTAAAGTTAACAGTGTATTTACATATTTTAGTCCTTTGTAGGTTTCATTTTAATTTTATCTTTTTTTCTACAAGTGATACTAACATTTTGTAAACTGTTTCATCAAAAAGGGTTCTGAAGATAAAAGAAATGAGCCTATTTGAGAAATTATAGTTGAAACTTTAATTATTGACACTGATGTTCACTTTCACTTGATAATGGCCCGACTGTGTAACTGCATCATGTTGGTCATTTGCAGAAGGTGTTTTGTGGACATGAGTATACCATTAAAAATCTGAAGTTTGCCATGCTGGTGGAGCCAGAGAATGAGAAGGTTAAAGAGATGCTGAGCTGGGCCAGGGTGTGTAATAATACAAAAAAAAAGACCTATATACATATACTTTACTTATCCCTCTCAGTTCTTAAACAGCCTTTGTGTTTTCAGGCGAGAGATGACGACGACAAACCCACGGTACCATCGACTCTAATGGATGAGTTTGAATACAACCCTTTTCTTCGCCTCTCGTGAGTTTCAGTTTATGTTTGGGAAAACAAGACTGATTTCGATGAATTTTGCTAATGGTTTGAGACATTATGACCTCAAACATGAATTTGAAACAGTACATAACCTTACTTTGTTTTAATTTGATCAAAACTGCTGCCTGATTAACCAGGATTAATTACTTAAACATGCTGAAATGTTTTATTTTGGGTCATTTTTCAATATAGAGAACAGTCACTTCTCTACCACAGTTTTGAAGCACTTTGTCATTTCCTTTAGGGAGGAAGGAGTGCAAAAGTTCACGGGAAAGACGGACCCTATAGAGGTACTGAGGGTCCTTCGGAAAGAGAAGGACAAGTTCAAAAAACCCAAGGAGAGACTTCCTCCACATGCAATGTTGGCTTTGGAGTGGGGACTTCTCAGGCCTTGAGATCCAGTTTCCGGACTCTGAATGTGGGACACGAATGAGCAATGCTGTGATTGACCAATTACAGCATGACACAACTGTAGAGGTGTGTTAATGTGGTTGTTCCATCTTAAATATAACCAGTTTGATCTACTAGGGGCTGATTGACCCCCATGGACATGGGTGTCGTGAAACTAATGTCTATACAAAAGGCCATTTCAAAGCTGCTAGAAACTATATTAATGTAAGGGCTGGACCCCCAGCCTGTTCTGCACCAGGAAATGTCTGGTATTGATGAACTTCTGTTTATCATAACACCACTTACACATGTTGCATTAAATAACTAGAATCTGAAGAAATATAAGAATTTCTTTTCCTTGATATGGACTGTCGTAGATGTTAATTTCTGGTCACAGGTCTCTCATTTAACCTTATTTCCATTTGGACGGGCTGTATATATTTTCCTTTTTTTTGCACTTCTGCTATTGAAAGTATTAGTTAATTTACCGTCAAATACAATTGTATTGTGAACTCATCTGTCATTTGGGTGGAGGAAACTTGCTGTTTACATTACTATGAATATATAGATCTTTACAAAATTACAATTAAATAATGCTTTAATTTTTCAAAATATATAATCATGGATTACATAAATATGGAATGACAATATTTTGACATTTTACATATATTGCATTTGTATCACTCCAGTGTCAAACGTAACAGGTGCCACACTTGTAAATGTATTAACTATTTCCTGCATTTCAAAGGGCCATCATAAAATACTGCATATGATTTGATGCGGATTCAGAATTGTGTGCGCTTCATTTTAAATCTGGTCTTGTCAAACCAGACATTCAGATTTCATTTTACAGGAAAGACAGATTAAAGGCTGTTAATCAAATAATGTTTTTGTCTTTGCCCACACAATCCATCTCTTTGAAGAAAAAGGGAAATAGCTACATATTTGGACGGTTTTGGGGGTCAGTATTTGGCAAAACACTCTAAAACTTGCAGTGACAAAAATCGTCACCACTTCATAGTGAGTCCGTTGGTCATCTTCTCCACTGTGTGATACTGTGTGTGCAGCAGTTCTTTGGCTCTCTCGCTGCCTACACTGTGCAGCCAGGACTGGTACAGTTCTGAAACACCTTTGTCCTCTTCGGGCACTGAGGGACTGTCTGCCCTGTAGAGCTCATCAACCTTCTGTAGAAGCTCCTTTGGGTCCTGTCCAGGTAAAGGTTTCACCTGTCCACCACCATTCAGACATCCTGGTGTAACGGCAGCAGGGAAAGAGAAGCATGTCTTGTTTATTCTTTCTTTCTGATGAACCATCAATACCAAGTACTGTGGAGGCTGTTTGGAAGTACAATATGTGCTTTTTGTACATATATGTACTTCACAAACTAATTGTGAATGCATACTGGACTATTGTTCATTTATGATAACTTCTCATCCAATTACCACATACACACAAATGATTCTTCTACTCACCTGACGGACAGGCCATAACTTCCACAAAGTGGTAAGGTGACTTTCCCCGCTTGAGTTTCTGCACCAGATTTTGTATGTTACGGAACCCATATGTTGAAGCAAAACACAGAACGACTACACCATCTTTCTCTAAAGTCACCTCCTGGAAGTCTTTGTTTCTGTGGCAGAAAGATTATAGTGGCATAATGTTAGGCAGGGTAATTGACATGTATCTCATCACATGAATTTACGATGTTATGATGCTGAATAACTAAATGTTGAGCAACATTCATCTACAATTTTAGCTTCACTGATGAGCAAACTAAATTGAGAAATGTAAATGACTCTAAAATAGTAAAATCATAAACAGTTAGGACAGGCTCACCTCAAGGTTTTATAGGTGAGCTCCTTCACCTCCTCTCCAAACAACTGCTTAGCAGCATCAATGAAAACATGATGGAGGTAACCTCCTGAACCACTCCCAGAATGTCTCAAAAAATCATCCCCACTCACACTGCTGAACCTGCAGCAAAAATAATATGCACTCTTTGATCTGTTCTACTGGAATTGTTATGTCTCATTTAAAAAGGCCGTGAGCTCACGCTTCTGTTGGATAAACATACATAAAATCTGGCTTGCATTTTAATGACACAATGTGTCGGCCATAAAACCCACAGAGGAACATAACTCACATTGTATCAAGAGGTGCAGGCTTCACATCATGAAGAGATACATTTTCCTCCTCCAGCATTTTCAGAACCTCTCCTATATGAAGCAGTATATGAGACAAACATTGTATGTACTGTGCATACATACATACAAAGAACATAATCGTAAATACCATACCTGAAGTGATCACACAGTCTACTTCACGAGTCTCTACTTTGCTCATGTAGAAGTCTGACCTTGAGGCTTCAAGTTTCTTGTCAAAGCAAGGCATAACGGCCACATGGTAGATCTGCTGTGGACTCAGCCCCTGACAGCCAACACAACACATGGTATATACTTGTGATACATACTCATAACTTATATGCTTCAGCTGACATTTTTATTATTTTATCATATTAGTAACTATTTATATAAATTCTCAATCCTTCATTTGAAGTACAGGATTTCCAAACTCTGCGATTTTGTTTCACCATAAGACATGCTGATCTAAAACTGACTGTGGTATATCTACAAAGAAAATAGGTGGTGTAGTACCTGTTGTCCAGCAAAAAAATCTTTAACCAAAGATCCCATCATCTGCTGAGGAGAACGAGTGGTGCTAATGTATGGAAGTATAAAGTCCCCATGGGTCTTTTCTGCATAACAGATCCAACCTGAAGGAAGCATACAAGCATAACAGCATAACCGGTAAAGTTATCTGATGAATACGCAAACTATACGCACTAAGTATAACAATTAAATGGTTTTAAATAATATATACAATTAAATTACTTCAAATGTATAAATGACAGTGTTCAATGCCTTTGTAAGAACCAGCTCGCAGTAGGGCTGCAAACAGGTTTCGGCAATATACCTGGGCAGGCAGATGTCAGCATGGGTAGGGCCTTGCTGTCTTGTTCCTTTCTCTGGAAACGCTCCACAAATTCTTTCTGACTCTCCAGTAGACTGAATGTCCGACTAAAGCTAGTGTCAAACACATGATGTACCCCTGTAACAAAAAAAAATTGTAAGGCTTCACACATAATTTTCTCTCACTGTTAATTCTGCTTGAAACATTTACAAACAGGATGTGTTTTATTCACCAAGGCCTTTGAAGAAAGAAGTAAGCCTCCTGCCAGTCTCACTACTGCTGAGGTCATAATATGCTGCCAGTGAGGCTCTGGACTGTGGTGACACAGACACCACTACCACCTTATGCTCTGTTTCACTAGCCTGTGGAGTGAGCCCAAAATAATAGTGCATACATGAAGTGACCGAGCAAATTAAAACAAATGCCAATGTAAAACAGTACACACAACACAATCTCTCTACCTTGTTTCTGTGTAGTACTTTGAAAAGCTCCTTGTGGCTCTGCTGTGTGATAAGTACACTTTCAGCTGAGGTGATGCAACCACTACAGGCCAAACAGTCATTCAGGGTGATCTTTGCTTTCTCCAGCTTCTTCCTCCCACCATCCTTCAAACAAATACAAACAGACCAGTATATCAATAAATGAAAGAAACACTATAGTCCACATTTAGTTTAAGCCTCCATACATACCTGATTTACTTGGACATAACTGCCATCGTCCTCTATTTGAATTTTGGCCACAGACCTTCCTTGTTTCTTCTCTACTTTTACAGGTTTGACACATTCCTTCAAAAGAGAATAAAAATATAAAATATAACAAAATACATACTTTTGAATGTTAAATTGAACGTAATAAGCAACTTGGAAAGACTAGAGTAGCACGAAAATATTCAGTGTGACTTAACTACGCAGTTTGGTTAGTCTTTCCGAATGAGTTAACTGTAGTTTTGTCGACTTCAACGTTTTACGATATACATCATGGTTAAACCTCACTAGTTACTGGCACTTGAAGACGTTTTTATGGAAGGATTCCTCATTTTAGCATTTTTAGTCGTCCTCTGACATAACAGTTTTTGTAACATAAATGAGCTAGCATGCTACCTAATAGCTTTAGATTAAAGCAGCTGTATTTGATACGAACACAAGTTCGTGTACCTTATGAGTTCAGTATAGAAATGAAGTTCTTACAAACAAAAAATAAAAGTCATATTAAATTCAGTACCTGAGATGGATTGATGAAATCATCCAGATCTGTTATCTGCAGTACCCCACTGAACTGAGAAGCCATTTCTACTGCCGTAAAGCGTTTCTTGTGTAAGGTGTCGTGAAAACCTGTTATCGATAGAACCAACTCAAACTTCATCATCGGCGAGGGCAACTTAATATTATTTCAAGCATTTGTCTATATTTTATGTTATAAGCTACCTAATTCATGTGTTATAAAATGATGAAAACACGTTTATATTTTTCACTATGATACGAGTAGTCAGTGTTAAGCCTGGTTTAAATTTACACTAGTTTTTGTACAGTTAAAAATGCAGAGCAAATTGGCATGATTAATGTATTAAAAAACTTTAACAACACAAAAGGTTGTCTGAAACTTATGGGAAACGCGTGGCATGGAATCTGCAAGAAAAATAAAAATGAATGACTGATGTGAGACCCTGAAATGTCCAGAAAAATATGGTTTACAGATTTATTTAACTGAACCTGCTGATCACCTAAAGATGCTTTAATATAATATTTTATTTTTACTATGATTATACTGTTTGTAATATTATATTGTTAATACTTGGGCCCCAAAACAGCATGGTAATAATTATATTCTGCAAGTTGAACTGGATTTTGTTGCCTTCTAGGATCATAAGGAAGCAAACGTGATGTGTTATGGTATATAAATGACGGGTGGGGTGGGATTTAATAAGTTTTCTTCAACCCTCTCCTTTTTGAGTAATATTGAATTTATTGTGTTATTACTAGTGTACATAGTAATTGCTATATTGCCTTGATCACCTCTATTTATTAATTAATATATTTGCTTCACTATAAGTTCTTTTTACACATAATTATTTTTGCTTTTTCTTCTCGAAACAAATGAATGAATAAATAAATAAATGAATGCATGAATGAATGAATAAATGAATGAATGAATGAATGAATGAATGAATGAATGAATGAATAATAGGTCACATACTAAAAATGTAGCCCATTTTTTTAACAGTTTCTCTATTTCAATATAATGCTTGATAGCAATATGCAGATGTAGCCTACCGCACGTTGAGAACAAAGTTTTAAAAAAGTATATGCTTTTTTAAATCTGTAAACAATATATGCATTATGCAAAATGCAAAAAAAACGATATCATATAAAGCGAAATAGCTGCCAAAGTATCTTTGTGTTTACATTAATGTAATATTATAAAAACAAGTATATGTGAAGTGTCAAATTAGATTAAAAGCGTGTCTTCCTCTGTCCATGACAAGACATACGCACGCGCCCTTTTGTTGTTATGACTACGAGCGAAGTCGTAAATCCGCCATGTTTTCACTCCCTCCAGTAGCGTTGCGACAGAGACGGAGAATCCGAACGACATGAGTGTAGAAAATAATCATACGGCAGAAACAGAGAAGGAGCAAACGAAAACCGGCAACGAGACGATCACCATTCAGACAAATCTAGGAGATGAAGGTTTGTTCTTTTATCACTTAAACCTAACCATTTACTATTTAATGTGTCTTGGCCTAGCTAACTTCCTTCATCATTATTTGAATACAGCTAGCTGCCATTAGCGAAATACGGCTAGCTAGTTTATATTCTCACTGTTGCAAGAGAAGTCTGCAGTCAGTCGTACAAAACTAACGTAAAATGTTTACATCACTTAATGGGTATCTTATTGCATTGTGGACGTCCTATTGATCTTGTAGTCATCGGTGTTGTCTGTTATTGCAGATGAAGATGTGCACAAATGTGGACGCTGTCAGTCCGAGTTTACCACTCTGGATGGTTTCATTCAACACAAACTGCATAAGACCTGCAAACGACACATAGAGGAACAGGAAACTGACAAACATGCTGACCAAGAGGTAACTTTGGCCATGACTCCCTTGTAAAAGAGGTTCTTAATCTCAATGGGATATTTTCTGGTTAAATAGTGATTGAATAAAACTTATGCTTTACTATGGGAAGTTTTTTCCCCACTTAATTACTCTACATGCATGGAGGAGCCACTATAAAAACAAGTAGATGACAGATGTGGGTATTTCAACTTGTCAGGTTGCCACAGCCAATGGAAAGTCTACCTCAGAGGTGAAAACAACCACATCCTTACAAGGGAAGACCATCACTAATGGTGGGTTTCAGGAGTGGAATGTGTTTCTAATAAATAGCCATTAGACCCTAACCGTTACTGACCTGTCATCTGTTCCCCCAACCTAGACGAAAGCAGTAGTCAGATAGGTCGAGGTCGCAGGAAAAAATCTGCTTCACTGAAAGTCACTGACCAGTCAGATGGGACAGAAGGGTCCATATCTGATAACGCTGACAGTGAGAAGGTTGTTTACAAAGTGAATCCAGATGGGCGCTACATTTGCTATCTTTGTGAGAAGACATTCAAAACAGTGAGTAATATTTTTCAATTGTGCACTAACTGCACCTAATTAACAACATGTCTATCTTGTCTGTCTAATACTTATTGTTTTATTCAACAGACCAACATCTTGAGAACTCATATGAAAACTCACACCGACCTGAAGAACTTCACATGTGACCTATGTAATACCTCTTTTCGCACTAAAGGCTCCCTTATTCGTCACAACCGACGTCACACTGGTACAAATAGTAAAATGGGAAATTGCCACTCCGTAATGTCTGTTGTTTCTGTTAATATGATAAAGAGTCTGCTTTCTTTTGTTTTGTTTTGAAGATGAGCGTCCATATCGTTGTACACTGTGTGGCCAGTCCTTCAGAGAATCAGGGGCTCTCACCAGGCACCTGAAGGCTCTGACACCTTGCACAGAAAAGATCCGCTTTGTTCAGTACAAGGAGATTCTGGTCAGCAAGGATGGGGTACAGAAAGGTTGGGTGCTTTGCATACATTTAGCAAATATTTTGTGTCCTGTGTTTGCTAGCTGTGTAAGATAAGACTTTTAGTATAGGAATAGCCTCTAAGTAATTGGTTTCAAAATTGTCAAGGAGTCGAAGTTGATCATGCTTCCTCAGCTGGCCAAGAAGAGCTGGTGGTTGTAGAGCAGCAACCAGAAGAGCAGGAGTTGATGGAAACCCAGACCGCTGTTGTCAGGGTGGTAGAAGCTGAGTCCCAAGAGGTCATACATCAAGTTCACTTCACTATGGAGGTGGATGGCACTACCCAGGAGCAACAGGTGAATTATAGGTACACGTACCTGTGTGTAAGCCCCGCAAGATGAAATGATAGTCATATATACTAGGATATACATTTCCATCAATGGCATTAACACCAATGTAGTGTGGCATGCTGTGTGTGCTTTCTGTTTAAACGTTCTGTTAGACCAGCTAAATTCATAAAATAAATCACATATAAATTGCTTATGTTCAGTGATTCAGTGACGCCTTTATTGAAAACAGGTACTTTACAATGATAAGTAATTATTAATAAAGACTAAAATGGAAGCTTTTATTATAAAGTTCATCGCTACAACAATTAGCCTTTACCAAACATATCTTTTCACATTATTTCATGATTTTTTTTTTTACATATCCAAACTGTTTTATTGCTCTCTCTCTCTCTCTCTCTCTCACTCACTCACTCACTCACTCACTCTCTCTCACTCGCCAGGTTGTGGTTGAGCAGTCACAGGCAGAAGCCCTGGCGGCGGCTGCAGCGGCAGGCGACAACCTCATTTGCCAGGCTATAATCAACTCTGGCATTGCACTAGGAACAGAAGAGGCAGTGGTGGAGGAAACTTCATTGGCAACTGAGGAGATAAATAAAGTGATTTCTGCCTGTCAAGATACAGACGAGGACATCGCTGAGATCCAGGTTAAGGAGGAATTTGTGGAGATGGAGGCAGAAGTAAGGGTGAGATCAATTAATACATTTACTGCATTGCCTTCAAAAGATATGTTTTACAATGTCATAAGAACAGGGTCAGTAAATGTTTGTCCTTGTTTTGTAGCATTACATCACCCTAAAACTGCCTAAATAAAGTAAATACAACTTAATTAAAACAGACGTGGATCTATTCAGTTCTGGTCCCAATGAACCACTTTGCATGATAACAGAATGTGTGTTCACAGTTATAATACAATGTTACAGTGATTTTTTTTTTTGACATGCTGTATGATTTTCTCTTAATTATTCCAGGAAACAGGTGATGGAGAAGATGATCAGATAGCTTCAAAACTGCACACGTGTCCACACTGTAATCGCTCCTTTAAGGGCCTCAACTACTTCCGTTTTCATGTAAAGGGCCATTTAGGTAATCTACAGTAAGACTGTAATAACAAACTAAAATAAACAGTAGTATTTAAGGGATGCTGAAGATGTATTGCATTTTGTCCCATGTTTTCTTTTCTCTTTTTTTCTAGGGTACAAGCCTTTCAGGTGCACATTATGCCAAAAAGAGTTTTTGACTGGTTACTTGCTCAAAAAACATATGGAAGTCCATGTCAGTGAGAGGAGGTACAAGTGTGGTGAATGTGGGAAACTTTATAAAACTATTGGACATGTACGTGAGCACATGAGGGCCCATTCAGATGAAAGACCCTTCCACTGTACCAGATGCAACAAGGGTTATAAGACCAAGGTAACCTCGGTGCACTTTGCCAACAGTGAACGTTCACTGTTAGTTTTAAGTATTAAAACAGCATTCATCGACCCAAACATTAATATGTAACATGTCTGTATTTGGTTTACTCAGAATGCCCTGCAGGTGCATCAGCGGACCCATGGTGATGAGAAACCTTATATATGTCAGTTCTGCATGAGAGGCTTCAGGGAGAAAGGCTCTTTGGTACGACACATCCGCCATCACACCGGGGAAAAGCCCTTCAAATGTCCAAAATGCGGCCGTGGCTTTGCCGAGCATGGGACCCTCAATCGGCATATGCGTGCCAAAGGTCAGAAAACTGATTAAAAACAACTATAGAAACAAAGCCATAGAGCTGTCAGTGTTTGCTGCAGGGTTAACAAACTAGCCTGATTACCAAAGCTGGTTCTAATATCCACCAGGAGGCTGCCATAAAGAAGAATCCAGTGAGCAGCAGGATCCTCCAGCAGAGGAGCAGGAGCCAGTGGAAAGCCTCGCAACAGCAGCCATCATCTCAGAGGACCCTCATGCTGTCCTAGTGGAGTTCTCCTCTGTGGTGGCAGACACACAGGAGTATATAATCAAGGTAAGAAGCAAAACGTGGCTTTTAGAAAGGCCCGTCATACATTTTAAACCATTCCCGGAGAAGAAAGCCATTGAATTCTAATAAAAACAAACTCCCCTGTGATGGTCTGGTCTAGAATATTCATATTTGCTTCTTTCTGGGCTGCAGCCACCTCAAAACAAGAGGCTGACTCTTCAATACATTACAATAAAAATTAATAGCTTCCACTTAAAGATACATCAGTGAGTTTCAGTCCTGTTTGATGACATTTATAGTAATTGTGTTTTTCTGGCGCTTCTTGTTGTTTTTTTTCTTTTTGTTTCCCACTAATCCTCCAGACTCAAACAGATGAGGAAATACAGGAAGAAGAGGTCACACTTATTCAAGACAGCCATAATGAGGTCAGTATACATGTACCCAAACACAAAGGACTATATCTGCGCCAGTTGCAGTATTTTGCAGAATGTTTACTTCATGTCGAAGTTGATAAACAGAAAAAAATTCAAAGCATTTATCTTGGCTTTCTGCAGTCTAAAATCCAGTAATCACAGACATAATAAGGCTTCAGTGTTTATTTGGTTCTGATCTACTTTTCTACTAATGTTTCAGATACCTCAGTGATGCTTTTTAATATGGTTTTGGGAAAGCATTTATTGATCACACTGTGACAAAACTGGAAGATAATACCAGCATGGAAGCCATTATCACTGACGTAAACTATGGCGCCTTGTCAGAATTTCTCTGAACACACCCATCTCATGTATCACAGTGTGATGTGTGGACTAATGCTGAGTCTCCTTTCATTAAAACAAATATCTACATCTTAAAATAATATGATGACTATCCTAAAGAAGTCTTAGATTTTAATTGTTCAAATGTGCAAAAAACATTTTCACTAAAGAACCTGATATAATCATAAATGTTAATTTAGATTTTTCTTTTATCTCAGACATCGGTGGGTGTGTCTCACCTGACATGTTTCGGTGTGTATCTTCCGCCTTCATCAGAGGGTCACATGGTGTTGTTGTGACGTGCTTTAAAACAGCTGATGTTGTTTTGGAG
>JAPTYR010000030.1:25678821-25693033 GCA_029814505.1 Siphamia roseigaster | reverse complement strand
ACCTGACATGTTTTGGCACGTATCTTCCACTGAAACATGTCAGGTGAGACACACCCACCTCTGTCTGAGATAAACGTAAAATGTAAATTAATTTAAAACAAAGACATAATGAACTTAATACAATTAATCGTAAATGTTGTTTTGACTTTATCCTGTAACTTTCCATTCACATAAACTTTCTCCTCCCTAGGTGGGCAACCACATCATGAAAGTAGTTCAGCAAATTGTCAGCCAATCACATGGTGCCGGCGGCACAGGCAGTCATCAAATCATTGTGCGTAATGTATCTGCGAATGAAGAGGGGCCAACCATCTCTGACTGCGGCGATACCATCACCATCGCTACACCTGAGAGCCTGACAGAGCAGGTGGCCATGACACTGGCCTCTGCCATCAGTGACGGTACACTACTAGCAACAGCTAGCACGGTGGAGACGGCAGAAGGAACAGTTACCATGGTTACCACAGAGGAAGCAGTTGAAGAGGGAATACAGATGGTGCAGCAGCAAGAGGAATATGTCATCACCTCCCCAGAGGAGGTAGAGATTCAGACTGTCATCGTATGATTGATGACGATACTAACTATGGACGCGGGATGAATTTGGCGCAACTATATTCTTGTAGCAAATTCCTTTTGAGTTTGTGTGAGCTTCATTTGTGGGTGATTTGGTTACAGAACAAAGGCCAAAGTCTTACAAGGTTTACGTTACAAAAATAGAGGAACTTAACATAATTTATATGTTTTAAACAAAGTGAAAGTGCATGAGGTATACTTTTGTTAGATTTTTATTGAAATAAAGCACTTGTTATGCAAGCTACTTTGAAGTGGATGCAGCTCTAAAAAGATTATTTGTAAGCTTTTGAAACTCTTAACAAATGCATATTTCCACAAATAGAACATGCCTGCCTGCAGTACATTGAAGCCTTTTTTTCAGCCGCTACACTGTCTTCTTCTGAACCATTGTGTCTTTTCTTTGCTGCAGTCAAAAAGTGAAAGTTCCTCTTTCTTCCACTACTTAAATGACTTAATTTCATTACATTTGCTCTCTGTTTTGAGTTGCAGGTGAAAAATGTGAGGCCTTTTTACAGGCAGACAACTCGCCAACCGTGCACCTTCCTGCCTGTCTGAGGTCAGTTGGGACACTACAAATTTATCATGGTACAGTGTTACAGTTCTCAGCTGGTTGGTTGTTCTCATCTCTGTCTCTCAAGTATGACAGACACCAGTGCACAGAAACAAAAAATATGGATAGGTTACTCAAGTAATATTTGCATTAAATAAATGCTATTTTCTTATATGTCTGCTTTTTGATCTTTTTGTGTGTGTGTGTGATTGAGAAAGAAGTCATTGGAGTACAACCATCATATTCATTTATGGAGGTTTTTGAAAACCAAGCTGTTGTGCAAAATTATTGAGGCTCATATTTGCAGTGAAAAGGAAACATAAAAACCTAAATCCTGTTAATTAACATTAGTCTTGGTGGCTAAATTGCAAGAATCAAGTAAAAAATATGTAATGTAATCCAGTGAGTAACTGGCCTGTCCATATTGTAGCATATTCTTGCAGAATAATTTTCCTTCTACTTAAATATCTGAATACCACCCTTTTTTGCTAGTGGTTGTAATTAAACTGTTATTTTTCAACAGTTTGTTTTCCTCTGTAGAAGTGTGTGGTGGTAGAGGGAATGCCATCTGTCATGTCATAGGAATACCACCTGCTTTGAAAGCACACGCCTGCCAGGTAAAGCACACAGCATCCACTTACTTCTCATGGGACAAGAGTGAAACAGAATACTGACTGAGAACCTCAGAAACAGTTGTGGTGTTAACATATGCATTCCTGTACTTATATCCACTCCTGTGATGTGTGTCGCTGAAATCGTGACATAACCTTGGCCAAACCAGCAGGCTCCATCTTTGTAACTGGTGCTCCACTGCTGAGGTTAACATAGACACTATAATCAGTGAAGTGTCCCTGGCTGGTATGCCATCTAGTTTCTGGGTCACTCCTCAGCCCTCTGAGAGGGACCTATCCACATGAGCAACAGAGGGAGACAGAGAGAGAGAGGGTGGGAGAGAGAGAGAAGAGGTATTTATAGAAAAATGGGGCTTCGCAGTACCTTTTCTTGTGAACAAACCATTTCAGGACCAAGTATGCGTGTCCCAGATTTATGATCATCACTCAGCCATAGGGTTTAGACTGAGGCTGAGACTGGACCGCCTCATCCAGGATGGAGAGCCTGCCTTTCAGCCACTCTCTCCTCTGCTTTGGCCTCCTTGTCTGCACCTCCAAGCCGCTGGTTCTTTGATTGAGTGTAAGGGACGATATCAGCCTACATAACCTACACATGTGACCTTTTAGGTAAAATCGAGTTGAGTCGATGGGGAGAGGCTTTTGGAGAGAGTGAGCTCAGGTGAGGGGCAGCGCAAGGGTGTCCGTGGGCACTCTTTGGCTGCTTCGTCCCCCAGGCTGGGGGCAAAGGGAGGCTGGCTGGAACGTGCCCTGCCGCAAGCCGGGCAAGGATGAGGCGTTTCCTGAGCAGAAAGGGCCGCTTCTCCCTGCGCCAGAGCAAGTCTGGGACCCGGAGTGCGGCCAAAGATTTTTGTAAGTCCTTTTTATGAATCTTCTATTTTGCAAGGTGTTCCTGAAACACTTCATATACTAGATGTAAGATAAGTAGGAGCATTGAAGAGGTTTGTGCCTTAGTTAAGGTATGTGGGTTGCATGATGAAGAGGATAGGACTGAAATAAGAACTTGTTTTCTGGGAGAGACAAAAGACTGTAATCCACAACCTCATGTCAGTGATTTCCCAATCTATTTTAGATCAGTAATCAGCTCCAGTTTGATGTTTCCTTTCCGCAAGCTGTCACCAAGTTCTGCATCTCTTTTATTCCTTGGAACTGATATATGTTTTACTCACTCAGCCACATCTTACCCTGAATATTTAACTCTGGGCTCCACTGAGATCACTTGCTGATTTTTCTTTTTCTTTTTTTTTTTTTTGCAAGGAAGCAAATCTTTCATGTCTATATCTTTACAAAGTCTCGTTCATGCTTTCATTTTCTCACTTCTGATGAACTTTTTGTTGATTTTCATAGCCTCTGATTTAATTCTTCTGCATTACGTTCTGTCTCCATCTTTCAGTGTGTCTGAACATTTTCCGAGATAAAAAAAAAGTGGTTTGTTGTTGAGGCTTGATAGACATGTAATTGTTTATGAGCTTGCGATTATATAATGTTTTTCTTTGTTATGCCTTTCATTGTCAAGTGTTACTCTGACTTTTATACCTTGAGGTTATGTCATCATTTCAGAGCTCATTAAAATCTCCAGATGGGAGTGGCAGTACCATTTTGACTTGAGGCTAAAATTACTTACATTTTACATGTTTTCTGGTGTCATCTAGAGAAATCCAAAACAAATTGTAAGTGAACTGAATTATGTTTTTCGTACATATTTTTTTTTTTCATATGTAGCCTTTTAATTCACATGTTTAAGGTGGAACAAAACTGTCAGAATGGAAGCCTTTAATGTCTACAATGCCCATAATGACCTATATCTGTCTTTGAAGTATCCACTTGGCTGTGGATCAGTATAGACAACGCCAAGTGAGCCTGTGGGGACACAGCAGCTTTCTGCAGCAGTAGAATGAGGCCAGTGACCAGGGGAAGGCCAGCAGTTCAACATGTGGACTAGATACCAGCAGTCAGAAAATAACCTTCTTCACTTTATCTCTTCTTCAACAGAAAATGCTGTTTAAATTAAGTCTCACTCTCCCTGTGTCTATATATGGCTTTATTAAATGTACCAGTGTTGCTGGTGCCATCAGTGAGCTGCAGGCGCCCCATTTAAACCAGTGGACCGCTTGACCTCCATTTCACCGCTCTCAACCTGCTTTTCTTTATGAACAGCTTGCACTACTTTTCACATCTTAATTGACGCTCCCTTGTTTTTTTCCATCATCTATTGTATTTGTTCAAGTTTCGACTTCCCTTTCCATCCTTCAGACCTTGGCCTTCCAGCCACCAATCAGAACTGGCCAGAGGCGTTTGGCTTCCGGCTCGGCGGCACTGGGCCCAGTTACATTCTATCAGTAGTGGAGGGTAGCAGTGCGTACCTGGCTGGTCTGCAGCCTGGTGACCAGGTGGTAGACATCGAAGGCCAGGATGTGACCAACCTCAGCACACCAGCACTGATCGCTCTGGCTCAGACTCTTAAGACGGTGCCACCAAGCATCGGAGTGGTGTCACGGATTGAGCAGGTGAAAAAATTGCAATGTGAACCCTGGGCCAAAACTTCATGCTTTGGGAAATTAAGTCTGTCACAGATTATTCTGGCCTGTCACTGGCTTTAATGTAGAAAGAGAATACAAGATGCTGATTATGTGACAGTTATAATAACTAATCACTGTCAAAATACATCTATAAATTGCAGAAGATATTTTTGGTTCACTGTTCCTTAGCACCATTAAAGTGTGTCATGTTTTCAATCTTTATATTCATTCAGTTCATATGTATTTGCAATTACAGCTTCAGCCAGTGATGCCAATTAGAAAGATTGTCTTCAAGTTTACAACCCAGTAATCCACATTTCATATTTGGATATGGAAAACCAAGGGGTCACACAAATAACTAGCCAGTTCCCTCCAACTGCCAGAGGTATATCACCGAAACGTGATGTTTCCAGTCACCACCACTTCCGTCCACCCATTCAGAAGTTATGGTCCAAATAAAAGATCCAACTGTCCAACTTTACCCCACAATATTTAGATCACTACTCCACACTTCAAACGAGACTTGATCCAGCATCAATCATATAATTGCATTATTAGAAGTACACAACTTGTAAAAAATAATTCATATTCCCTATATTATTTCCTGAAAAATAACCAGTTCTTTACATATACGTCCCATACAGTTCAGGTATGGATCCAACCAAAAGTCAGTCCTCTTGAAAGTCTTGGTCTCCAAAATCTAATCAGTTCATGTACCTATCCTAGAGCATTAGTGCACCAAATTCGGGGAAAATCCGTCAATCCGTTCAAAAGTTATGGCATTAACAAAAAATCTCTGACAGACACGGCAGTGCACGCAAAACCATTACATCCCTGACGTGCCACGTTTCGGGGATATAATTATTTCTAACTGTGGTAATTTGTTGTGGAGTTAATAGTGGAGTTTTTAAATGAGTTTGGAAGTTTTGGTTTCATATTTAAAGACCTAGTACTACTTATGAGTTGGCTGTCACAGCGGTTTATCAGCATTTCCAAAAATTTCACCATTTTGCATTTTTCAGTTAAAATAAGGAATTTACCATTGTGTAATTTAATGATTATGTAGACGTTCGTAAATTCAAAGGTCAAAATAGAGAAAACTGGAAAAAAAAGACTCCTTCAGTAAAACATATTCACTGAAATATGGAGAAACGACAGCATCTATAGCAGGGGTCACCAATCCTGGTCCTCGAGGGCTGGTATTCTGCATGTTTTAGATGTTTTGCTCTTTCAGCACACCTAACCATCATTATTAGGCTTCTGCAGAGCTTGGTGATAAGCTGATCATTTGAGTCAGGTGTGGTGGAAGATAGATACATCTAACACATGCTGGATCCTGGCCCTCGAGGACCAGGATCGGTGACCCCTGATCTACTGCCTTTGTCATTTATCAAACTATATATGTTTTGCACAAACGTTGCAGAAGATGCTGGTGTTACCACTTTCAATATGAAGCCTTTGAATGTCCACATGGAGCTTTTTCTGATACCAGTGAAAAGCTTAGAAAGTGCACTTTACTTGAAGTATTTCAATTTATTGATGGGATGTATGGTTTAAAAGTTATTAAACAATTTAGTTCAGTACTGTTTTCAGTTGCCAGTGGTTGTTTATGTAGGTGAGGGTTAAAAAGAGAAATAAATAGCTGGATTCATAAATTAAATGAACAACATAGGTTTTAACCTGGTATTTTAAAGGAGTACTTTTGGCACTTAATTTACTTTCAGCTCCTCCTACTGCTTTTATCTATTTCATGGTAGCTTCTCTTTTCACATTCCCATGACCATTTGGCTCTTGTTAAAATCAGGTCAAATGATAGAAAACTGTGTTATATCTTCACAATTCCCTCTGGTTGTGATGATTTGTGTGATTGTCAGTCAGAGAGCGTGTCATATCCCCGGACTTGTATTTAAACTTTTCAAAGATAAAGAATAAAATCTGCAGTGATCAACCACCAGCATTAAAACGCTGACATTTTTCTCTGTCCAGATCGACATCAATCCAGGCCCAGACGGCCGTTTTGGTTTCACCATCGTGGGAGACAGCCCTCTGATGGTGGAGGACTGCATGCCCAGTGGTCCAGCTGGTCGCAGTGGTCTTAAAGCTGCAGATTATGTCATGGAGGTCAATGGCATTCCAGTGAAACATCATGAAACAGCAGCAGCCATGATCAAAGCAGCTCAGGGGCGTCCTCTGCGTCTGGGCGTACTCAGTATGGCCCGGCGTCCCAAACGGCTGAGCAGCAGTATGAGGGTGCTGTCACAGAGCGGTGACAGTGTCCGGGAAAGTCGTGCCCACAAAGCCATGGAGTTTAACAAGAAGGTGGGTGCCCAGTTAAAGTGTGTCTGTGCCATTTATTCACACCTGAAGTGTTGGGTTTTCATTTCTAATCTCTAGTAATTGGTTTCAGGTGGAGGAAGTGCTAGGAGAGGAGCCAGATGTGAAGGAGCAGCTGTTTGAGGTATTGAAGCAGTATGCTGCTGAGAGGGATGTGGAGAGTCTAGCAGAGGCCCTGCCTGACATCCTGATCACAGAGGAGCATCAACAGCTGATCGACAATGTCAGGTAACTAAACAGCTCCTCAGTTTCATATACAGTCATATTTGCAGTTATACACACTTGAGAGATGGATATTGGGGTGTCTAACTGTGAGTTAGTTTTTTATTTTTTCATATTCACATCGGGGCACTGTAGTAGTCGTGGTGGTATTTAGTTAGTGGCATTTTCACCACTAGATGTCACTAAGTATTACACACTGATCCCAATTTAATATTAATTATTCTATTCTATTATTGTTATTATTGACAGTGTATTATTTCAGTTTAATATACATGATTGAGTTGTATTGAAAATCAACTAATCTTTTCTGTCTTATGTGCCCATTTAAAAAAAATTTATTCATTTAAAAAAAAAAAAAAAATCAAATAAAAGTGTTTATCATTTCTGTTCCCTCAATGAGATGGAGAATTCTCAACCTTATCTAAAGGTCAAATTGGGATCATCAGAGTTATATAGCTGTCACTATCTGTTTGGCGGTAAGGAAGGCTTATAAATGTATTATTCAGCACTGTAGTTTACTGTAGTTTACTGTACAAATTCTCACAGAATTCATGTGGAATTAGACTTCACTGTAACTCTCAGTAGGCTATATAGTTTTCTTAAGGTTACAAAAATGATTACATAAGTGGTCTCCAAACCAGTGCTTACCAATGTGCCACTGTAAAACATTAACTAAACAACTACGTACAAGGATGTTTTAATAAATGAATAACCTCCATCCATGTACTTGTTTTCAAGTCAGTCTCAGCATTATAAAATTAACCCACCATCATTTTAGATCCTGTCCGTTTTACTTAACTGCGAGGGGAACACCGAGTCCTGCAATCATGATTTTTTATTTTTGAGCGCACTGAAAGTAAACGCAAACATGGTGCATTGTGTAGTGAAGACAGTTATTTATAAGCTTATATAACAGTAGGAGCACAGTGAGGGGAGGGAAACTCTCATTAACTGACCTGTGAAATCAATATTTAAGTGACTTCCCCTCTTAGCATTTCATGACTGAATGCAGAAGGGGTATGGATCAAAAGGATATGTGGTTGAATGTCACATTGTACAGTCTCTCCCCCTCTCAGGTATAGTACAAAGACTATGGTTAGAAACTCACTGTGGAATATTGCATTTCCTCCTCCTCAGCATTGATGTAAAAATCTAAACCAAAAACACAATACCACTGCATACACTTGCAAATTTTTTTTTTTTTTTTTTTTTTGCTATTCCCCCCCCCCCCCTTTCCCTCTCACTTCCTCTCACTTTGGCTTTCTCTCTGTTGGTCTGTTTCTTTCCCATTTCTCTCTGTCAGCTGTGATGCTCTCTTTGATACAGACACCAGTTTTTTTGTGGATCATATCACTGGATGCTCTTTATTTCCTCGTCCTCATACAGCTCTTAGCTGCTATAACCAGTTTGTTGCTAGCAGATGATATATGCATGCATGCAAAAATACATAGATGCACACACCCCTCTTTCACATATGTACAAAGTCTTTACTTTGAAGTTCTATGCTGGAAGAAATTATGAATTGCTGCCTCAGGTGAGTACTAAATAATTTGGTGTTGTACTTCTGCAGAGGTTTCGGTAATTACAGTAGTCGTGTGTAACTGGTGAAGACAGTGTTTCTCCTGTGTGGTCAGATGGAATTGTTTACTGTCAGTGTGAAGTTGTATCAGTAAAGTTGTAACAATTAGTTTCTGCTTCCTTCAGTCACTTGACTTTGTGAGTAATCTGTTATCCCTCCAAAAAAACAACAAAAAAAAAATCTACAGTCCAGCCATCTCACTTTTCTCTGACACAGCGGAGAAAGCCGCCTGTAAAAATGCTTTGTAATGTTTGTTTTGCACAGAAGTCCTTAATTATGCATGAGATGAATCCGTAGAGGACTGAGACCTGGTTTAGCTGTTTGTCTCAGCTTTAGGCAGCGAGAAAGAGAAAGGTACGCATTGGTGTCTGAACCTGTTTTTAGACAAACTTCAGATAATTGCTACCCATAATTCCATTCTGAGGTATTGAGTGCAGGTGCGCTCTGACCTTGACAAGCTTTCATATGCAAAGTTTTTACTTTCTTCTCTCTGTCTCTTCCTCAGTCTGCCTGCTGTGTTCTTACCTTATTATTACTATCAATGCTGTTTTAAGATTCACTGTTTGGCAGCAATTTGTTTCTGAAACCGAGTTAGGGTGTATAATTATAACAGGGATTTGTTAGGTTTGTATGAAATGTAAGGATGTGGCATAATTTGGATCTGGTTGTTTTCAGCAGTCTCTGATAATTGTGTTTTCATGGTGTAGCCCTCAGGGAGTTTTGCCTAAGCCATGCTTCGGGATGTTGATGTAAGTTGATGTTACAAAAAAGAGGTGTAGTTATGTGGAGAAATTATATCTGGAAGTACTTTTGTGTTGGAACACATTATCTGATAATGCAAATATTGATGTGCTTAAAAGCTAAGTGATCTTTTAAAAGTGGTTTCCGTCCAGCAAAAACACATCCATTAAAATAACCATCGACCACAAAAAGTTTTTACTTACAATATATGTGCCAGTGATGTGGTTTTTAGTGTAGAAATGAATGCATTTGCCATAGAAGCGGGATTTTTTCTTTTTTAATTTCCTTGTTGTCTCCTCCTCCTCCTCCTCCTCATCATCATCACCTTCCCATCAGCCAACCCCTCTTGCTCCACCTCAATAACTGTTACTTTTTTGGTGACAGTCAATCAGCCACTCACGCAATTAAGCATCCACACACACTTCACCCACTCATCCTCAGTCTGATAATTAGGGGTCACGTATCTGAGAATCCAAGATGTGTTTAACAGCTTATGAAGTTATTTCTTCTGTTCGTCTTGTAAAACTTGTCCAGCTGGGCCACGTTCCGCTCAGTCTGCCTCTGTCCCCTCTCTGATTTGGCTTGCCCTCCCACAGGATGCGTTCTATTTATAAGCAGCCTACTTCTTTTAATAAATTCTCTCTTAGGTTTCTGACGCACTTGCTCGAGTCGATTCTTAAACGACTCTGAAACCCACGTGTTAGAAAATTCTTGAACACTTGAAAGTTATGCAAAAGACTGTATATTTGGAGTGTCATTAGGGACAATCTTGCAACTCTTATTAGCTCTTTTGTACATGCACATCTGCGTTGTTATGGTAATTGGACAGAATTCTAGGCCTTTGTCTAATACTATGTACTGCATAGACTTCAAAACTGTGAATTAATGAGACTGATCCAGAATTTGGGATGCATTCTTTAGGCTTTTACAAATTATTTATAATCCGGACAAGTTGTTTGGGACTGAAAATGTTACCAGGAATCCAATTGGATGTTGCTAAATAGATAGAAATTTGGAGCACAGACATGACTGGCAAAATATCTGTACATACACTTATGCACATTATTGGTTCTTGCACACACACTCAGTCATTGTGGTGCTGACCTGCCTATGAAATTCCACTGGGGCTCCTCACTTCTCCACTTCTCTCCCCTCTCCCTCCTCACTTACTCCTCTCTTCATCTCATTCTTTCCTTACTCCTCCACTGAGGAAAGAGAAAGATTTGTCACTTACTACCTCTGACTGCCACATGATGGATGTCTCAGTGACGAGGACTATTCTTTAACTGCGGCCAAGAAGACTTCCCTGTGGCGACCTTGACCCTGCCTTCCTTTCTTACTAGAAGAAGAAAGAGGGAAAAGATGGGAACAGAGGAAGAGAGCTGCCCCCAACATGAAACTTCAGAACAGCTGATGATGCTGCCTGAGGTTGTTTTGGAGGTGTGGAGGGATGTAATCCACAGCCAGTCTTACCGTTTTCTGCCTCCCTCTCTTTCTTTCCCTCTCTTTCTCCATCTGGCTGCCTTCCGAGCCTGCAGCAAGTGCTTTTGAGATCCAGGACACCTTATTTCTCTTCTTTCCCCTTTTGTCCGGGAGAGCTTGTTTGTTCAAACTAGATGGGGACTCACCAAGATAGAGGGAAGGCATTTGCATTGCTTAACTGAGCTCAGACGCTTCCTCAAAGTCCCGAAGAGCCATGGGAAGGGATAGGAGCCTTTCCAGGCACTTTCGGTATGGTACTTTCACTTTGATCTGCGCTGTGCTTTATATTGTTTGTGCTGAATTGTATTCGAAGTTGTTGAAGTATTTTGGTGCATCTGTCATTTGTTATCTCTGTTGTATTGATGATTATTTTTGCAATTTTTGCCAACTTACAATCTGTGATGTCCCTAAATTTAATTGCAGTATGGGAAACATGATTTGCAAACTATTTTCTGGCAAAATTAGGGAGCGATAACTTTTGGTTGGCTTTGCTTTCTTTGCATTTTTAATCCTAATATGTTTCAATCTACTCTGTCTGGTATTTTGAGTTTGCTGTACTTGGGCCATCTGTCAAATTGGCTGATCAGAAGTGGGTCTGATAATAATAATGTCTGTGGCAATGAGCTTCCCACCTGATTGCCGTTGTCATTCATCCTATTGTGCTCGATGTCCTCGATCCACCCCTCCTTCAGTCCTAATTATAGACTCCTCTCGGCCTCCTTCTAATTGAGGGCATCCTGAGGCCTACATCCAACTACAATGGAAGAGAGCTGTTAAGTTTCTGCTCACTTGTTTTGGTCATGTTACAATTAAGGAGTGAAACTGCCTTTTACTGAAGCCAAAACAATGACAAAGCAAAAAGATGATGGCACAAAAGGCACTGAAGCCCATGGAAGGAATAGATCTTGATAGTTGTCAAAGCCTAAGCCAGGCTGTCATGAATGCACATTATATGGTCCCTGTTCTGTTTGATTTTCCCTATACTCTACTTGTCCAAGCAACTATAGTGATGTATGAGTTGCGTTTAGAAAAGTTCTGTGACCTACATAGCCTGTGAGCACACTACTTAGCTATACTCCCAGTAGTTACATGACCCTGGCCTACAAAGAGCTCCAGTTCTCCACTTTCTGTCTCTTTGCTTCTTTGACTTTGTCATAATTTAATGTGCATATCTCTTTATCTGTCTCTAGCTTTGCTGTCATTCTTTTTATCTATTCAGTGCTTCCAACTGCATGTCTGCTTATCTTTGACTAACGTGATCTTTTCTTTATGATGCAACTTTCACAGGCTTCTACGAGTTGAGTTTGATGATTGTAGCTCATTTTTTGTTGTGGTTTTATGTCTCATACCAGTCTTACCTTTCATCTTCCTCTTTGCTTTTGAACCTCAAATGTGCACAATGCAGCCCTTGCAAAGACTCTCAGAAACACCTCTTGCTGCACGAATGCACCATACACTGAATCATTTCCACCAGCATAATATATGCCTTCCCTCTCCTTTTGTATTTCTTTTGTGGTTTTTTGTTTTGTTTTTTTATTTGAAAGCAAATAAATGGCACCTATAGTGTCCCCACAAGCTCACTGTTTTCCTATAGTTTATCCAGAACATCAGCTTATATCAGAATTGCGTATGGCTTTGGAAAGAATATGTAGGTGAAATCATTGTAGTCAGTTTGTAAAATTTAATTTGTGGATACCTCTATTATCAGGAGCAAAAGTATATAATGTGTAATATGATATTCTTAATGTGATATCATCACCATGGTTATAGCTTAGATCTATATGAAAAAATGTAAATGTAGTATAAATGTGAAAATCAGAGGAGCTACAGCAGATCCCTGTGGAACACCACAGTCTTTGAAAAGTTTTGGCTGCATAGAACCTTTACTGCACTCATGTATACGATAAAGACCTACACTGTGCTACTCACCTACCAGTAATATATTGTGGGAAGATATGGGGGTATTCTGTCATATTTGTAAGGAAGTGGACTGGAAACAGGTCTCCTATGAGGTTTGGATTTGCTTGCATTGTATGTATGTATACTGTACTTCTAGCTCACTAAGAGCACTTGAAAATCTTAATCTTTATTTGAACTGGTTGATGTGATGTAGCTTGTTGGGATAAGGAAAAAATTCAGGTTGCATAGTGGGTAATCAGTTGCTAGTATTTCAAGTCAATTAAACCAGATTTTATAAAAGAAAAATGACACTCTTCTTGTTCAATTTTATTTGTAGAGTCCTAAATCACAACAAGGTTGCCTCGAAGGGCTTTACAGAGTTCATTTGCAAAACAGTGAATGAAAAAATACAGAAATGACAAAAACAAAAAATTGTCCCAAGCATCCCCTGTCCTTAGACCCTCCATCACAGCAGGAAAAACTCCAAAACCCAGTGATAAAAAAGGGAAACTTTGGGGAGAACCTCAATGAGGAGAGATCCTACTGCCAAGTACGGACAGGCTATAGATGAACGTCCATATACAAATGTAAATACAGTCTGTGAGGATGGAAGATGGGCGGGGTCATCCATCAGACAGGTGAGGGCGGGGGGAAGGTCCAGGGTCGTAGGTCAGGACAGGATACAGCCGATCCATTAAAGATCCAACCGTCCATGGTTCCCTAAGCAGCCACTGAAAAAAGACGCCACTCCCCCCAGAGGAGGGAGTGGGGAAAGGGCACACCGGGTGAGGAACCAAGAACAGACTCAACATGTAAAAAATGAAAAATTATAAATGCATATGAGAGACAGAGAGAGAGAGAGAGACAGGTGATAGGACTCCGTGGTTGTACTTCAGAACTAGACTGAACTTTGGCTTCACTTTGTTTCACTTTTCACTTTGTTTCACTTTGTTAACTTTTAATATGTGGACAGTGTCCCAGAGGTTTCTTTTTCACAGATAGGGGTATGAGATATGTTCTCACTTTTTTATTAGATCAATGTAATAGAATATAGGACACCTGTATTTGTGTGTGCACCTGAGTCAGTTTGTGAATTTTAGTTAAAAAAAAATAAACAAATACAATAAAATTCCTAGGTATGTAAAATATAGCTTCTGTCAGGTTTTGATGGGAAGATATTGCATCAATTTTGATTCCAATTGGAAATGTCCTTTTTCATGAACCACCTGAATCATCTTCATCTAACTATGTTCCCAAATGTACTTTCACTTTTTGAAAAACAAAACTACTGCACATAGTCGTATTCTGACAACGGCAGCACTGTATATCTAAATACACACTGAAACTGGCACAATCTGAAAAAACAAAGCACTTGTCTTTCCTCTGCATAAAGGAGATACCCAGGAGATTCAGTGAGAGGAAGTGGCTTGTTTTGAAGATAGAGGTGGGATGGGTATATGCAAAAAAGACATATTAGTTGCATATGCGTGTCAGGTGGATACTGGTAGTGTATGCGTGTGCACCTCTGTAACGAAGCACCGATAAGAGTGAAAGAACAGAGAATGTCCTATATTAAAAGGAAAAACATACACTCAAACACTTCTAAAAACACAGTTATAGGCAGCGTTTCTTGCATTTCTGGGTCACTTTTGTTGTTTTGTATTAAGTTTTGTTGTTGTTTTTT
>JAPTYR010000030.1:25645461-25655986 GCA_029814505.1 Siphamia roseigaster | reverse complement strand
GACCCTTTTGGACATTCAGAGGCTCCGTGGTGAACTTGGAAACACCATCATCTTCTACAACATTAATTCACCAGTAAAACCTATGGAGTTGGATCAATGACAGTGGATGGACACACTGTGTTTCTGTTCAGTTATTGATAGATTTTACTGAAAAAGTCACTTTTTCTGAAGTTTTCTCTTTTTGATATAATAACCCTTAACTTTAATCTGATCTTTTATGAATATTGAGATGATCAGTGAATTAAACATAGGAATGCGTGCGTGTGCAGAGTTCTGATAAATTGAAACATTTTTAACTGTCTATTTTCATACCAACAGAAGAGGAATAGTCCCGGCTCCAGATTAAATAGCTCGGCAAACTGATAGGACCAATATTTTGGAATACAATAACATTACAATTATGTTGTTATGGGCAGAACACTTTGGCGGTGACTGCTGGACAAATGCAATACAGCGTACATGAATACAGCATAAAAACTACCACATCGAGAATCCAATCCATTTTTATTTGTAGAGCACACATTTAAACAACCACAAGGGTTCCAAATTGTTGTACAATAAAATAAACACAATAAAACATAAAAAAAGCTAAAAAAAAAAAAAAAACTAAGATAAAAACACAATGAAGCATAATAAATAAATAGACTGTCCACCCCAGATAAAAAATCCTTACACATAAACTCAACATCCTATGTGGTATAAAAAGACAAGGGAGAAGAGGTGGGTTTTAAGAAGGGCTTTAAAATCGGACAGTGAGGAGGTTTGCCTAATGTGCAGTAGCAGTTTAATCCATAGCTTTGGTCCCATCTGAGTGCCAGCCTGATTTTCTGAACCTCAGGAGCAGCTGGTCTGCTGACCTGAGGATGTGGCTGGGTGTGTAGGGGTGCAGAAGCTCAGAGATGTACACTGGTGCCAAACCATGCAAGCATTTAAAAGCAAATAAAAGGATTTTAAAATGAATTCTAAAATGAATTGGAAGCCAGTGAAGTGAAGCTAAAATTGGTGACATGTACTCAAATTTTCTGGTCCCAGTTAAAAGACGTGCAGCTGCATTCTGTGCCAGTTGGAGACGTACAATGGAGGACCCACTAACCCCCATATAAAGTGCAGTCATCCAACCGAGTGGCCAGAAAGGTGCGGATTAATGCTTCTGAGTGCTGTCTTTGGAGAAATGGTTTTATTTTTGCCAGCTGCCTTCCTTGACTGGCAGCTGGCTGTGTATCCCCATGGATCAACAAGCGAGATATACATAAATGGTCATAAATCACTTAAGAAAGGTTAGATACAATAAAAATTTAATTTGGGAAGTGGCATAAAAGTAGTGCATGGTCTTTACCAGGGCCAGGCTGTGCATTTCACTCCATCTGAGTCAGTCCACCCCTCGATAACTAATGTATGGCTATAAAAACCATCTTGTGCAGAAATGCAGCATCAGGAGTCCTTTCATCACTCATAGATAACTCCTGTAGCCACACTAAATGCCTTAAACCAGTGGTTCTTTACAGCAGAGTGTACCCCCGGAAATATACTTTTTAACCAAATACCCCCAACTCTCACTTCAGCCTTTTTGATTGAAAAAAAATTGGCAAAATTTGCCCCTTTGTCAAAGATGAAAAACTTTGTAAACAAACAACATATATTTAACTGTAATATATTTTTGAAAATGACAAATTTTTAAAAGGAAATTTTGTTTGCAAAGTATAAACTGAGAAGTGCCCCCTTTCATTGATAAGAAAAATAAATTGGTTGATTAATAAGCCTTACTTTTTACTTACTTTTATGCATTTGGCAGACGCTTTTATCCAAAGCCACTTACAAGTTGAGAACAACACACAAGCTGCATGTAAGGGTGCCATCTTAAAGAGTGCTACTACAGCTTCTTTGAGGCTGGGAAGGGGAGGAAGGGGGGTCAGGAGTGCATTTGCAGTCCATGCAGAGGTGGGTTGCAACAGGAGAAGGAGAAGAGACTCCTTTCATCAACAACAAATAATAAAAAATAATAACAAACTAATTTTGAGAATAATAAAATATAAACGTTCTTCAAATGTTACCAAAGCTTAAACAAGATGATTTACAATAGATCTATTATATGAATGCATCAGTTGTGTTTTATATTTCAGCATTAATTCTCATTTATATTGCTTTCAGTACGTGATGACTTATTTAATGTATTTTTCCCCCAAAATTTCAAGTACCCCCTGGACTTCTTAGAAGTACCCCTGGGGTTACGCGTACCCCACTTTAAGAACCCTGGCCTTAAACAAACCACAAGTCTCCTTTTGCAGCAAGAAAGAGTCTTTATGGGTTAAATGAAACCAATATTCTCCTTAAAACTTAGTTGTAATTATGCTCTCTGTCATAATCAGTGTTCAGTGCTCAAAATCAACATTTTCTTCCTTCACCATAGAGAGTTCTGGGTGATCAGCAGGGTGCCGAAAATCCCAAAAGCCCCAGGAGTCCACGAATGGCGTCACCACTGGCCTGGTAACACATATTATATTCAGATATCCACAGACTTACATGCTACGTCTGTATTTACTTACACAATGAAACAATCCTGAGCAAAAAAGCAAGTTTTTACATGTTATGGTGTTTTGGTGAAATTACAAGAGAGGGAGAAGTTAAGAGCTAAAATACTTTTGCATCAAAGGTGGATGATTTGAATTTATACAGTGACGTTCTGTTGGTATCATTTTAATCAGCGTTTTGGTTGAAGTCTAAAATTCTAATGGCAAAGACCAGTATATGTATAACAGTAATGTATATCATGACCATGTTTGGCCTCTACTATTGAAATGATAGTTACTGTAGATTAAGTGATATTTCTCTTATACCCAAGTATAGCTATTTGAACACCTCTCTATGTGTGTTTAATACAATCTTTATAAAATATCCATGATTAAGATATAGATTAAAAAATACCCTTGAATAGATATTTAATTAAGATATACTCTCATACACATTGAGGAAACCACATGTGCAGATTTCCTGTTAGTTTACATGTGCTGTATTTTTGTAAGCCACCCACCACTCTGAATGTAATATAAGTTCTTTACAGTGTTTAGCTATTTTTCTTAAGTGGACACACTGTTTCCATGTCAGCTGTAGCCTTATTATTATTATTATTATTATCATTATTATTTTAGTGGTACTACTGGTGTATCATACCTAACGAAATGCTACAAATGACTGTAAATAAAGACATATCGTTTATGGGAGTTCACATTTGGTTTTTATAAGACAGTTTTATTTGTTTAAAGGATCCGTTTAACCTGGCTAAAATCTTTAATATACTCATAACAGGTACTAAAAGATCTGCTTACAGCGGGCAGTGTGCAATATGTTGATTTTCAGAATATTGACTATATTGTAAAGTAAATATCTTTGGGATGTACACAGATTGAATATAAGGAACATGTGTACAGAGCAATTTTGTCAGCAGAAGGCATAAAGACTTTCATGTAATCAACTAACACTTCTTTTTCTAACCATATCATATGACAGCAGTGTCATTAAGTTTAGCGGAGCAGATGCAGCATTTTACACAATTTGATCTCCTATAGTACAGCATACCAACTTCTCAGAAATCCTGTTGAATTGTGCAATGTGAAGCTTTAACTTATATTTGTAAATGCTAGGATACATTTTTTTGGTAAGAAGAACACGTGCAGCTACTAAATGCTTTGTTTTTCTAATGTATAAGTTGTTAATTTATGCTTAAAGTGCAGAAATAAAACCTCTGAAGTATTGCTGTTTATTTAGGGCTGATAAAGTGTAAGTCTGTATTTTATTTTGTATCCTACCGTTGCTGAGAAATATAACATAATCTGGAATCCGTTTATGCCTGAATGTCTGTTTTCTTAAGAGTTGTGATGAAGAAAACAAACTGTAATTGTTCTGTTGTGAAATTTGTCATCTCATAGATCAATAAAACTAAATGAATTGATGTTTTATTGCGTACAAATCAAAATGCATAACACATAATATTCCTCGTAATTGCACATATGCCTTTACAACTTTGTTTGCAACTGCCTTTGCCACTCCTACAGTTTACACCTCTAACAAGTGAAGCAGAAATTAGATGAATGTTTTTCAAGTGTCGTCGTGTGTGTGTATATATATATACATTTTTCCTTCTTCTACACACTAGCCTACATTGATTTGACATTTTTTATTTGATTATTTTTGCTTTGTAACTGTAATAACTCTTTAAGAATTCATGTATCACCTTTACTGTGTTCATGTATCAGCTGTGTTGTGCAAACCCCTCCTCAGTGAAGGGTAATAAATCTCTTACACGTTAACTAAACCCTGTAGTGTGCAACTTGCAAATGGAGTTTGATCCTCTGGTGAATGAAGTGGTCATCAGTTAATTTCTGAGGCCCAGGTAACAACAGCTAACTGGAATGAGACGGATGGTGAGAGCTCACTGAAGGTGAGTTAAATTTGATTCATTCTCTAGATAATAGTGTCTAACAGAGCATAAGGGCAGCATGAGAGTGAGCTCTTGTCAAATATTTGACACCATTATTGAGATTGGTTGAACATTATATCAGATATTTACAGCATCTGCATTTATCTGATACAGCATATCTAGACCTCTATGTACTAAGTATATGTTTAATTTTGCATGCAAGTAAATAATACAAGTATCACAGTATTTAACTAAAGACACAGAAAAGTCATCCATTGTTTACGTAGCTACCTGAGTACAGAGAGTTACTGGACTGATGCAAACACTAGCAGCTCTTCTGTATATTGTATTATTAGAAAACCACATTTTTAAATACTGTTGAGGGACAGGGACTATTATTGTACCACGAATACTTACCAAGCAAACTAAAATCATGAATCACAATAACCATAATCTAAGACATTATTGAGTGAACACTAAGCAGTGTTGTAACGAGTTTTGAAGTAACGCATTCAGTAACGCGTAGTACCGTCAAAGCGTTATTAATGAAATTTGGTAATGAAACGTAGATAATTTTTAAATTCCGCACAACATTACTTAAGGAAACTTAAGGTAAGATTTGACAAGTATCATGCATATTATTCCCACCGCCGGGCATGCGCGAACGCATTCATTTCGATGTAAACATCCGGTAATTTTCCCAGTTGTGAAACATTTGCGCCTGCGCAATAGTCGCAGGCTCTCGTCTCCTTTTACCTCGTTGCGCTTGGTAACTAAACAAGAGTTGGACAAAAATGATAAGGCCTTCTTATAAACCATGTGTTTTGTAAAATGAATAATAATATTTTGGGATTAAAAATTATTTATTTAATTTTTTGCAGCGGGGGTAGCAGCTGTACGTGGAGATGCGGTAGCGTTGATGACGTACCTATCGCTAGCATGAAATTAAAGTGAAACTTGACTTTCAATATCCAACTCAGTGGATCTTGCACGAAATTTTCGCCACTTTTAACCCCAAAACGCACACAAACGAATTGCACCTCCCCTTACTTACTTTTCTGCCAAATTTTTCTCCTCAATTTTACATGTAAGTAAAGGTGAAGGAATCCACAAACAACTACCACATTTTTGTTGTTTCCATTATTTATTATAGTTTCATACACAAAGACATTAGTCCTTGTGAATACTTGAAGCTATTAAACCCAAGTAGTCCAGTTCTTTGAGAATATTTGTGATATTGTTTAGGCCTGAGCCGCGCATGCGTCGGCTAAAGGCCTGTTGAGTTCGCAGTGATCACACGGGGATGAGTATATTTTTCTTATTTCCATCCTTTAAACTTTTTGGAATATTCAACTTTTCCCAATTGGAATGAATGGGGACTTCCTTCAAACCCTTCTGCTACATTCACACTGCTAGAAATGCCATTCAAAGTTTAAATGTCAAGATTATGAAGATTAAATTATTATTCAGATGACAGATGTCTAGTTCAGATCTTAAAATGTCACAGTTCCGGTGTTTCTCTTCTTTTTTTCCCCTGAATTTATCATGCAAATCTATGTGATAGAATCTTCCAGTGCTAGAGCTTCATGACGTCACTCCCCAGCTTAACCATCTGTGTTGAACTTTTAACAAAAAAATAAATTAAAAATTTAACTGAAGTCTTCATAACATTTACTAATTTCACTTCTGCAAACAATGCTTATGACTGGAATATGGAGAAATGTGTGCTCTTTCATTGAGTACCAGTTTTAAAGCTGTATGACATATCAGTTTTGATATTTCCAGCCTTTGTCTTGTTCATTCAGTTTAGATCTGAGAGGTTTTTTAAACTCATATTTTAAAGGTATTCTGTTTATTTATTTTTTTGGAAGGGCTTTTTTTGGACAACGACAAATCAGGACAACAAGCAGATTCTATTTTCTGGATTGTTGATTAATTGTTGGTTTTTGTGATTTCTTGTATAGTTTGTACCTGCGAAGCCCCTCTTTCAATGTTCTTTCTGAGGAAAACTCCTGGAGTATAGTAGTGCATAATATCTTGGGATTGCAATTTTTCTCCCCCCATGTTATGTTAACATTATGACAGCTAATATTAAACATTTTTTTCCAGTAATAACAGCATTCAGATGTGTGTTAGATTGAATATCTACTATAACCATCGATATGATCTTCATTCAACTGTATTCAATATAATCAACAAATGCACTTTGTTAATTTTACAACAGATGACCTTTGACCTTAAAGGAGGCCGTCAGGGGACCAGTATGTCCCCCTCTCCACCGACTCCAGGGATCAGACCTGCTTCCCTGGTAACTGTGGACATTGTAGTCCTGGTGATCTACTTTGTACTTGTGCTTGCTGTGGGCTTCTGGGTAAGTACAGTTCAGTTTGTTCAGTTTCTTTTACTTGTAAACAAATGTTCATTACTCCAGTAATTAACTGGAGTGTAGTGTACCATTCCTTCATGAAATATTATGCTGCACTTTTAACTTGCTCCTTTCAAAAGAATCTCTTTTTAAGTTCAACTTTTAATTTCCATCTTCTCATTTTCTGAAAATGTGTATGTCATTGTACATAAAATTACACATTTATATTGTTATGTCAATTCAGGATTAAAAATGGATAATGGAAAAAAAGAAATAAAAGCATTGAAAAACACCCCAAAAAATCGAAAAGAATTCCTGCATTACTACAATAAAGATTAAAAAATGAAAACTGTATCATTTAATACATGTCAAATGAATGCTTCCTGCACATAACATGCTGGATTTTTAAAAGTCTTTGTTGCAATTAGAAGCAATACTAATTCTATACCTTGAGCAGCTTCTTACACCCCCTGTGCAAGGAGCGCTTCCGCAGGTCTTTCCTTCCTACAGCCCTCAGACTATACAATAGCGCTCAGTAATTCCAAATATACACTTATAACCATCATGCAATGCAATGTAAATACTGTAAATATGCAAATATGCTCTTCCATCCATGCCTGCACTTTATTTTTGCTGCTTTAACTGTGAAATTTCCCCGAGGTGGGATGAAAGTATTCTATTCTATTCTATTCTATTCTATTCTATTCTATTCTATTCTATTCTATTCTATTCTATTCTATTCTATCAGCTTTGGCAGGTTGAACATCAGTGGCAGAAACATTAGTCATGAAGACATGAACATGTGATATTATTAACTGGATTGAAACAGACTTAAGAGTGAATCAAGACAATAACTAAATAACTACAAGGCCTGTTGTGCTGTTTTTTTGTGAATGTTAGTTTTTAAAGGTAATCCAAATGCCTTTAAAATGTCATTACAAAATCCTAAATTTGGCTTCATCAAAGTGGGAGATACCCTTCAAAAACTGCTTGAAGGTGACGAGCTTAATGTGATTCTTCTTAACCTATAAAGACCCAGAGCTACTGTTGTGGTCGTTCCCAAATAATTTTTTTTCTCTGTATTTAACTTTCCTTATGTGATTCATCACCATTTATTATTATCATTTCCATTTTGCTTTTTCCCCCCAGTGAATATTGGGTATTTTTCTTTATTTATTTTACTGATCACGTACTTTAATCATCATGCTGAGATTACATTTGAGGGTTATTACACCAAAAATGAAGAAAACCTCAGAAAAAGTGACTTTTTCAGTAAAATCTATCATTATTTCAAAATAAACCCAATGTCTCCATCCACTGTCACTGGTTTTACTGGTGAATCATTGTAGAAGATGATGGTGTTTCCATGTTCACTACAGAGCCTCTGAATGTCCAAATGGATCATATCTGATGACCATGAAACACTGACAAACTTTATTTCACACCAATTATTTACATGTATTTATAGGATAAGTGAATCAACAGGTCAGATCAGTAGATGGCTTTTGGTCAGTGAGGGATATTTGGATCTTTATGGATTAAGAAAACGTTAGCGATGCTTGGCAAAAGAGCAAAACTAAACTTTTGCTATTTTACCTCTTAATGTCAACTGTTGCAAATTTGCATGGAACAATTTTCATTTCAGAATCATCCAAGATAGTGTATTGTACCACAAAACATTGGTTCATACATACACTAAGTATTATGCACACAGTGCCAATGCCAACTACAGTGCACGTATTGTGTGTGCGTGTGTGTGTGTGTGTGTGTGTGTGTGTGTGTGTGTGTGTGTGTGTGTGTGTGTGCGCGCGCTGTAAACCCTGATTTGATATGAATTAACGTTTTAGTGCTAATTACATATTCTATTGTGTTTTGTAAACATCAAGGCCATTACTAAACCAAATTAGTTGTTTGAATTAGAAAACTGAAAACATACAATGCAATGGTCTTGTTTAGTTGAGATGACATATAAAGTTAAGTGTCTGTCAAAGAGGAGAGGGGCCTATGTATGCTGGATCAGCTGTTACCCACATTGCATTGTGGGTATTAGATTTTAAAAATGTGTTGTTTTTTGAGCAGGGGTTAATGAGGGTTGTTGAGTTTATTTTGTTACTGTTAAAATGTTAGTTCATATGTGTTTGATGATGATTATTGGCTGTTTTGTTTGTTTGTTTGTTTGTTTGTTTGTTTTGTTTTGGGGTTTTTTGTGTTTATTTTTGTGTTTTTAATAACAGAACCATGAGTTAAAGCTGTAGGCACAACAATCCCTTAACTGTTATATTAGCTGTTTGAAAAATGTACTTGCATGGTCCTGATGAAATTACAGCCCATTTTGTACTATAAATGATTAATGCAAACTCAAATAACTCCAATTCTTCTATGTCAATACAACTTTAACTGTTTTATTTCATGTTTCATAAAACCTAAAAACAGTAAAATGGGTTTCTGTGTGATATTCTAGTAAACTAAACTAATTTGGGGTTTGCAGTGTGGCCACAATATTAAGACACTTCAATCAATGATACTGAAGATTTTAGGTTAAATCAGCTTAACTTTTCATTATATATTACTCAACCCTTTCAAGGTAACCACTTTCCTCTTTTTCTTTTAAAGTCAACTTATTGGGGCTTACAATGTATGCTACATTTATATTATATGTGTATTTTTTAGAGCTTTGTGTGTAGAAAAGAATGTGTATTTGATATTTGTAGTACTAATAGTATTGAGAACTTCTTTCCTACCACTTTTTATTGTACTTGCATGGAGCAACTGTAATTTCCTCCTGGACTAATAAAGTATGTAGAGTCTGATTCTTAACAGCAAACTGAATTACTCATGGACAAATTTTTCACTCTTTTGTTATTAACTTTGTTTCTATGTTATAAGAAAGTAGGATGAGTACAGACAAAAAAACTCAGGGGGAGAAAACGTGATAAATAGAAATTCATGTGATTACTGGAAGTTGCTGTAAATATGATTCCATTCATGGTCATTGTGTGTTATTGTGAGTCTGATGTCGCCCTATTTCTCTCATCCACATTTCATACATCCAAGTTCCATTTAACCCAAGTGGGACTGTAATGACCAATGAAAAATGTGCTCTTCCTTTCTTTATTATCTCAAAAAATGTTAGCCACATTGATTTTGTCAGTTCTTAAAGAGGAAAACATAAATAGGCAATTGTAATGGTTACATTCCATGTTGATGTATTCAGCGTCAGGTGGAGTTCATTCGGGTTCAGTGGAATGATCCCCAGGGCGACGGAACAGAACAGGCATGTTAATGTTATCACTAACACCTGCGCTTTAAAGCTTTTATTCAACAAAATGTCTGCTGTGAAAAATCCTGTGGTAAGTTTAAAGCAATAATAGGTATTGTCATTTCTATTAATGCAGGTCATTCAAGTAGTGGAGGTGGAGTATTGGAGTAGAGGATGTGTTTTGTGAGGTCACAGTGAGTTTGACCGTTGGCCATCAAAATGTAATCACTTCATCCTAGAGACCAACTGAAAGGTCACACCAAGTTTCAAACTGCGCTGAGATTTTAAGCATAATGAGGATGACTGACAGGACTGAATTGGAGAAGAATCTTCAATGTTTTATATATATATATATAGTTATATGTTATATATATATATGTATATGCAGGAGCGTCACCAGCTATTGAAAACATTCAGGGCTTAGCCCAGGAGTTATGCCATGTTTCCACTGCAAAACACAGCTCAGCTCGGTTCGGTTCGGCCCCAC
>JAPTYR010000030.1:25421455-25432572 GCA_029814505.1 Siphamia roseigaster | reverse complement strand
GTGTGTGTGTGTGTGTGTGTGTGTGTGTGTGTGTGTGTGTGTGTGTGTGTGTGTGTGGTCAGCAGGTTGTGCATATCTACCTTTATACTCATTTGGTTGCAAATACAATTTATTGAAAAATGTAAAATGTGTGGATGAAGACCAATCAGGAGTGATCAGTTTTGCACAAGTTCAGGACACACTGCCCTTTGGAAGCTTCTAAGTTTACAGTTTACTCTAAATGAGTCTATTCAGGTGGTATATTTCCTGAGAACAATACTTTGTGTGTTTCCATCAACTCATTCCAGATTTAAAAGAAAGGATGAAGTAAATGAAATGCTGCCACAGTCATGTTGATGTCGACTATGAGCAGATGAGGTGCTCAGTGTGGTTAACCATACAAACCACAACATACCGCCATATGACCGTGCACAATATCAACAATGCCTCTCTTGACTGGGTTCTTGAGCTGTGTCACTTACCTCTGCAAGGAGAGGAGGACAATAAGACTGTTCTTAACTCCACTACCACTGAAACTATGTTTTCTAGCGCAGGTGTGTAGACTGAAGTGTTCAAGCGCAACAACAATAACACCTTTCTTTCTCGCAGTTGTCACAGTATCCTATCAGGGATATCATTTACACAGGGCAACATCAGCTTTGTCTGTCTTAACATGTTAGCTAATACTGTTTAAAACGGACTAAACGATAAGAATTCAAGTAACTTAGCTTAACCATTGCATTAAACTAACAGGCTAGTGTTAGCTTACTCTTCTAATATCAACACAGCTAATATGAAGCTTCACTGAATGTTAAATAAAAAACGCTTGAGTCGCTAATAGTTGCCATAAAAGCTGTGTTTGGCTAAAAATGTCCTGCAACCTCCTGGTCTTATCCAACATAAGCTAGCTTAACCAGTTAGCACAGTCCTACCTTTTGTGGGAGTCCAGCGCAGTAAAGCGACGCCAAAATGAACCACACCAGGGCCCGACTGCTAACCGTCCAGTCCATGGTTTCAGGTCTCCAACCGGGATAGACAGCTGGTCCTGGTGGTTATTGGCTACATAGAAAGTGTGATTTATTTTACAAAGCGATGTCGCGAAACGTCTACCTTAACCAGCCCCGTAAAGCTAAAGGCATTGAGCCATGAGTGGTGGACGTGATGTAGACCTGCTTCTTCCTGAAACGATAAACTGCGGGGGTTGGACTTCGGGATAGACATCCACACGAGTGGAGGAGGGGGGACGTGAAGGCAGCAGGAGCCAATGGGGAAGTCCCAGCAGACACGGATGTGGTATAAATCACATCCGGGGACATTTTCTACAGTTGCACCACGCGCTGCTGAATTGGAAGCACGTCTTCTAACAAGGCGCTACACAGATACTCTAATATTATGGCCTGTAAATGCTTTCTGGGTAGATTTCTTAGCCCGTATAATGACACATGACTTGGATTTATCATGTTATTTGTCATAATGCTAATGGATGAAAGTAGATACGGTGTGTGACTACCAGGCGAGGCCCCATCAGGATTGAAAAATGAAGGTGAGATTATCTTTTTTATTATTATTATGCATAACTTTTTCACATTCTGAATTATTTATTTTTTTCTTATATTCTATTATGTTTGCAGATCCAATGATAAAAATGTGAAAGAAAATACACGGGAGCTGATCACTCGCTGACACGTGTTCGAGGCCTGATGCGTTTAGGGACGGTGGTGGAAGTGAGTATCTGCACCGAAAAGCCTTTTTCCTTTTTAGTGATGAATGATGATTTCTGTGCGTTAGACTTCTGATATGCAAATGAAGTCAACTTTTAAATCTGATCTTAACTACTGCTACACATTTAAATATGATGTCAGATGCAGGTATGTGATCCTGACTGTGTATCCTGCAGGGCTGCCTCGGTGTGGATGGATCCTTTTGGATAACAGTGCTGTAAGTGTTACCACAGCAACCTGACAGCAGTATCTTGTGGTCATGAATGATGTTCCTAATGCATTAGATCTCTGATTCCACTTTGACGTCAATGTAAATTTCTCTAACGTGACCCAGATGTTGTTTCACTGTGATCTCACCATGTTTTTTGTTTTTTCTTCCAGAGTCCGGACCCATAATCCCTGATGTGGACAGGGGTGTGCCAGCATCACACCATGACTCATACACAAGCCATTGCATATTTTTTATACCCTCTGATTAAATATCCAATAAAGTGACAACTGTACGTGATGTTGGGCTGTTTGTGTTGTAATGGTTTTAGTACTCTTGTTAGCACTATACTTGGAATTTGAGTGGCCTCTCATGGTCATGCATGTCAAGATTAGTGCAAAATTATACCATATCTTGTTATAACTGGGGTTTCTTGGCATTTTTACCAAGTCTCTCTTTTAAAGCAAGATACAGACCATTTCAAGTTTGGGGGGGAAATAAAGGCGTATCAGTTTACAGTAGTGATTTGGATTGTAGCATCTAAAAATCTGCAAAATGATTTGGACACACGTGTGCTGCAGGTGTAAGAATTCAAACATTCTTTCCAAGCAAAAGGTTTTATTGATCCACAATGATCAGAACCATAACATTTTTGTGACATCACTGACCACAACAGCAATGTTTGATATTTTCATCACTGTGCAAAAAAACGACACCAAAACTTGTGAAAACAAAGGGCATGTCTTGACACAGTAATGGCACAAAAAAAATTCTCTATCCTCAACTGATGCAACAAATGTGGTGGCTCACTATGGAGGAATGTTTACTTTAAAGGCACTTTCTGCCTCATACGCTTTGCCAACACATATTGAAACATAACACATTTAAAGATAAAGTAACCTGTAAAGCAGCCAGGTGTCTTGGCAGACTAAATTATGCTCATTGGTTGGTGTTATTCCTCTTTGATGTGTACAGTACAGAAAGAACAGCAAATCAATAAATATTAAAACAGCATTCAACAACTGAATGACTGCTAATAAATAATATGGCTAATATCCAGTGATATACGAAAACGGGACGGGGTATGTTACCCATGTTTTAGCTGAACTCAAGGTTTGGAGTGTTACACACTTTAAAAGGATTCAGTCTCCTGATGGCCTCAAATCATTTACCTGCTGATTATATCACTGTCTTATTTATTTCCAGCTACGTAATCCGAATATTAGGCTGTGCAAGTCAGTCACCGGAGTCTCTTCAACTTAAACGATTGCTTATTTGTCACTGTTTATGACATACAGTACCCTCCAAGCGGTACAAAACCCTCCAAGCAGGACTGAAAGATTGCTTTGGCAATTAAAACAGAAAAGTTATTACTTTAGTTCAATGCTGAATATAACATGAAAAGAAGTCATGAAGCTTGATGCGTAAAAGCACATCATCAGTGAATGACCTGCTCACTGCACAGCTAGGAAGCTGCATTCCTATTTATACATTCATCAGACCTAGGCAATGTTCAGCTGCTGTGTTTGCAGAGAGGTTTGGATTCATACGACACCTAAGAAGTCAGTTTTAGCACTACGCCCTATGACATAATGTTTCAATTAAAGCACACAGGCTATATGTTATGACTGTCCATCTACAGTCGTAGGAGGGTGGATCTAAACTGACCTAGCATCCTAGATGGACACGATACCATTGATCTGTTTGCATATAGGTGCCAGACACCTGACACAGGCAGCAGTGAGGAGAAGTTTTGCTATCCCTTTGAAATGTTATTAAAAGATGCAGGGTCTTTCAGCAAAACCTTCAGCAGAAAATAGGATTATTCCCTTAAACCTTTGCTCACTCAGACATACTTTTCATAAAGAGGCCTTTGAGTTCTCATAAAGTTAGAGGAACAAGAAACCATTCAATTAGAAAGGTCACACAAAAGTACTGTATACACTGTACAACTATCATGTTTGGTGCAGCTGTACATCACAGGTATTATGGTTCTGGTTGAATCTGATGGCTATTTGGTGATTCTATCACCATGAACATTTGTTAAACAGGCTGAACATGCCCTAATGAATTAATCAGTACATTTAATGTCACACAAATAAAACTGTGTGATTAAATGACAATCTTTGAGTCAATTTTTTTTCTTTGAGCCTCCTCCCTTTAGTGGCCACAAATGATTACGAGCTTACTGGCACATAGTTTCGAGAATGAACTTCATATGTGGCCACAGACTGGTGCAGCAGTGGGATCAGACTGAGGATAAAAAGGAAGGGGGGGGTCGGGTCTGCCCATTGCTGCACCTATAGTTGCTGATGTGGGTGGATACTTGTCATATTGCCACGGTGATAAAATGTCCATCAGTGTACACTGTGAACAGCAGTCTTCATATTTCAGAGACCTCAGACTCCAACGGTTCTGGGTCCTTCAAGGCATCATTTGTCACAGTAACCAAGTTGGCATTTGAGCGGGTGTCCATGGCTGAGTGCATTATGGGTAGCCATACGTCATCCATGTTTGGCATCACAAATATTTTCTGCAGGAGGAAAAGCACATAATGAAAAAAAATATCCTGTATATTACAAGAGGTACTGTTAAGTCTAGAAATATGACTGTTCAGAACAAAAACTACTATCAGGATATATAAAAATAAAAGGAAAAATATACCAAATCAGACAGTGACATATGTAGAATTTATGTATTCAAAAGAACTGGGGAAAAAAAAGACCTAAAATAAATTCTGTGCATCAAAACCTGCAGTTATATTTTTGGAAACCAAAAAGGCCACAGTTTTAAGCTCATGCGTTGCGGAAAGTCACATATACACTCACCCACAGCTGACAACAGTGCCGTCTCCAGCACTGTATTTTACTCGAGGCAGGATTGAGGGGGGGTTATACATAATAATAACCCCCAGAGGAGTCAGGCAGGGATAAATGTAGATCTGTGGTAGACCTGACAGGGACTCTTTACTGCAGTTGTTTGCAGGTGTGCCTCAGGGCAGTTATCTAGCAGGAGGCACGTCATTACTTTGGCTTTATGTGAGGGGTGGGACAGCCACAGGCACACTGCTTTGAAGTGTATGATGGTGGGCAGCCATAAATTAATCCCAAAGTCTTTGTTTATAACAGAAATTCTGACCCTAAACATCCCAGGGAACATTCTCCTTTGTTGTTTTTTGTGTTTTTTTTGTTTTTTTTTTTTAATTCCCCTTTGTTCTTATGGAGTGAAAATCGTGAGCCTCTCATTTATGTCCAAGCACAGTTTCCAATGTAGCTGATGTAAGTACCTGGAATTCCTGATCAAGTTTCTTCTCTATCCAGTCCGTTACATGAACTAAGGTGACCTCCCTTTCCCCAAGTTTAGGCCGTGCTTTCAGTTCCAGATGAGGTGGACTCCGGAAACCATACCTGAGCACCAAGGGAAGCACAACTGGTGAAATAAGGTCATGAAAGCAGAACTGTAGTTTGTGATAGATCCTCTACGTTTATGGCAGTTATGTCTATTATTATTATTATTATTTGCACAAAAAAGATACTAAAGATTACAGCAACAACAAAAAAAGAGCTGGTAATTCAATTAAAAAGTAAACTTAAACAGTCTGTGTGGGATGTGGTGAATTACAATTTTATCTTTTTTAATCTTGTGCCATGAAACTCATTTTCATTATCTCATGACTATCTCCCCTTCACAGACCAATGGGCCAAGCACCAGTCTACATATTTTTCCCCTATTCATATTTTAAATCTTTGCAGTCTATCTGTACACAAAGTCTTTGGTTAGTTCACTTCAACTCGGAGTTGTAAAGTGTTTTACAGACAATGTAAAGTCACTGTTTTTGTGACATCTTCCATGACTTTGGCTTTCAATGGAACTTAAACCAATATACATATTACATACATGTCTATCAGCCCTATGTTTTTGAGCTCATTTGCAAAATATTCAATAATTTTAGCCTACAGGTATGTACATTTCTTAACCTCCATCACTGAAGGCGTGCATGCATTTGACCACCAGAGGGTGCAGTGTTATATTCTAAAGCCACTACTCCCATTAATTCAGTGACTTCAATACACAGTTTAAAAAGTACTCCTCCCAGGAAATGAACATACCATATCCTGTCAGTGGGGGGAGGTGGGATGTTGACAGCCAGGGTCCCGCGACATTCCTGCACCTCCACAGTGAGCAGCAGGGGTGTGTTCGACACCTCCTCCATCTTCTTCTTAATAAACTCTGTCTCAGTGGCTTTCTGGAAGTACTTTGACTTGGCTATCTTGTCCACAAAACGCATGATCTTGCTGGGCCTGTGGCCTCCCACGTAGCTACGTGAGCAGAGGAAAGAGGAGGGGAGGAAAGGAGTGAGTCAGGTTTATAATTTATTCATAACAGCATCTACTGCTACTCAGCACCCACGATAGAGGAGAGTGACCGGCTGCTACATTAAATCAACAGTAAGCTTTCAAACATGTGGGACTGAGTGGGTGGGTAGGTGAAGTAAAAGGGCAGAACATTCTGCTCAAACCCTATTGTGAATCTGTTTCTTCCAATTTTAAATTCTAGAGTTGTGCTGATGTTGTAAAAAGCCATTTGCTCACCCTTCGCCTCCAGGCAGAATAGGTTTGTCACTGAGGAGTTCTGGGGGATCCTCCTCATCTGATGAGCCAGCACTTGAAGATTCCTCGTCACTGTCCGCTAGACAGTATGTTCTTGGCCTGGACCTGTCACACACACAAAAACACACAGTCACTGCAGGAAACTCAAGTCATAATAGTAACATAAGTATTCAACAGAGCATGCATCTCTGTCATTTTACCAGTTTATACTAATATTTTGATGGTAAAATCATTGGAAATCAATCATGGCATTAATGAAAATTCAAACAATGAAGAAAATATTTTTAGATGAAATAAAAAAAACAGCTTTTATAAACACAAAAATTAAGAACGACAACAAACAATGTTAATAATTCAATGTTAATGAATCTTGGTGCAAAACAATAAAATAGCTTTGCACAATACAAGACTTTTAAAGCAAATTTGATATCATGCATTCTGTCTTTCCTTTAGATTTAATCACGGCTTTCCTCATCATACCTGAAAACATAAATAAAACAAAAACTAGACTGTCACTCAAAATAAAAATGCTTATTCCTTCATAAAAGTGAACCAAACCCAAATAAAAACATAATAATAATAATTTAAAAGCAATCATAACTTTAACTACATTCATTCTACAAGAAATCCAACAAGAAAAGATAATCCAGAGTAAATGCATTATTTCAGTGCCAGGCATCAATGGTCATCTACTCCCAAACTCACCAGTTATTGGACAAATCCACAGTAGGAAGCATCAAGAGAGAAGTTTGATATATCAAGAGAGGGGAGGAAGAGCCGACAGAAAAAGGGTAGGGTTTGTGAAAAACAGATGTGATAACTAATATGGCTCTATATGCAAATCTATGCAATTAATATCCTGCTCAGAGTTGTTTGTTTAGCAAAAAAAAAAAAAAAGATAATCCTTCAAATAGATTATTTTGGGCCAGTAACTGAGAATGTAGACGACAAAATCTGAAGATTAATAACAAGTTACCTCTCAGTTCCATAATAAACTTCACATGTGCATTTACGGAGCGTCATTGAATGCCTCACCATTCTTTCCCATGCTCTCCGAGCCCCTCGCCCTCCTTCCCCAGACGAGCCAGGTTCATCTTGGTCTCTAGTGTCATGAGGAAGGACCCCGTGTAGGAGACCTCCAGATCGAACCACAGACCTAAACAGATAAAGACGAACATTTATCATTTTTAAATATTACCACAGCAGGAGCCCATTAGCAAACTCCAAAAAGGTCATCCTGGGGCCTCTGACGGCGTCGTATTGGCTCTTTCATTAGGGCTGCTTCCTGTTTGCACATCCCACTTCCCAGGTCACAACAGGGGAACGACTGTGATTTCGATCCCCCGCTGTTTGCTCAGTGATTTCAAACCTCAATAACTGATAAGTGCTGTTTATTATTGCTGCGCCTCAGTCCTTTCTCCTCTTCATTTGTCACTCTCCATAAATGCTCATTGATTTGTATGTGTGTGGCAGCAGTGTCTGGGTGAAGCTAAATAACAGCATTAAGTCAGACCATGTTAGACAGTGTCTCATTGTCTGTCTGGAACCAAGCGCAGAATGGAGAGATAGTTTGGACCGCCCAATTAATTTTGCAGAGGATGACATATCTGCACCGCTGACACATGCATGTGCTGGGAGGTATATCACTGAAAAAGCAATATTATGACACTGAATATTGCCCTGGATTCTAGGTAATGGAAGTAGAGCTTACGTTTCTTTTTTTTTCCGGGGTATGAATACTGAAGTGAATTTACTGAGTTGACTAAATATTATCTGCTTAATACTGCTATTAACAGTGCTATTATTGTTGAAATATTCTTTTATTTTTACTACATTGCAAAGATTTTTCACAAATGTATTTTCATTATTTGACTCTGTTTTTTGAGCATACAACTTAAACAAATGCATCAGTGCAGACAGTTTATTTATTTATTTATTTATTTAATTACTTTTTTTAAATTTTTGTTCTTGCTACCACCCTTGGGTGTGAATAAAAGATAAGCTCAAATATATGTAGGGTCAATCAGTCCTGACCAAGGGGGGTTAGGATTATTTAGTTTAGATTTAATTAGGTGTTTTGTAAAGATCAAGTTTGTCTGGATGTTCCTTTAGGCTCAATTATCATTTGTTTTTTGAAATGTACTAACTTTCCAGTCATTTATTTGGTAATTATTCAATGTTAAGTGTTCCTGTTATAGTTGACTTCTGTTTCGTCTCTTTGTGTTTGGTCTGTTCATTTGCGTTATATTGGCCTCAGTTAATTTCTATTTATTTGCATTATTTTACGTGACCCAGAACCCAATTTTGACTTTTGCAAATAAATGTTTCCCCTTTTTGGACGAAATAGTAATTGTTTTTTCCTCTTGCTTCATTCCTCCTTCTTTGTGCTTTGTAAACTGAGCTCCAGTACCTGTGAAATGTTCAGTCTTTGTTGCTATGCTCAAATATTGTCCCCTCAGTACTCTTATAATACATGCACATAATAATGTTTAATTTTTTGAATACATTCGCACTGTTGTTTTTCCAATATTGCAGTAATTCCTGACAAAAATATGATTTGCCATCCCGCTGGGCATCTTATTTTAAACATTTCGTGAGAAAGAAATCATTGGTGAAAATGATTTTGCAGTTACATCTTCCAGAAATCCATCTTTCAATGTCCCCTCAAGTCTTTCTCATTTCCTCACACGTATAAGGGAACCATATTTTAATCTATCTGAGGAGCCAGTGTCAAAGTAAAGAAGTTTGTTTCTAAAACTACAAACTTGTTGTTAATTATAGACTATAGTACATGCAAACATGCCTTCCATCTTTTCTCTTAAGCAACTATATGCAGATTTTTATTCCATTTGTCAAATTATTTGTCACATAATTGTCAAATATTATATGAATCCACTGATAGATGCACTCAAAACATTACCATATTATAATATATACTTAGAAGTGAGACAATAACCAGGCCCAACTCTGCAACTTGAGCCTTTGCATATATGCATTAACAAGCGTCATAAATGCTGTGAATCTGCTGTTTGTCAAAAAAGAAAAGAAAAATTGGCCTCTACATCAAGTAAATGGTATAATATATTATGGCCCTTCGTGCATCCTGCTCTGCAGCACTCCATAAGATACCATTCCTCAAAGACTAATTATGCGCTGGGATCAACTGATGAGGCTTTGTGAGTAAATCTGTAGGTGTGCAGGTTCAGACAGAACACATTAATGAGCATTGCAGACTCGGCTGTGAAAAGGTGGCTGCCAGGAGGATGAATCACGACTGGCTCCTATAGCTTTAAACCAAAGGTAATACTACAAAATGTGAGATTTGACCGGACTAGATGCAAATGTTTGGGCTAAATACGTAAATCTACAAATGAAATTGATATGAATTTAGAAGTCCGTACCCCTCAGACAGTCTTCTTTTTAATTTTCCTCAGCTTCTCTGCATTCATTTTTCACCAAAACAGTCACCTCGGTATGAAATCATTCACCCCCCTAACGAAAGAGAAATATATTGCAATATATTGGAAAATATCATGTGATATATTAGACAATATATTGCCTTAAATGAGATTTTGTATTTATATTTTCCAATATATTGCAATATATGGAAAGCGGCAATCATTTGTATATTTTGCAATGTATTGCTATGTATTACATGAATATATAATATATTGTATAATATATGCATCAATATATTTCAAATTATATACTGGCACATATATTTTCCTTTCGCCTCTGTGTGCTGAACCAGTTACTTTGCTGAGACTTAAAGCAGGCTGAAGGCCAGGGTGAGTCAGTGTATCAGTAATGGATGCGGGGGACCCAGGACGTGATGTTTAATTACTGGTGCTTAATAGAACGGGGCATGTAGAACGGCTAGACCCGACTCTAGAGGAGAGGACTGAAGGGTGAAGGGGAAACAACTCAATATAGAGAGAAGAAGAAGATGTGGAGAAGATGCAGAGGAAAGGGAAGACTGACAGATACAAAAAAAAAAAAAAATAGGAAGGTTTCTTCCTACCTTGGTGGTCCACAGAGGGTTTGGAGGCATGAAGGATCTTAGGAATGGAAAAGCCCATGTCTAGTTCTGTCAACGTCAGCTCATTCATAACATACGGCAGCTGAAACCCACAAGGCGTATTCCACCAAGACAAAAAAAAAAAAAAATGAGTCACAGACAAACAAGACATAGTAAATACTTGTAGATGTTGGTCCTACCTCATACCACTACCCACCCTGATCTTACTGAGTTTCATTTGGATCTTTTTGGAGACTACATTGGCCCAGTACTTCTCACCAAGGAAGTCCCAGAATATCCTTCCCAAAAAAGCATTGACCCAGGCCTCGGGCTCCACAGGTGCATCAGAACTCCTGTGTATCTGAAGAACACATGCAAGAATTTATGTATTTATTTATTCATTTCTAAAATTAAATTTAGATGGCACGGATAATAATAAATAATAATAATAATAATAATTATTATTATTATTAACTCCGCCAAGGAGGTTATGTTTTTGCCGGAGTTTGTTTGTTTGTTTGTGTTTTAGCAAGATAACTCAAAAACTTATGGACGGATTTTAATGAAATTTTCAGGGAAGG
>JAPTYR010000030.1:25181717-25196679 GCA_029814505.1 Siphamia roseigaster | reverse complement strand
TGAAGAAAGGGAAAAACAAACAGTAGATGAAGAAAGGGAAAAACAAACAGTAGATGAAGAAAGGGAAAAACAAACAGAAGATGAAGAAAATAAAAATAAACAGCAGAAGAAAAGGAAAAACGAACAGTAGGTAAAGAAAAGAAAAATAAACAGTAAAAGAAGAAAAGAAGATTGTGAAAACACATTATTGGTGACCTTTGACTGTATCTCTGATCAGTGTAAAAACACATTATTGGCGACCTTTGACCTCCATTTTAAAGGATCTGTTCTGGACCACCTCATACCTGAAATGAAAATTTCATAGAATTTGGTCGAGCAGTTTTTGGGTAAAGTTGCAGAAAAACAAACACAATAGCCCTGGCCCCTCCCTTTTGGGGACGGGGCAACCACTTATTCATACATTCAGAGTTGTGCTCTGGTCTGTTTGTGTTTCCAGCCAATCAGCTTCAGTCCAGTGGAAGTAAACCAGAGGCCTGGTGAGTTGACTCCACTCTGTATATGTGTGTGTGTGTGTGTGTGTGTGTTGTATGGTGTATTTCTCAGTGTGTGTCTATTGTGTGTTGTTGTAGTGTGGTTGCCATGGCAGCGGATCAGAAACGCTCTCAGTTTAAAGAACGCGGTCGCAGCATCAACTCTACTGGATCTGGAAAGAGCAGCACTGTGTCCAGGTTAGGCCACGCCCCCTGCCTCGCCCACACAGGAAGTGCACTCTGATTACAGGTACAAGGAGGCAGAGAGACAGCCACACTTTATTACAAAGGAGGTGGAGTCACAGCCAGAGTTTAAAATGAAGGAGGCGGAGTCACAGCCAGAGTTTAACACGAAAGAGGCGGAGTCACAGCCAAAGTTTAACAGGAAGGAGATGGAGTCACATCCACGCATTAACACGAAGGAGGTGGAGTCACAGCCAGTTTACCACAAAGGAGGCAGAGTCACAGTCGCACCTTATTAGAAAGGAGGCGGAGTCACTGTCACACTTTACTATAAAGGAGGCGGAGTCACAGCCACACACAAACACGAACTTTCATTATGATGATTAATATTAGAATTTTATTCAGATTTATTCATTTTTATTACTCTTCTCATTGATTGTTTTGAGCATTTCTACTAATTTTGTTGATTATTTTAATGTTTTTTTTAACCTTCTGTTGATTATTTTATTAATTTCTCCAAATTATTTTGATTATTTTAATACATTTTTTTAGTATGTTGATTATTTAAACTTTTACTGATTTTGTTGATTATTTTGGTCATTTCCACTTATTTTCTTTCTTGAATTCAAAAATTGTAAGCAGCTAAACAAACACTGCACCTGTCTGTATGAAAGGAATTTAACTATTATAGTTTCTTGTATTCAGTTTTGGGACCAATGTCATGACAACGCCTTTATTTCCCTGTATTTAGAAACAAACGTCTGAGTGTGAGTTCAAGTCTGAGGTGGTGCTGGGGGAAAGTGGGAGGGGCTCTGGGGTTTTGAAGGGGGCGAGGCTCAAGGCGTGTGGCGTCATGGTACATTATGGGATATCTTCCAGTCCTCATAGTTGTGGTTTTAGTTCTGACTCATGGGTTTTGAACAGAATTGAATGCGGAACAGTGATGCAAATAAAAGGTTAGTGTGATGCAAATAAAAGGTTAGCGTGATGCAAATAAAAGGCTAGCGTGATGCAAATAAAAGGCTAGCGTCTGGGACCACAGGACACAGCCGATCCATTGAAGATCCCGTCGTCCTTGGTTCCCCAAGCAGCCAAAGCTGAAAACACACCACTCCCCCAGAGGAGGGAGTCGGGAAAGGGGACACCGGGTGAGGAGCCAAGAACAACTCAACATGTAAGAAATAAAAAAAATTATAAAGACAGACGAAAGAGAGACAGGTGATAGAACACCATGGCTGTACTTCCCCCAGCATTATAGCTCCTAGGGCAGCCTAAACTGAACTGTAGAATTGACATCTAGAATTCAGGTTATGTTGAATATTCTGAAAATGTGGGTTAATATGCTTTAATATATTTTTTTATAATTGTGTTTTAATCAACAAAAAATTTAAATGTAGAAAATCCTTATATTAAATATTCCCAAACTACTTCTCTCTCTCTCTCTCTCTCTCTCTCTCTCTCTCTCTCTCTCTCTCATTTATTTATATAGCATGATACCAAAACACAGCATTGTGATAAATATTCCTCAATTGTTGGTTGTTGTTACTAACAAAAGATGCCAAACAACACAACATAAGTTTTAATGCAAAAAAAAAAAATAAAAAATCCTCGTTAGATATTGAGTAAATACTTATAAAATGCTTCTTAATGGCCATAAATTGACCAATAATCCACTAATTCATGTTAAATATTCCCAAACTGCTGTTTTATAGATAAACATGTGACATTACACTCAGTTTAATTCAGACACATGTGAATGTATGTAGGACTAGAAGGTTCTGACAAATATCAGAACCAAAGGGTCGTTTCCAGGTCTGTAACAAAGACGTCAAATGGCACCGACATCCGTTTATATTTGGAAACGTGACGCTGTGGTGCAGGAGCCTATTAGGACCTTATCAACTGCTTTGGCTGTGTCATCTTCATTAGGAGGGAAATGGGAGTAGAACTGCAGAGGGCAGCAATGATATGTACAAGAACGTCCCTCCGAGGGCGGTGTTATCAGTCCGAAGGGAGGGGACGCTCCCCCACGTCGCAGCACCAACTCTGTGCATGACGTCCGTCTGCGCAGCCACGTCGGCTCCAATCTGCTCCTTTTTTTTTTTTTTTTTTTTTTTTATCAACAATCTGAGTCTGTCTGTTTCCTTATGGCTTCCAGTTCATGAGCTGCACATTAGTCTGAAAACAGGAAGACAGGAAGCATCTGACCTTGTTTCTGCCGTCTGCGTAGTGGACGTGTTTGTTTGGTCTTTTTCGGAGGATGCTACTGATATTGGTGTTCCTAGTGCTTTTTAACAGCTTGTTTCAAAACCCCAGTGGCGTGGAGGTAACACCCTTTATCAGGAGCTGTTAAGGTGCACTGTGAAAATGTAAAAGTAGGTGCGAAAAGCTTCCGATAGGTCAAATAAAGCCACGTCGGCCTGGTTTCTTGGAGTCCGTCTTCAGTTTCAAGCAACTCATTGTTTATATTTTATATACTGCTTTACTGTCAGTTCGCAAATCAGATTTTTTTCTCTATTTAAAGGAGAAATCCGGCCACATTACAAATATATCTCATCTGTTTGAGGCTAAACTAAGTTATCTTAAGGGAAATACGCGAGAGAATTTTATTCAGGGTACACGGAGTTTGACACTTGTGCGCATTTCCATCAAAGCGAGCGATAATGAGCAAACGTTAAACGTTCTCTCAAGCTCTTAACGTCTATTAAAATGCTTTTGAGTGGATCGCCCAAACAGCCAAAACAATAAAATCCCAAAGGTCCTTCTCCGACAGTGCACGGATAGCAGCTACATAAAATCACACCGGACACTTTACAAGTGTGGTACTTCCTGCATAGTCACGTGACACAGTCATGTGATACAAACAGTAATGGTGGCATGCTAGTCCCTGTGTAGTGAAACAATAATAAGAATGACAATGTTCATTTCGGTTTGTGAGGGTCGTTTTGGATTAAAGGATTGTATGACTTTGGCGATCGATTTGTGTAGACTTCTGTGGAAACCGGAAGATAATAGAGGTACATGCGCTCGTGCTAAAAGCCCCAAATGTAGCATGTCTGTGCTAGCTAATGCTATAATTATGCACTGGGTTAAATGCTATGGGCCTACACACCACGGGCAATCCACTCAAAAGCATTTTAATAGACGTTAAGCGCTTGAGAGAAGGTTTAACGCTTGCTCATTATCGCCCGCTTTGATGGAAATGCGCACACGTGTCCAACTCCGTGTATCCCGAAAAAAATTGTCTTGCGTATTTCCCTTAAGGTAACTTAGTTTAGGCTCAAACAGATGGGATATATTTGTAATGTTGCCAGATTTCTCTTTTATGTTCCCAAATATTACGCAATAGAGTCTTCCCTGACATATTTTACCTTATCACTTTTTCTTTTTGAAGACAAACCACACTGACCTACACACCACATCATGATATAATTGGGTGTGTGCTTGGATAAATTCGGACTGTGCTGCACATTTTGCATTAGCGAATATTGGTTCCATGTTGGTTTTGTTTAATACTTCATAAAAGTAAGATTACTGGATTTTAGATATTTCTTGCATTCCACTCAGATAATATAGCTGTTTCATAATCCATAAATTCTGTTAAATTATATCATTTCGTTGTGAAGTAATACTTATGACAGTGCCGGAATAGAAGAAGCCAGATGGAATGAGATCATGAGTTTTCCGTTCAGCGTGTCAGGACTGCAGCAATGGTCTGACCTCTCTCTTTTTGAACTGCTCAGCCTCAACTTTGCCCTTTAATAGTGCTGCCAGTGAGCGGTAACATTACATAGTAGGAATGCTAATAAGCACAACCCCACGGCCTCTGAAACACCAGAAATAGACCAGCCTGACACATGCGATGAAGCTATATCTGAGGAGTTTGGGAAATGTCATGGAAATACTCTCTCCCTCTATTTTTTAGACCACATCATACTCCCAATGTGATAAAGATTATATATGGATAAGGCATGTTACATTTACCAGTAAATAGGATCTTCCCTACAGTTTAGAACAATCAATGAGAGACAGCATTCTAGCTGCAGTGTTTCACTGTTTCTTACCTATATTGCACAAATTCCCCAGCTATTGCACATCCTCATTACTTCTCCTTGGTTTATTTGGTTTATTTCTTACTTTAGTTTGCAATGTGTGCTTTGCCTTCTGCCCCCCCCCTCTACCCTCTTGTCCTCAAAAGTCTGGGCATCCCAGGACAACGCCACGTTAAGGCAATCAGACGGAAAGTGTCTGAAGTCTTTTTTAGCGGGCACTGGGGAGAATCAAAGAGACTTCAAAGCAGTGTCACAAAAACAGGCAGATGCTGTGGCTCTGTGTTATCCTTGCTGACACACATGGACAAATCTGTTTGTGTACACACATACGTGCACCAGCAGCCACACATGATGCAGCTGTCACACACGTACAATGGCATGGAATACATTCAGACAATATGACGAAAAAACAAACATACGCAATCTCCTATCTTTGTGTCCCAGTCCCATCTCTTAACATTATCAGCCTTACTGCTCCACTTGTTCCTTCAAGGGCGAGCAGCTATTAGATCTAAGCCCTGAAGAGTCTTTAATGTATAATTCTCTCTTTAACAAATGTGGATGATCTGTCTACCAAAAAAAAAAAAATCTTTTAATAAGTCACAGTATAATCTTCCAGAACAGAGACATTGGCAATGACACTTTGGAAACTTAAGAGGCCAGAAGAGCAATGTTTCCTTTGGGAGAAACTGAGCACATCCACTTTAACGGGGCACATGTTAGCATGCTGATGTGAAGCTGTATGATAAAGCACCTCTTACTAACAATAGGAGAGTGATGAAATATACCAGGTCAAACTGTGTCAGCTCAGGAGACAAAAGATCTGCCAGTGCAACAGGAAAGAGGGTGGAACATCAGCCATAGACTATGAAACAACATAAACTATGGAGGTTCAGTTAAAACTAAATGTCACAGTTGATGCAAAGTGACAAGGCACTCAAAAATGTTGCAGAGGAGAGGAGTTAAACAACAGCTGCCACTCCTTATCCCTGTTCACACAACAGCCTTTGTGGCGAGAGGAAGATTAATCCGTTTTTGATAGAGTTGTTGTTTCCTGCAGACGTATATCTTATCATTAATTCATATTAACTGAAAAACAGATAAAACTTGGGGGAAAAAAAGGAGTAGGGATGGATAATCAGCTCAGTTTATCTTTAAAAGTTAAATCTGGAGATCTTATGGTAATCTGAAAAAAAATATTTGTAGATGGTTGTCATTTAGTGTTTTACAAACCTAAAGTGATTTCTGGTCAGTCTAAATGTAAGAGAGATCTGTGCATTAACAGTGAGTAACCGAGCTGCCATTACAAAAATAGTGCATGAAATGTGTGATAACAACAAAAAGCTTCCTGGTTTTGTGCATGTCTGTTCACAGGCATTGTTTACAACCTCACCTACCAGTTAAACGCTTAAAAAAAACCCTTCTTAACATGACAGCAAAAACACCTACCAATAAACAAACAATGTGGGTTTTAAATATGTTTGTTGCAAATGTGGTTAAGCGCCATGCTGTGAGCAAATGAACAGTACATTATAACTCTGGTGATATGTACAGCATATACTTTAGATGCACTCATATTACTATCTAAATGTACGTGAGAAATAGATTTGTTTTCTCCCCCAAAGAGCAATAAGTATTAACTCCACTGGATCATAAAATACAGCACACATTAGTGTAGTACTTGTGTGGAATAAGTAAATAAGCAGTAAGATGCCATCCTGAATGTTTTACTGTTATCATCCAGGAAAAAACCCCACACTAATCTGGCTGAAATCCAAGATGTGATGTATGCACATATTAAATGGCATGCTGGTATGTTGTAACAAACAGTGAACACATCAAAGAGCATCACTACTCACTGATGACTTTACTCGTGATCAATCATTCAGAATGAAAAAAGAAAATCAGCTGCCTTCCACTACAAACATGAGATGTTTGAGAAAATGTTATCGAATCACTTATAGAATCACAAACAAAGTGACGTGGCAGCCCAGCGGGATATTTGTGAATAACGAGGAGAGATTCACTTGACGATATCAGATCTCAGGGACCGATCATTTGGTAAATGACAATACACAGGCAGACACAATCAGTGTGCATACTGGTCCAGCAGGCTGCCTTGTTCTTCATAAGACATTCTTTTAGCTTTGACTTAGTCTGTCATCACCCTCTTCATTTGACTCATCTTAATCACATCCTCGGATTTGAAATGCTTTGAAAAATTGACAGCATCATTATTTAGTCCATCATGGCCTACAAGAAAGACCTCCCAAGAATCTCACTCTCTCTCAATGCTGTTTGAAGTCCAGATGGCGTGTACGTTTCGTTAGAAAAAGACATAATTGTGCCGGAAAATAACACCCATAAATTGAGTTGTGAGGTAGAGCTGGAGGAAGAAGTATGAACGATGGGTTTTGCATCGAACAAACAATTCTGTTGTTCGCAAAAAAAAAAAAAAAAAAAGTTTCTAAATTAATTTATTATGCTGGTCCTAGTTTTTGAAGTCAAAGTCATTTTAATGTTTAACAACCGAAAGCCGTGCAGAAACAAAATAGAGAATATTAAGAACAATAGTACAAAAGTGTTTTGCCATATAATACAATGAATCTTTATATTCTCTAAAAATGTCTTTTAGAAGATAAAGATTCATTGTGCAGAGACTACACTTTAATGACTAAAGAACTACGTTTTCAAAGCAAATAATAGCTGAAAATATCACTTGGATTTATTGTGTTTCTGGTAGGACTTCAGTGTGAAATGTAGTGCTCTTATCCTATTTTTAAACACACTATAGGTGAATGTGCTGACATATTGGAGATTTCTCATCACAAGATCTCAAGAAAGGAAGCAAAAGAGACCACAACACCAGGATTTAAGTGCGTAAGAGGCCATACGAGTGATGAATCCACAAAAGAGTCCTTAAAACTCCTTCGTCCTCTGGGGGGCATTGATCAGCAAACAGAACAACACAAAAATGCTGCGGGCAAACATCTTTCTACAGCCAGACAGTTTATCATCCGAGGACAGACCAGCAGCTAAAAGCTTCCTTTCAAGGTCTGGTATTTAAAAAAAAAAAACGTCGAAACGTATTCTTGCAACAGAGCGGTAACTGTGGGATTTTAGAGTTAATCCCCTGAATCGGCAGGGTGGCAACTACACAACAGGCCTTCAACCCGGCTGCTTAACTCCAGTTCTTTCACTAATGATATCATAATTCACAGATTCAAGTACTCATGTGAAACCATAAACAGCTCCTAGGCTGTACAGTGCCTGCAAAATGGGTGAAACCACTTTTGAGTGATGAGAACAATGTGCGCCTGTGCAACTTTAAAAAAAAACAAAAAACATCTACAATCCCCGCTACGACTCATTGGCTCGCTTCCTCAAACACATGGCAGGAGTCAGGAATACCATTTATTAATGTCTCACCACATCAAGGGAATGAGTGGGCATTACTCATCCTAAAACTGTGTGACTGACATTTGGCATTTCCTTTGCCAGCTTCCTGCTGCAACTGTCCCTTCACCGATTCCAGGAAACTCTACCGACATGTCACTTGATGGGAATATGTGATACACGTGGCAGTAATGTGTTGAGTGGGAATGTCCATAGGCAACCACAAGAAATGAAAAACGAAGATGTGGCATACAGAAGCGCAATGAGTAATTGATTGGTTGTCAGTTTAAATTAATCAGTAACTTTTAATATCAACCGACAATTGTTTTCTGGAAGTCTCTAAGAAGAAAGTTTAAAATTCTCTGATTTTAGTCTTTAAAGTGAAGATTTTCTGCTGTTTTTCCTCCTCTGTGACAGTTGTCTATTTATATTTGGGTTGTGAACCAAACAACATTTGAGACAGACTGGGGTTTGAGAAACACTTTTTCAACATTTACAGACGTTTCATGCACAAAAGAATCAGTTCCTTCAGAAAATAACCCGCAGATTAATCTAATAAAATGAAAACATACAGTTGCAGGCCTAGCGCCATTGCATCAGCTGTAAAGATAGGACTCTGTGTTTCCTGAATGCATCAAATTATTACTTTGTTGCTTGCATTTTGTTTCTGCAACTGTCGTGGCACATTTCCCCCCCAAAGAAAAGCTGATGGTGAAGGGTCACATTAACAGTATGTTTCTATCAGTGTGACTTATCTGTGAGGGAGTAAACAACTTTACTAATCCAAAACTGTTGAATAATAAGTAGCTTATCTCAGTGAAAAAAATAAAAAATCATAATTAATACATGTGACTGCTAGTGTGTCACTTCAACAGCACATCTACTAAACAGTACTCATGACTAACTCACATCTGAGTCTCAGAAACCTCACAATCCTGTCTTCCATCTTTCCAGGGCCTGAATGAAAATCTTGATTCCTGCTGCTTTAACATCTGACATTAGTCGAGTGTCTGATCTCTTCTCAAAATGCTGCACAAGCAAACAGGAACTGAGAATATCAAATGACTGCTGGGGAAGTTTGTTTTCTGTCACCATCCTGAGATCCTGAGATTTGTCAAACTACACGTCATTTTGACATGAGTACGATGGCATGCTATCAGCAGAAGTGTAACGTTGTGACGGCATCTCAGAAAAACCAAAAACACACTGGATGGTGCCATTGGATGCTCTGAAAGACAGTTCCCTAAAATATAAAAAAAGACAGAAGATGAGAGGGAAAGAAAGAAGAAAGGGGGAAAACACAACTTTCCCCTTATGTTACGTAGTTTAAACTACTGTGATGCAAACTATCAATCGATCAATAGACTAGAGTGGTAATAGACAATTTCGCCCAGGTTTTAATGCTTTTGAGACGTGGGTGTTTTATTGGTGACCGTCTGAAACAGTCCAACCAAGTTTTATCCAAAATGTGAAAATTTCAAAATGCAAAATCATTCCAGTTTGACCAATGAAATTGTCTTTGGTTTTAAAGTTATATTAATTTTTAGCTTTTGAAATTTGATTTTTGATATTAGGAAGGAGAGTTATTCGAGAAGATGAAATGTTGTTGGTGTTAGTAGCTGTACATGTAAAATACTTTCAAGAATTACTACACACCATGTAAATAAAATTATATAGAAAAGAAAAAAACACATTTACGGCAATTCTGATTTCTTCGCTGTTCTGGCGGGGTCTGCCACCATCTGTGCCCACATTTGGTGGGAGCGGAATTTGTCCACAAAATTCAACATATGTCTGACTGGGTCCTTGTCAACCCTTGCAGCCACTAAATAAAATTCTCTGCATGGTGACATTGACCATTTTATCAGGAAGCCTGAGGAGTCAAACACATCCACAGTTGGGGGCTGGTTTGTCAAATGGCTTCCCACAGAGCTCCAAGCTAGCCCAGGCTGGAGAGAGGCGAAGACAGAGCGAGGGGTATGAGATGAAACCCTGCTGCTGTTTTTAGCTAAATGGTAACAGAATAGCTCCTCGGTGTCAGGGATGCCCATTAATATAGACTCAAATGTCATTTCACCATTGTGGCCGTCAATGTTGTAATAAGAGAATAACCGTGGTATTCCAGGGAAACCTGTGGTGAGGAGAATACCATGCAGAGATACATTTCAGTAGGAGTACAGGACGCTTGGATGCTAGTCCACAACCGTACAGGAAAAAAGAAAAGACAAATTCATCCCAGGGTTTTGGAATAAAAGCATAGTGCGCAACGGAACAGATTTCTTCTACTTCATCTGGCTACCTGTGGTTTCTGGATTTCAAGTCTTTAGACTTGTATCACGAAACCCTGCTGCGACAAAAAAAAAAAAAAAAAGATTTAACATAAGAATAACATCAAAAGTTAGGGAAGTGTGAATTATTTTGTTTTGTTAAATCTGTGTCTCACTTTCTGTTTTGCGCACAACTGTCATAACTCAAATATATATATATTTTTTTACTTTAATAGCAGTAACAAAATTTTTCCGAACACTAACATTAGACATCTTTAAAATGATTAACCAAAATTATCAATATGTCAAGCTCCAAGTAAGAAAGTATCTCAACCTGCTGTGCTTTTGAAACCCCCGGAAAATGTCAATGGGCAAAATACAAAATGGTTGTCCACAGGAGAGCGGTGGGTCAGCATGTGTGTATGTGCGAATGTGGATCAGTGGAGACCCCCTACCTGGGCATCGCGCTTCCTCCACTCCTGGGTGTGCTGCTGGTGCTGTTGCAAGGCGGCCCTGGCCTGCCTTTCCAGGCTGTTCACCTCCCGCTGACGCTCTTGGACCAGGCTGTCCTTTTCCGCGCTGTGCTGTTGCTGTAGCCGCGTCCTCTCCTGCTCGTGCTGCATGCGCTGCTCAGCCATCTGATTGGACAAGCAGCCAAAGACAGACTTCATCAGCCAACACACACTCAGAGCAACCCTGTCGTCATGACAACTTGTCCATCCACCCATCCATCCTTTCTTCGTCCAGTTCTTCCTCCTCCACCCAAGAACCCAACAAATGTAATGCGATTCGTAGGATTGTGGGAAAAAAAGAAAAGTTTCCCGCTTCCTCACATTGTCGGTATGATGTTTACATCTGGTTTGCGCCCCCACCCTCACACCTCTCCTTCCAATTGTACAGACAGGCCCTCAATGTCCTACTCCTCTCTCTTTCTTCAAATCTGTCCCCCTTGTCCTATTCGCCAATCGGCATATAAAAGAGCAGCAAGTTTTGACTATGCAAGCTGGTAGGGGTTAGCCATCTGGCTGCAGTAACTACCCAATGCCCCATGCTATGCGTCTGACAGCATGCGAAAATCGGCTTAGCCAATGAGTATGATCATTATAAACCCAAATCATAAAAAAACAAGCAAAGGGAGGCAAATGTAGGCGAAATTGAGGAAAATCAAGAAGATGGTTTAAGACGATAGAGGGTCGTGGAGCTAAAGATAATACAATACTCTGGATTAGATAAATCATTTAACCAATACCTTTCTTCATTTTCATTTATGGAATTACGCTCAATGGCTGATGACATTCACAAACATTACAGCGTGTTATGTTGCTGAATAAAGGACATCTGAAGTTAGTACAACATGGGCCCTACTCACCAATCAATAAGAGGACTATGTTACTGTGTTCTACCAGTTACAACCAGCTACAAAGAGCTTTATACAATACAGTAAAGAAAACACTTTAAATGGGATGAAAAAACTCATTTTTTCAGGGCTTAATCATCCTGTCAAGTCTGCAGCCCAGTACAGCTGTGACTGAAGTCACCTGCTGAGAGGTGAGCTTTGCCAGTGGAGCTCCCAGTCCCGAGCCTCCAAGCTTTTCCCAGGCTCTGATCTATTCCCACTCCCCCATGGTGGGGCGGACCAGTGACCCCCACACCATCCTGCCGTGAAGCCCCAGCCAGAGCCTTGAAAGGACAGCAGGGGCCTGGGGCCCATTCGAGTCCCTGCTTTGAAACTAATCCCTTGCACATTGTGCTTGACGGCACCCTACCTGGCCTGCCAGAGAAGTGGAGATCCAGAGACTCTATGCCCGGTGCCTACTCTATCCCAAGCTCTATCTTCGAATGATGCATGCTATTCAGAGCAGGTGATGAATGAGTGGCTATCTACAGGAAGCCGGATTCTATCCCCGGCACTGAGAGGAAGGCCACAATAGACTGAATTTTGGCAGCCAAGAATTTACCCTTCAGCTCTGCCCCCATAGAAGAGAACAGAAGGAATTATAGATGGATAAAATGTATTTTATCTGTTGCATCTCGTTAGGCTCAGTTACTAGTATAGTATACACACACAAAGAAAGAAACAGGGCAGACACAAGATACCTCATATACATGCCATTTGTCCAGCTCATAATCATAAATCTTCAGGGAACAAATACTATGCAGTATGTAGATAAAATCTTCCATACGCTGTCACTGGCGAGGTTGATGTTGTCTACCATGCATTCCAGAGACAGACAAATTTGTATCGCCTTCATTTTCCCTTCATGGACAATAGCTACAAATCACATCCACAATCTGGATACGCTGTCCCGTTGGGCAAGTCACATACATAGAGCAGCACGAGTTGAAGCTGACAGTGATAAGCTGGTTTCAAGAACTCCACAGCAGGACATGCGGTAACAGAAATTGGGGGAGGACATCCTGGCTTACTGTTCGCTCCTCTTTAGAATGTCAGGCTATGGGCTTTTAGAGGAAAGAGGGGATCAGAGATGGAACGAGGGCGAAGAAATGGGCACGATAGGTCCGTGGTGAGAAAAACAGCAAGGAAAAAGCCGGAGAGAAGAGATGACAGAGTGCAGACCCAGCAAGGAGCCTGGTTGTGACATCACGTAGCGCCAGCGTGCAGTGGAGGATGCTGGGTGCTGCGGTTCTTAAAGGGACCGGCATGGCGCTTAAGAGGGAAGACTGAGTGGGTTATAGCACAGCTTGGTGCCACAAATACAGAGTGGGCCGGGTGTTCTGCACAGCATGACTCCTGTCAGCCTGGCCTGACATGGTTATGTGTTGGTATTGTAAGCGCTGAGACAGGACAGTGAGGTAATGGGTTCTTTTCAGCTCCAGGGGGAAAATCTGGAAAAAATTGGAAGGAGGAGGGTGAAGAGTAGAGCAGAACAGAAGCCCTTTCTGGTCTCAGCAGGGGAGGATGGGTGTGTGTGAGAGAGGAGGGAGGCATGGGAAGACAAACCCCACACTCCACACAGTAGCGGCTAAACTAAGATGGTCAGTAAACAGCGTTGAATTTGGCTGTGAGAGGATATCTGCCTTCATTATCAAGAGGTCGTGAATCCAAACCAGTGTTTAACGTCACATCGTCACTCTAACGTCAAGAGGCAGGGCTCCGCTGGGTCACCATGACGTCTAGGTGCCTTGAGGGGGAGCTGCAAAACAATTCCTTCATACAATGTTCTCGTTTCAAAGTCTCATTGAAGGCTTGCCTCGAGAAATGCTCTTTTGTGATGTCTGAATGGGTAAACTTGACCCCTGTGATCTGGTGACACCCTTCTCTCCGGAGAGGAAGCACAGTGCACACAACAAGCATGGACGAACAAATGCACAATGGATACTTGAGTTTACAGTACACACTCGACACAGGGGACTGCGTTCGCAGTAACTGTACGTACAGACACACATATCCACTTTTTTCTTTCTCTTCAATCAGATAGTCAAATAGACAGAGCCTTCATCTTTATCTGTTTTTATCTAAAGACAAAAGCCTTCCTGATGTGACACTAACCCTGTGTAGTTTGTTTCAACTGTCAAATGCACCCCCATTCTCCATAGCAAAACATTACCATCACTTGAATGCTTTTTCATCTCTTTGATTACTTACCTGTTTTTCACATGAGATAGAATTTATGATTTCTCACAACAGCATTGGATAGTTGGAGAGTTAGATAGATAAAACAATGATAACTTCACAGTAAATGGATCATTACAGAATGACCGCTGGCTACATGTGCAGCCTTTTTAATGGTTTAACTGAAGTAGCGTTCCATGCATCCTTATAAACCATACTCACCGCATTCTCCAGACTCCAGTTTGATTTTTTTTTGTATTTTAGAAATATTTCTATGCAACAATTATAGTGCTTTTTGTCTGTAAATGTCATCATAATTACAAATTCAAATATGCATCAACCGAGCAAATCAATAACTGAGAACTATTTTTCTACATTATGGAAATAACACTGGTCTTATGTCCTTCACTTAGAACCATCAGCACCAATTTACACGCAATGAAACTCCATCAAGCTCAGAAATGAGTGTTAGCATGCTTATTAATAGACAGGTTGAGAGCTAGTCTGTTGCATGCAAATCAATCATGGTGTGGATACAGATGGGAAATAGTGATGTTACACCAGTTAGTGGTGTGTACACTTTCTAGTCTTGAAATGACATGGTGGTGAAACTGTGCCATATTATATATATATGTATGTGTGTGTGTGTGTGTGTGTGTGTGTGTGTGTGTGTGTGTGTGTGTGATTATTGGATGAGGGTTTATATATATAGGTTATATAGGTTTATACATAGACTATATATGTTGTGTTATTTAATGGCAATTTAGGGAAATACAAGTGCAAAGATCCCTAATGTTGTAGTTTGTTGTTTGTACAAGAGATCATGTGTAAGGCTGCATGATCGCTAGGTGTTGTTCACATAAGAAAGGCACATTCAACAGTGAAACTACAGTAAAATCTATCTTACATATTTTTGTATCACATTCATTTTATACATCATTGCAATAACAATAACTAAAAAGATTTGTAATTTGCACAAAATTTGCACAAAGCAAAAAAAAAAAAAAAATAAAAAACTGG
>JAPTYR010000030.1:25141093-25151419 GCA_029814505.1 Siphamia roseigaster | reverse complement strand
TGTGCATTTTAGTCAAAGACATACCCATAAACGGTAAACACAGAGAAAGTGATCATTTTAGTGATCTTTTTTCCAGAGCTATATTATAATAGTTTTGTAAGTACTGTGAATGTGTTAGTGTTGACCTTAACAGTAGACAGTGTGTGCTCCTGCTGGAAGTGGCTCATGTCAGTCTCATGTTTGGCATGGAGTTTCTTTAAGGTTTGCTCATAGCGCTCACGCTGCTCCTCCTTCTCCTTCAGCAGCAGCATATTTCTGTGGACGTTTACATGTTTCATACAGGTAGCACAGTAGGTGGCAAACAGATACTAACCTCTGCCTGTACGAGAAAAAAGTGCATTCAAGTAAATAAATAATGAACACAAACAATTAACCTTTTAATACATACGTTACAAAAATTTCCCTATCAAAGCATCAAAATGGATGGCAACGGCATGTAATCTAGTTGCACCCTACTATCTGAGACATACAGCAAATGTACATATCTACTGTAGCTTTGTGTACACACCCTACTGGATACCATCTAAATGCAGACTATCCAATAAACCTGAAGAGGCAGACAAGCAATAATTTGTTTCGTTCACTTATTTAATGTCCCTTTTTATCCCCTCTTTCTATACTCACTGTCTGTTGGCCTCCTGCAGTTCAGCACTGATGGATGCAATGTGGATCTCAAACTGGGCCTTTTCCTGTGTCACCTTCTGACGTAGTGTGTTGCCCTTCTCCACCTCCACAGACTGCTGTTTCACCCGAAGCTCCAGCTCACGCACCGTTTGCTCCTTCATAACAACACCACACAGAAACCCATAATAAAACCACATTAGCTTGAACAACTTAGGGTACAAGTAAAGCATTATGTCATGGGTCAGAGGACAGCAAGCTCTCACAATGAAATCAGACACAAAAATCTAGTGACTAATATGGAAGAATGTGCCGGATGGCAACTCAGATTTGATCCTCCATTAATAAAATCCTTATTCTGGAAATAAAGGTTATTAATTTACACTATTGTATATTTCATGGTTAAGCCACTAATGACCGAGTCTTAACCTTGGGGAGAATCTGTGATTCAGATCAATTATGTCTCTAAAAACTGTACTAAAGGTCACACCAGCAGATGCGGGGTAAGATCTTATCAAGTGTTTTAAAAGCCTCCTTTAATGTTTTCCATGTCATCTTTCTCCAGGCTACAACAACTCAACTGAATTAAACTGCTGTGCCTTTGAAAAATGTTTGGAGCTGTAACTCTGCTGAAACTTGCTCTAAATCTTAGGATCAAACCAACAGACACTGCCTATTAAACACCCCCCCCCAAAGGAAAAAAAAAAACACCTTAGTTTATTTACTTACCACATTCCAAATTGCACATCAAAAAAACATCAATCAGTATTTTGATTTCAATAAAGACAAAACTCAAAGTACTGCTGATGCTAACAATTTCTTCCTGCAACATTAATGTCCTTTTCTCTTTACTGTCCCCCAGCATGTGCATCTTTGTGTGTGTGTGTGTGACAGCGTGGAATGCAGTGTGGGCAGGCTGATAAAGGCGATGACGGGGCGCTGATTAAAGATGGAGTGTGCTAGTTGATCTAGTCGATGAAAGAGGCCGGTGATGACAGGAGGTGGAATGATGGGAGCGGTGCGTTTGAAAATAGTACGAAAGCAGCGGTCGGCAAGGCTGCTGAGAGGGATTTTTGTTTTTTTGTGTTAAGCAGCGTAGGGCGTTAGAGAAAGGAACAAGGGCTCTGTGTTATGCTGGGACGCATGCTGACACTTAGCACTCTGGCAGGAGATGAGAAGAAGCGCCTCTCCATACTGGAGCTGGACAACGCACACCTGGACACAGCCAGTAGGAGCAAATTTCAGCCCCTAATTAGGTATTTTAGAAAGAGAATTACCAGGTGTGAAGTGCAGATCACATACGCTACATTATAGGCTTCAATCTCTTCAAAGATTCTGAAGTGATAAAATCTTAGAAGATGAAAAAACTTGAAATTTGTAATAAAAAAGTAAAAGTCACAGAGTGATGGATGACCTTCTATGGTTTTTCTTTGCCAGAATTAAGGCCAACGATTGGAAGACAGCCTGCATCACTCATCTCTTGGCAGGCTGTGTATGCATAGTTGATGTTACATGAATAGCAGCAGGTGGAGGAGGCATAAGCAATATAGAAAATAGTGTATGGTGACACTAAGTATGTGATTAACGTTTGAGTCTTTAACACTGAATGTCAAAAACATCATTTTCATAAACCACTTGACAATTCACCACTTAGTCATTTGGAAATGGACTTGCATATCATAAGCTTATCATAAGCTGGTGTAATATCTAAGCAGACACTAACTTGTCTTTTTTTTCCCCCAAACACCTACTCAGTCACTCTGACTACTCTGCCCTGTGCATAATGTCCAAAAATAACAACATCTGACATATCTGTAAGCTTCGTGTGAGATCTTAGATCTGTGCTGGATAGAAATCTAGCCAGGTACTGTTGCAATGGTCAAAGAACATTCTTTATATTGCTATTATTAATCCAGATCAAGTATGCTGTATTTGACTATGAATCATCCATCCGAGTTTGTCTTGGCTTACAAACCAGTGAACTGAGGAACCTTTAGTGTCATGTCCCGGGATTCAACTTTAGCTTTAGCATCTACAGCGCAAGAAATGTAGTGGAACTAAGCAGATGAGCATGCAATATGACTTTCAGCGCCGTGTTGCTCAGGCCTGTGGCTACTGGGTCATAAGTGGGTTGTACTGAATATTCTAGCAGAATGTCTTTTATATTGGATAAACAAATGTCTGACTGACATCTAGGAGGTTTTTATATTCCATCTGTATAAGCATCTCCAAACTGCTAACGGTGGATTCACAAACACGGGAAGGATACACCATCTCACTTAGAGTTGTAGGTGTATATGTGATGGTCAGCCCAATCTAACAGAGAGCAAGCAGCTAATTTGCGATGACAGAAGGCTCTTTTTATTCTCTGGGGCCTTGTCTGTCCTTAATTATTAAAAGAGAGGCCTTACCACAGGCCCCATACTGTCCAGTGTTTGATGCCTCTTAAATGTGGGCCTGCTGACAGATTAAGGCCAGAAGCAGTATGTGGATGTGTGTGATATGAAAGAAAGCCTATGAATGCTGATATTGATAACAGTACTATTTATGAAAGTAGCACATTTACCCGGCCTCTGGTGTTGATGATCCTGACTAACGAAATGTGCATGATTCCATTTAAAACCGAAGTCTTTCATATGACATCAAAGAAACAGCTTTGGGAGGAGTATGTGTGTGTGTGTGTGTGTGTGTGTGTGTGTGTGTGTGTGTGCACTCCCATGGCCACACGAAGCCTTAATACACACTCGGATCAAAGACCTTTGTTAAGATGACAGATATAAGATATGAGAGTTGCTCTCACCCAGAGGTTACAGAATGTCTCTCTTCATTTTAGCCAAAGAGTGTGTGAGTCAGTGTTTTATAATTTGAGGTATGACAGATGTGTACACCTGAAAATTTTCTTAGAGCTAAACACGATAAAAGATTGCTGTACAGTAAAAATATATGTCTTGTCACAGTAGTATTGGCTATGAAAAAATAAATCTGCTCACTGTTCAGGAGACTAATCCTCAACAGCCACAGTTTACATCCTGCCACATGATGTATGGTTAAAGTTAATTTTTTACAGCTAGATGCTTTGTGGTTATGTGCTGACAAAAGATTAATACGTCAGAACTAACATTTACATCCGACGCTTATGCACACATGCCAGTTCCTGTACTCACGGTTGCTTGAGAGTGAGCATTATACTCTGCCTCCATCTTGGCCAGTCTAAGGTTGGTGTCCTCCAATAGCTCCTGGATGTTCTCTGTGTGTTTCTTCTGTAATTCAAACTTCTCCTGTTCAATCTTTGCCACTGCAGCATGAAGCTAGAAATATAAATGGCTTCATATCAGTTACAGTTTTCATTTCATGTCGTCTTTGCTATATTTTTCTGATGTGCTACATGTAATTCATTGCTTACTGAAATAGAAGGAACCTCACATATATTGGCTATGTTTTTTTTTTTTAATCCATTGTAGAGGAGAAACTCATCAGAAGCTAAGTGACCCTGAAAAGATGAGTGGAAATTTCATGAGGAGCTCTGTTAGGTAGCGCAATCAGGAATGAAAATACAATTTACCCAGGGCAGGGAAGATTAGTGTTTCAGCACTAAAAAAAAATAGACTTTAACTTATGCACAGCATGAAAGAAATAAGATTTTTACAGTGCAGTAGAGCTTGGCCGCTTGCTGTGAACTCTACAAGACTCGAGCTATCAAACAGTCTTCCTCTGGCTCAAGGCGGCATACAGGGGTTGGATTGCAGAACATCCAAGCCCTTCGACTTTTCTTCATACCTTCTTCTCCCACTCGTTTTTAAGGGAGTCGGCGCTCTGATCCGACATCTTCTTCAGCTCAGCGATCTGCTTCTCTTTGCTCTCGCCGATGACCTGGGATTCCCGCAGCACACTTTGAACTATGGGAGAGCACACACAAACACACAACGAGCAGTCAGGCCCTGCTTCAGGATATGTACACAAACGGACACACACATATACAGATATACACTCATGCTCACTGATGCGCTGTCAGTAGTACATCAGTGTCAGTAAAGATTCTGTCAAAGGGTAGCACTATTCTTTGCCAAGTTTCAGTGCGTATTTCACATGCTTTTAGAAACAGATACACAAGAACAGTGACAAGGAAATTAGGTATTAAAAGAAAGTACCTATTATGCAATTAAACTTTCAATTGTGCAGCACAGCTGGAGAATGTCAATCGACACCAGCGAAGTCTCTTGTGAAATTGTATCTTTTCAGGCTTTTTACACTGAGTGCTCTGAGACACTAGTATAAACATCCTTCCAGTTAACCCCGCAGTCCCGTGACCTCTCACCTTTCCTCTCCAGCTTACGGATCAACTCTTCTGATTCCTTCTGCTTGGCCCGGTATAGGTTCTTCACCTCCTCAATTTCACCATTCTTTCTGTCGAGAATCTAGGGAGGGAAATTAATTAGGGAGGAAAATATTGAGTGGAAAAGAGCCAGCTTTGTCCGAACAGTGTGTTGTGTACAGGATTTTTAAATAGAATTGTGCATTTTAAAACATTTCCCCGTGGTCTACATAAACTGTAAATGCTATGCTCGGGTCTGAGTGCTTCATTAATTACATTCTACAGGCCCATATTCAACCCTATTTATGAGTAAGGACATAAGAAAGGTCAGGTTTAGCCCTGGCCATTCAAATAAACCTATCCCCACCCTCTTCCAGGTTATTGACTGTGCACCCCATCCCGTTCAACCATTTGTGTTCATTAATACAACCAACAACTGAACATTTTAGGTAATCGGCTCAAAGTTTGGACATATTTGTAGTTTTTATTACAACAGCTGCTGTTGACAAACAGCATACTCTGAGAAATGTTCATCCAAAGTCTTGACCTTATGTGTGCAAATCTCGTGATGCAACTAGTTATAAAATGTAACAAATTAACCAGGAATTAAAACAGGTAGTAGAAATTCACAAAATTTTTGCCGGAATTAATCTAAAGACAGCTTTGTGGTACATGGAGGGTCAAAATTCAAACTTTATGAACTATTAGGGCCCAAATACACAAATAAATGTACCAAAGATTAATAAAATTGGGTTTAGCGAAATACAACAATCACACAAACGCCATCAATAGTGAAAGGTACAATGCAACTGAATTGTCTACATGATCAAAAGGCTATTAAACCATTTCTACTATATATGAATTATTAATTCTATCATATTTCCCAACTATAATCATCTGACAAAAACACTATGGATGTTTGCAAGCATTAGAAAACAAGATTGAGTTGTTTACAAGCACATTTTTAAAGGGTAATTCAGTACATGATGTAACAAGAGCTCATTTAGAACTTGCATATTTTTTCCTTAGGATGCCACCGGCTAACTGAGTGAAATGGCAATTGAGTGAACCACCTGTGCTGAGGTGGGATGAGGTAACAGCTTCTGCTTGCCACTGCCATCTGTGTGTAATTAGTTCAATCGGGACATGGAGAGATGGAGCTTTACCATTTGCTGCTTCTTAGTTACATTTTGTCTGGGAAAAAGAGACAGATGAAGCTTTCATGTGGTGTATAGGTGCGACGAAACAGATAGGATCATCAGCTGTCCTGCTCTCACCAAATTCTACCTTCACATTTAAAGGCTCTGTGTGCTAAAGTGTAATTGACAATGGCTATGGGTACAACCAGTATCAATTAAGTAGACAAAATAAAGACATGCTACTCCTACACAAAATGCTCTGGCTATGTGGCTCATAATGACAGAAAATGTTTTTAATGATTACGGCTTTATTAAACATTGTCCCAAAGCCCATAAGACTTCTAGTATTTTGTTCTATCTAGGTGCATTTAGTTCCTAAGCCTGTTATCCTCCATAAGAAAAGGATGGTGGAGATGAAAGGAGTATGGGGCTTTCGGAGCAAAGTTCACGGAACATTTAGGGATACCCAATTTTGCCATTTTACCGCCAAACAGAGAAAGGGCCTTTTTAGGGGCCCCACAAGCAGAGGATGACACAATGTCAGCTCTTCAGAGTGCAGTAGGTAGGGGTGGGTGGAGGGATGACAGCATTTAGGCTGCCTATTTTAGGCATTCATACAATGTCCTAATGCAGGGGGAATCCAATCTGGCCGAGCGTGGTCATCTCTAATACCGAGACACTGGAACAAAGAGAACTACAAAATCTGGTGTTTTAATGTTTTATATAGGGAGAAGATCAATAAATGGACTGATTTAATCCTGGTTCCACAAAATACAATTTGTTTTATGGTGTATTCTCTAGTTAATATTTCTCCTGAGTTTACAGAATATTTTTTATAGAACTGTACTGAGTATTGATCCAGAACAATTAACATTTAACAATCAGACCCACTCCTGCAACTTAAGAGCACGGGGACAATGATGAGTAGCCCTATACATTGCGAATTAAAATTAAAACTGGCTTGCCAAAAGAATCAATTGGAACTTTTGAAACCATTAGAAGAAATACTGGGTAAAATTCAGAGGAAATTACACTGGACATAAGTCGCAATCTGTATGTAATTAAAGAGAGATGGAGGGGGAGAGCAGGCTGTCATCATGTCTCTTGTCAAACACAAAGAAGAAATGGGCATCTTTAAGAGCAGAGAAAATTGGACTGTTTTTTTTTTTCTGTTTTATTAAAAGCTTCTGTGGCAGCAAAGGAAAGTCATACTGAGGACATGACAGATTCCAGGTGCTTGATCTGAAGCTTCACTGATGGGCACCAAGTGTGAAAATAAACTATCCTTACTGCTATTTTCACCAGGTGACACAGAGCTTTGAAGAGATGATTATTTGCAGGATGAAAGAAGACAGACTTGCACTTTTTTCTTTTGATTAGCCACCAAGTGATGGTATGTGTGGTAACACAGTTTACCTATTGTTCATGAGCGCACGTTAAAAGAGCCGCCTGTTCTGTTACCCCTTAATATTTGATTCATTTTAAAGTCTTTTAATGCCTTATTAAACAATGACTCAGAGTGTGAAAACTGTATTGTTCTTGCTGGACGTACTCTGCCAGAGTACAGGTGAATATTTCTATGGCGGGATTTTATCACTGTCCTTCCTTTGGACATCTGGGTAACATTTTGAAAGTTCTAAGCTGGAACTAACCCTTGAAAATGGCAAGATTTGATAAATGCATACCTATTTACAGGCCGCTCTAGCAATTTAAACCCCACATTGTGATTCGCTGTGCATTTATTTACCACCAAAATGGCTTCTCTCCCACAATATTTTGCAAATGCTTTGTCACAACATCCTGCACATAGCGCCACCTGGATAGAGCTAGACCTAGCTATAGCACTGGAACAGTTCTAATGAAGTGTGGCATATGGCTGATGATATTTAAACATATAACATACATACAATTTCTTACAATTTACTATTCTGTTACATCGGTCTATGACAAAACATTGCACTTCAAAAGGTTTGAAAACTTGTAGTGACAAAACGTATCTACTCTAAACTTTAAAAAAAAAAATGGCATGAGAAGAAACACACAGCCACCAGTGCTGAAGTAGTATCTGTCAATTCCTACTTTTTCAACATCTGCATCATGTCTCTGCTGCATTTTCAGTTTGTCTTCCTGGTGCTTGGCCTCCAGTACTTTGATCTTCATCTCAGCCTGGAAAGAGAAAGAAAACCAAATGTATGTGCAACACTGAAAACCATGTATCCTCTCTAGTGATTCGGTTTTATTTCCATATAAGAAATAAAGTTGCTATGTAAAACATCAGCTTAAAAGATGAAATACTGTTTTGTTACCAAGCAACATGAGTTCGACTTCTTCACACTGGAAGTTTTAACATTTAAATTCTGTATGCTAACATATGCCTTGAAAACAAATCATCATATAGAGTGATAGGATAACAGAGATCATAACAGGGAGGCTGGATGAAATAGCATACCAAGTGTCCCGTCTTGCACACAAGCGCAGCTGATGATGAAATAAACCACATTAACATTTAAAAAGCAGTTACCCACGCACTGAGCTTCAAAAAGCTGTGATGTATCCAACTGTGAGCGAATGAGATAAAATCTTCAGTCAGGATATGATAAGCACACGCAGACTAAATGCCTGTGTATGGGTGTGTATTTGCACATTCATGAAATAAATATTAATAATGAAAAAGCTGGGTGTTTTTTATTACAACAATATTTTCAGAGGATCAAAAGTTCAGTGTAGTCATGTGCATGTTGGAACAGGTCTACTTAAGCTAGAGGGCTTCCAGGTCTTAGTCAGCTTACTGTCAAATAAGTCATTGTGCTATAATAAATCATTTGACGTTATTAGAAAATGATTATCACATCTCTGGCATCACTAAAAACCTCAGAATTATGGCTATGAATTGGGATCTCTCTCCCCCTTTACATGACTGATTGTTCTGCAGAGGGACAATAAAACTAAATGATAATGATAAAAAATTGTGTTCACTAATTAGCTGAAGAAACCTTCCAACTAATGGTGAGCCAAGAATGTCTTTAACCAAGTGCAGCCAAAATTGTTGAGCAACAATCAGAGTCTATAGATACACATGTAAGCCTTTGATCCTCATTACAAACTAGTAAACAAAAACAGTTGGATGATAAAAATAGAGACAACTTTCTCAGATCCTTTCCATTAGTGGAGCAAAAAAAGAAAAAAAAGTCTGCCTAAGGGTGTGTGAGAGAAAAGTCATGTTAAGCATGAAAGTGTTCAGAGTTTTGCATGGCGGTCCTCTTTATTTTCTGGCCCGCGGGTAGCGCAAGCACAACTACAACATATGGCTATCATCTCTCAGATAGCAGCATTAGCACCCTTTGAACAGTTTGAAATGCACACATTTTACACGACTTTCTCTGACTGCATTTACGATTTCATTTCTTGCTTTTATTTGCCCTTTCATGCGTCACATGGCTTTAAAAATATTACATCTCCTCAGCTTATTTTTGCGCTTTCTTGTTAGTTTGCCATAAGTCGTTCCCGCTCACATGTATATAAAATGTGTAAATACAAAGAGAAGCTTTGACGGAAGGATGACTGGTCACTCGCTTTGATGTCACAGCTCATGTTTAGTCACTGTCTGTTCTGGGGTATTAATCAACCCTGCAGCAGGGTGACAGTGTTCTTCCTTTGAAAATGTGGTTGTACGTGTGTGTGTGAACAAGTCGGTGGTTAACAACATCCTTAGGCTAGCTTTTGTTTGTTCTAGTCATCAAAACAATTAAGTGAAGATTCCCATGACATTACTTGGCGCAGTCGAACCACATTAGAAGTTTACATGGTTAAAATCAAAGGCGACTGAGTGTGACGGGAACACAGGCAAAATATGGTACAATTACAGCGAGCTAAGTGTAAAAAAAAATATTGCAACATCAGCGTCATACTGGGTGACATCAGATGGTTTTGTAATTTGGGTTTGAAAGAGTTAAATCTTGAAAATTCCAAGTGCACCATACTTTGGTTAAACCTTCAGAGCACCATTAAAAGTGTGAATGTAATTGAGACATGCCTCTTCTCATTACTGTCGACTTGAGCTTCCTTTATGCACTGTATCTTTGACAAAGCTCTGTTAAGTTTCTGTGTCTTTCGTCTGTCTTTTTCATGATGTACCACATTTCTTGTGCGATTCAACAGACCACAAGAGAGCTGTCAGAGTAGAAAGGGCAAAAAAAAAAAAAGTGAGTGTAAAAGAAAGGGGGGGGGGGGAGACAAGGGTAGGATAGAGAGAGA
>JAPTYR010000030.1:24776296-24789919 GCA_029814505.1 Siphamia roseigaster | reverse complement strand
TTTTTAAATTAAAGCTGCACGACTCTTATCCAACACAGAGGATAATAATGCATTCAGAAAAGGAGGAGAAAAAAAGCCTGAAAGACCTTACTGCAGTTACAAAAACTCACTAGTAGTATGACGTCATTTCCGGCTGTTTGTGTCACACTCTAAATAGTCCAATTTTTTTAATTATCAGTTTTAAATAGTAAGTACAAATAAAGTATCTAAAGCATTAACACCTGCTTTAATTTGCTGATGTACGTTATAATAAACAGACTCCGGTTGTGTCGAAGCCGTCGGGGTCGTACACTCTGTGGGCGTGTCCAACCGGAGTACCGGATGCACCATCTGCTCGCGGTGGATAACTTCATTTTTTTCCTTAGGGGTGGTGGCCGCTGTTTTGCTTCATAGCTTCCAGATTCAGCCCACGAAAGCATGGGAATGTTGCGAGGGAATTTGTGACTAAACTTGTTTAAAAGTAGCAGATAAGTTATAGTAACTCTCCGAGAAGCGGTTCCACATCCAAGGAGTTCCACTGTAAAGTCAAAGACCGGCAAAGAGACGCTGTTGGGGCATTTTTCCAGCGACCAATTCCGGACAAAGGAAAAGAGAGTTGTGAGCTAACGTTAGCTGCTTCCAAGCTAACTTAGCATTCCTGTAGCTGCGGCGCAATGCAGGCCATAAAGTGTGTCGTTGTCGGAGACGGGTAAGTTTGTAAAGGCTGATTTAGCTGACTAGCAAATTGTGCCTCCCTTATTTTATTATCACTATGACTTAAAAATGAAGTAATAGAAAATGCTGTCAACAGATTAGCTTATGTTAAAGCCTTTTCCTCCAAAGTTAATGTAGCTATCAAGCTTTTACGACTACCTGTTTATGTTACACGACCACAATCTGCACCTTTTGAGAATATCGGTTCTTCTATAAAACTTCATTTTGTTATTTTCGTACAATATAGCTAGGATACAAATGGCTAAGTTGTCCAATGTTTCGCATAATTTATTTCCCGATGACATTGTTTTCTTCACACTTGGGTAAGTCATGCACCACCTATCCGTCTAAGCTACACTTTAATATTGTATTTGGTAACAGTTGCTGTTCAGTTGGGAGATTAGAAAAAGCTCCTTGTTTATGTATCTGTCATTTCAGAGGTATGTAGTTTACGGCTGGGTCAACGCACTACTGTGTTACACAAATGGGGTGTTTTCATTAAGGTTTCAGGACAATAAAACCTAGAAAGGACACCGCTCACAGTTGACAGAAGATGAAAAAATAAGTTAAGACTGTCATTCAGATGTGTGGTAACATGGGAGGTTAAATACAGTCATAGCTTGGTGATATGGGTGTGGTGAATACGGCAGGAACAGAGTCATATCTGTATATATTTTCCAGTTTAATTATGTCCCAGAGATAACATGGTAGCAGATGAGACGTATAACCTCCTTTAATCTACGTCCTCATTAAGTAAATGAACCATAAGTCTGTTTTTATGGCATTTTTCTAAAAGTAGGGTTATAGAGTGTTAATATGCAAGGAATACATAAGCTTAACAACAAGATGGAAAATAGAAAATATCTAAACAAGAGTAACTGAAATAAGAATAAAAAGTGAAGTGGCATATTATAATAACAATAAAATCAAATTAAGGGGGTTTTAATTTTTCATTCAAAGGTTCATCTTTACAAGCAACAAGAATACATCCCATCCAGGATTATTCCTACATTACTACATGTAATGGTTTTTTTTTTTGGTTTTTTTTTTTACATCATCTTTGTCAAATGACAAGGGAATCTGATGTTTTCTTCTGTTCTTCATATTCACACTAGTAATGTTACTCATTTTACTCCAAATTTACATTTTGCTTCCAGTGAGATTTTATGTGTTTGGATTTTGTTGTTGTAAGGCTCACTGTGCTAGAAACAATAATTATCAGAATTTAAAATATAAATCAATTGAGATTATTGTATTTAAGGCACCTACTGCATTCACTTTAATACAATGAAACAATCATTTAAGGACATTGTGCTTATTATATTATTCTTATTTTTGCCTCACTATAATAATGATGTCAACACAGAAAGGGAAAAAATATGACACTAAAAAAAGAGATACAATCTGATCAAATAAAAAGGTGAAATCAGCCAGAAAAGGCTTTACTCATTATACTAATGAGCATAATATGAACATATTACAATTATTGATGTTTTGTAATAAATGTTGTAATCACAGAAGTGTAAAATATGTGAAGATATTTTGATTAAATATCACATTTAGACCTCCAAGCCCCACAAAGTCATACAATTCCTCCACATAAGCACAGCAACTTAGGGTCTCCTGAAATCCTGTTACTACAAATATACCAGACTTGTCATATAAAAGGGGGCTTACAGGAATCAAGTTATAGCCAGTGTGATAACTGATTATAAGTCATTTCATTTAGAAGGAGACTGGTGACGGTACGAAAGTTCATTGTGTATTTGAACAGTTGCATGGATATCTTTCAGTTCTGAACAGTGCACTGAGGAAAACAAGGCATTTTTATACTATTATCTCATATTGTGTTGATGACTAAGTACTTAGAAATATAAGCAACACATTAATGATTAAAAAGATATTGCTTGACCTGTAGCTGTCTGTTGCAAAATCTCAAAAGGAAAGTAGTCATGATTTTCTGTTCTTCCTTTCCAGAGCTGTGGGTAAGACCTGCCTGCTCATCAGCTACACCACCAATGCCTTTCCTGGAGAGTACATCCCCACAGTGTGAGTATCTCAGACAGTAATCAAGTGTGAATAATTCATGTAAGACTAGTGGGTCACATCATTTGCATCCACTCTTTTTCATTACTACCATTTCCTGTACAGTCATTTTATAGATCTTACTCTTGCATTACTTTATCGATGAATCTGTGGCTGGTGGCAGAACAGATTGCAGTAACAACTGTGGATGTAAAAAAGCTTTACAGTCGTTGCGTAAACAATGTTTTGGGAAGGTATGAGGAAAGGTCGCTCCATATCTGATTGTGACACCTTGTAACAGCTTAGTTGCTCCGTGTCACTGCATTTATGGCATGGGGAGTTCAGATACTAGCCATTAAAGATAACTGTGGTTCCTAAGAGCCACAGCTTGTTGTTTGTAAGTTGCTTTGAAGAGGTAGACAAAGATGCACAGTAGAATAACTGGTAATTAGATTAGATTAGACAGAACGTTATTGATCATTTGGACTGAACCTTCAAGAAATTGAAGGCTCTGGAGCTAATTTCAAAACTTTGTGTAATTTCCTATTGTGGTGGTATTTGAATGTCTTTATACAAAGTCTGTTGGGTTAAACTCATTCTTATGTGACTTCCATCAGGTTTGACAACTACTCTGCCAATGTCATGGTGGATGGGAAGCCCGTAAACCTGGGCCTTTGGGATACAGCAGGCCAAGAAGACTATGACAGACTCCGCCCACTTTCCTACCCACAGACGGTACAATTACTGACAGTCAGACAATGATGTATTATACTGTAGCAATTATGGTTGTTTGTGTTGTGTGATATTTGTCCTAAAGCATGTTTTAATGTGGGTGATGTTACATAATTCATCTGTTAAGTGTAGAATGAATAAGGAAGTTAGAGGGGGCTTAAAAAAACACCACGCCTTTCTGCTGCAGAAACACAGGAGGGCTGTTCTTTCTCTGAAGGAAGTGATTGTTATGGGCTCTGATTGCATTGTTTTTTTTTCTTTTTCCCCTCAGGATGTGTTTCTCATCTGCTTTTCGCTTGTGAGTCCTGCCTCATTCGAAAACGTCCGTGCCAAGGTGAGTTACTACAGTATCAACAAAGCATATCCATCCCCTTTAGGACATGACAAAGTGTTTTTAATCAGCCAACCACTATAGCCTGCAATGCTGAAGTGTTTTCTCAAGATTCAAGACTCAGAATAATAAAATTATAGCAACCATTGAGTGCATATAATCTTGAAACATAACATAAACACCTATCCTGTTATGTAATGCAAATTAAACTGCACCATGAGGGGAGACAATGTCTTTGCAATTAAACTGTGAATTATATGCAGTTGTGGGAGAAGTTTGGAACAAGCTGACACTTAAGGTTTCATATTATTCCTGACTTGATTATTAACAGTAATGTTTGTCAATCTGCCGCTGCAGCCCAGAGAAACATGGTATGAAATTATTGACATATTTTATACTCCAGACACCATCTTGAAATTTGTCCATCTGTTACTTCTAGTTCTTAATCCTCTGAACGTTTAAGATAACACCCCAGGATTAGAAGATTTATAACCGTCGCGTTCTCCTTGCAGTGGTACCCAGAGGTGAGGCACCATTGTCCCAACACCCCCATCATCCTGGTGGGTACCAAACTGGATCTGAGAGATGACAAGGACACTATAGAGAAGCTGAAGGAGAAGAAGCTGTCTCCAATTACCTACCCCCAAGGCCTGGCCATGGCCAAAGAGATTGGTAATACGATTGATCTTTATAGTTTTTATTGTCTGATAAGAATGGGATGTTCAGGCTTGGTGACACTTAAACCATAGTTTAAGAAGTTTTAGGTCTTCCCTGTAAAGCTGTCTAATACTTATATAATGGTCTTATTGCAGCATTGTAATAATCCTGATGATCATTTACATTCACCTGGTTAAAAAGAACTGGAGAATCGAATAAAAGTGTTATATTTCAGTAGCTAATTTTCCACTGTGAGACACTTCTTATTGTCTGTAATTAGAGTTCTGTCATTTAAAGGTTCATATAATAACCATAATTTGGCATGATCCCTCCTCCCATTCAGTTTGACAAACTGAACAAAGTTAAAGCTCCAAATACCTAAATTATTATATCTGAATAACTAAATGTCATGTGGGGGGAAATCTGTTTGGGGACAAGGTTTAGCTTTGTTTAGCTTTGAGGTATTGTTTCTTTTTACAGTCAGTAATTCCAGATCAGACGCCGAATGCCATCATCCACTGTTGGATCCTGTAGCAATAGTTTATAAAACAACATCTAGATCAAATTAATTAATTGATTCATCTTTATCTGTGATTATTAGGATTTTATTTTGATGCCTGGCTTTGAAATTTCAAGTTCTCTCATATCGGCCATTCGCAGTTTTTGTTTACAAAACATAAAAAGCAAACTGTTCAACTATTCCGTATCAGTAAGTGGCTTTTAATTGATTTATATTTTAAGGGACATAAAATGAAAAGTGTGTGCTGGAAAAATATCACTGGAAACCAAAATGAGAATTAAAGTAACTGTTAATTTTTTGCAAGAAAGGGAAAGAAATGTGAATTATACAGCAATAATCAACAAACTCAGACTCAAAGGACTTCCTCCTCGTGGAAAAACGAAGCGTTCTCTACCATACAGGGAACAGTGTTACCTTGGCTTCTGATATATTTCTAATAAGGGTGCCATGGTTGTTTTCCAAATGGTGGGAGACTAACACATGGCTGAGGCTTTGGTACTTTTCAAAGATCACACATGAATGAACACTGTAATTGAACTGAATGGAGTGTCTAATTAACTTCATTTGGATGGCAAACGACTTTTGTATCAGAGGTACTTCCATTGCTTCTAATTATAGTTCTGTCATTTAAAGGTTCATATAATAAGATACTTTATTGTCATTGTACAGGATGTACAATGAAATTTAGATGCATTGTCAGGATGCAGACTCGAATAGTAATGGCTATATAAAAAATATAAGAACAAAAATGTGCGTCACTCACATACCAACATCCATTCATTTGCTCACACAGCAGTATGTCACACACATCAGTAGCAATGTATGCAGTGCAATGTCATGGTCATGTTATTACAAAAATGTCTTTACTTTAGTGGTTGAGTTCACTGTTGAGTGTGGTTATGGCTGTGGGGTAAAAACTGGTCAGGAATTGCATGGGTGCATGTTTTTATGGATCTGTACCTCTTGCCAGATGGCAAAAAAGTTCAAAGAGGCAGTGGGCATGGTGGAAAAGGTCCTTGTGGATACCCATACTTTGGCATGACCCTCCTCCTAGTCTGTTTGACAAAAATATACATGATGCAAATGAGCTACAAAGTGTATGTGTTGAACTAAACAAAGTCAAAGCTCCAACTACCTGAATTAATTCATCTGGATGACTGAACATCAAAGTAACTAAAAATATCTAGTTTTATAGTTTAAGATGTTATTTCTTTTACAGTCAGGAAATCAAGTTTGGGCTGCAAGGTATTGAGGAAAAAAAACTGACAGTGTCATTTATTTATACCTTGCTCTATATATATATTGCAGTATGAAAAATACTCAGGAGGATGTAATAGCTGTGTGGCACTGATATAAATGGTCAAACAAATTAGTTGTTTCCTCTCGTTCTGGCAACAGGATCAAGGCACTGTCAACACGGAGCATGTTTCAGTATCATCCTTGTAGCTGAAATAACTCCAGATAACTGACATCGCTTTTCCTGTGTCTTCATTTTTGGTGATTTTCCTCTTGTTCGTTGCTCTTTTTTCAATGTTGTTACCAGCGACTCCACACTCCATGTGCAGCGGCATGGTCTGCTTCGACAAACTATTTAAGAAGGATTGTGATTGGTGGATCACTGTGAGCAGTGTGTGTACACAGGCCGACATGAGTTAAGAATGTGTTGAGTTCATTTGCCTCCTAGAATGTAGGACCTGCATTGTGACTATTGCACACACATGCATTGGAATGACAATGCTCGAATGATATATTGTGCAGCTCTAATTCCATTTCAAAAAACAAGCAAGCAGCTCATTCCCCCCATATATTCTACCTAAAATAACAGTCCTACAGTTATTTTGTCTCCATATTTAGATTCATTAACCATGAAAATATACCTCTAACAAGTGGATTCATGTTGATATCATTATTAGTTCAGTAACTATTCACAAAATTGTCTTTTTGGATAATGGCAGTTTTCTTCCGAATCATCACCAAAATCAAATAATTTGTTCCTTTGACCATCCTCAACATTCCCTGAAAATTTCAGCTAAATCCGTTCATTAGATTTTGAGTTACTTTGCAAACAAACAAATGCCAGATAAAACATAACCTAATACTAATAATAATAACCATCATCCACTGCTGGAGCCAGTAGCAATAGTTTGTAAAACATGCTCACGTCTCCTGGTGTGTGCGTGAATGGGTGAATGTGAGGAACTGTAAAGCGCTTTGGGTGCACGATGGTGCATAAGAATGCGCTGTATAAGCTCAGTCCATTTACCATCTTTACCTGTGATTATTAGTATTTTACTTGGATTTCAGGATTTGAATCTTTAGGTCATTTCACATTTACCATGAGTAGTTTTTGTTCATGAAGTATGAAACGCAAATGGTATTTCAATGTTCAGGATCAGTAAATAGCCCTTAATTAGCTTGTATTTTAGGGGAATAACAAAACTAAAACAAGCAAAACATAGTTCGTTGCATTTATTTGTACAAGAACTTACCATCAAAACTAAATTTTATTAAACTCCTATGTCTCATATTTTATGTGCTTTCAGGTTCTGTCAAGTACCTGGAGTGCTCAGCCCTGACTCAACGTGGCCTTAAAACTGTGTTCGACGAGGCCATCCGGGCCGTCCTCTGCCCCCCACCTGCTAAGAAGAAGAGGAAGAAGTGCTCTCTCCTCTAAGACTTCCTCCAGTGGAACGGTTACAGTGGAACATGATTGCTAGCAATGAGGGTGGCTACAGACACAGGAGAAACACACCAGTATACACACACATAAACTATGTACTTCAGATTCTTTCCTTCCATAAGTGTAGCTTCAGCAGTTAAAACACCTGTTTCCCATGATAAACTGGGCATAGGGTCAGATTAAAGAGATTGGGTATAGACCCTCGTTTTTCCTTAACGCCACTACATTCTTACTGTATAGACAAGTCTATGAAATAATGAAACTCTTGAGGCCTTCTGAAAATGGATTGGATGTTTTGTAAAACAGACCGTGGAATGTTTTCAATTCGTTCTTCCACTGGTTGTCCACCTGGTCCTTTTTTTTTGTTTACAGTCGTATTTGTTTGTTATGAGTGGAAGAAATATTGCCAAATACATTCTGCAGAAAAGTTGTATTTTAGCGACAAGGAAACTTTTTTTTTTTTTTTTTTTGTCTGAGTCTATTTTAGCACAGCTGACAGTTTGCTTTTGTGTGCTGCGTTTTGTTCGGCTGAAGGATCAAAAGCATTTATTAATTTCACGTTCAAGTGCAAAGGCCGTCATGTCATTGCATCGTCAACCAGGAACTTAAGGTAAACGTCTGTGAAGTTATTTTTGCCGCAAATTACTGTTCATATACCATAACCTTTATAACAGTAGTTTTCAGTCGTAGCACACGATTCATGTTAAGTCATTCTCATGGACTGAACAGCACCTGAAATGTACTGAAACTTAAGACTATTAGCAGGTCTGCTGACACCAACAGTGCTATTACCCCCTAAAATTAAAACGACCCAGTATTTTAAGTGTTTGGCTTCCATTGGATCTGTCGACTAAATGGTATTTTTTTTTCTTTTCTGTTTGCAACATTTCCCTGCAAGTGTCTAAACTGTATCGCTGCCCAAGTGCAAAGCTCCAACCTTTCTTAGACATAACGGATTAGAACTATTTAGGTATTTTGGTGGTGGGAAACAAGAGCACCTTTAAAGCTCTGTGGGCATTTATCAGAAAACCTTTGTGCAGCAGATTTTAATAGCATCACTACTGGCTAAGCAATGTCACTAAGAAGAGCATTTATGCCTGCTAATAACAGTAACAAAGCTACTGTCGGTTATGGTGTAGTATCTTTTGTTATAATCATGTGATTGACTATTTTTTATCTCTCAACAGAAGTTACACTTCACTCACTGTATTGTTAAACTAACACTATGAATATCGTTTGTTTATTACCTCTACAGTTAACGCTACCTTAATCTCCCTACAAGCCTAGCTTTTTGTAATTAATGCTGATAGCATGTATGTGCAACATATACTGAAAACTAAGATTAGAATTGCTACAGTTATATTTTTGCCTATTTACAAATGTATTTGAACTACTAGATCAGGGGTTAAGTACATGTTGCTCATCTGTATTGTATTCAGACATCAAGCTGTGCTTTAATTCAGGCCAATGTTGTGACTCTTTAGTTTTATGGATAAAAGCTATTGTCACTTTTTGAAAAAGCCAATAAAGTCCAAAAAAATAGACTCAGTTCTCTTCCTCTGTTGTGCAGTAGAGTGGAAGATGCGTTTTAAAGGTAAATACGTTGACCTGTCATCTATTCAGTAGATGGAGAAAGGAATGGACTGAATGAAAACGGGGAGTGGGATGAGGAGAAACTATATAAAATAAAAATGATTTACTTCCTTGTTCCATCAGTGGTTAAGTTCTAAACACACAGTACACTTCTAGTACACAAACTGTACAAGAGGCAACACAGCTGAAACTGCTTCCTTATTGTGATGTCTGGAAAGGCGGAGCTCTGCCAGTAAATACAGAAACTGAAATCTGCCAGTAAATATACAATCACATGCTGAAATCCAGTCTTCATTTTACCCATTGTAATACACAGTACCTAGCATTAGCACATAACACAAGAGGTGTGAGCTGCCTTCAAAGGTGCTCATGGACAAGGCGGCTCATTAACTCCAGATCTTCGACAGGAGAATTAACCTGTACGCACAGTGATTAATATTCGTTTAATGTTTAGAAATGTTTTATTTTAGAACTGAAACACTTCACCTGAAATCGAACATGCAATCATAAGTTTAAATTCAGACAAATGAAACACCACACAGGAGACAATGTTGTTTCAACCACATTGAAAATAATTTTATTTTTATTACAATATAACTGAAAACCTGACAAGGCCATGTAAGCACATCTCTTCATTCACAAACCCACAAGGTTTTATAACACATTTGGCACAAAAAAAAACAAAAACTGAACTCTTAAATTAAGTCACTTTCTCACATTCTTAGTTTCATGTCTTCAGCCCATCAGAAGCCTCGTCTGTTGGTGGTTCAGGAATCAACAAATCTTAACAATATCCCTGAAGTTGTTTGTATGCTGCAAAGAAAAAACAATACACTATGTGATTTACTGTCAAATTGAAATGTCAACTTTGAAACAGTTGGACATGGATTTTTTTTTTTTTTTATTAAAACTAAAATATGTACCTGTCCACTAGTTCAGCACCAATAATATCATGAATGTGGTATTTCATATGGAATTTCACTTGTGCAGTTGTTCGTCGCTCCTCTAGGTCTGCCTTTAAGACTTCACCATATTTTGATTTCTTCACCATGTTGAGCACCGCCTTACGACCTGACAAAAAAAACAAACATGTAGACACAAACAGCACCCAAACGTCAGACACTCATTACCTGGTATCATTTCAACAAAGTATTGTTGAGCTTTTCTCCAACATTTCCTCACACCTTGTATGAAGTACTTGGTAAATTTGCCAGAGTTGGGAATGGACAGCCACCAGCTGCCTGCGTCCCTGACCGTCAGGACCCCTGATTTCACCAACTGCCTGGATGGTCAGAAAAAAGTATGTGCTGATTTTTTTTGATAAGTCTTACAGGTATTTTCACAAACTATAGCTCTGTTTACAAGCTGAACGGTAAAATTTGCAGGTTGGGGGTAGCTTTCCAAGAGGTGATGCCATTATTAATGTCCTATTTAAATCCAAAACATTTTCTATAAAGTTCTAGATATTTTAAGCATAATTTTACACAGATTTCCTTTTCTCAGCTTCATATATCTTGAAAAACTGAAGTCTTTGCTTGCAGTTTGAAATAACCAATCTTTTGATAAGAATATCTTATTTTAACCGGAACCACGAGGTTATTGTACATTATTTAATTAATCATGTTCAGGGTGCAATATTTATGTTTTTAGGATGCAACACTAACTTACTTTTAACATGGTTGAATTTTTTATAACTCCTGTATATGTATATTAAATTTTCCCTTTATTATTTGTATTTTAACTGTTTTTTTTTTTTTTTTTAACATGTACAGTGTGAGACTTTTTTTTCCCTTTACTAAAGAGGAACATAACAGATTCCAATGTATGTGTACTGTAATATACATTAACTTCATAAAGAGGTGATTTTGAAGGTTTTTCCATACGTGATCTCAGAGTCTGTGAAAAGGAACTCCCGGAGCATCTTATCTTTGCTGAAGCTCAGTTCTGTATAACATGCCACTACTTTGTCCAAGAACTTCTGCACTGCCCCTTGTGTGTCTCTGCCTTCCTGTCCTGCCAATACTTTGGCCTTGTAATCTGAAGCAAAAACCAGCCCAAATGCCTCTGCGTCGAAGCCTAACTGGAACATCAGCAACTCTCCTTGTTCCCGCAGTTTATTCTGTAAACCACAAAAAGGAAGAAGAGTTATAGTTATGATTAAAGAGTCCGAGTTAAATCCAAACAAACTGATTGAGGCTTCTTACCAACTCCCTATCCACCATAGTCTTGTCATTGTGTATACTGTAGAGTTGGTGCTTCAACACAATCTGAGGTAAGGCATCATTGAAGACCTTTCTTGGGAAGAGTGTCATGAGATACTCCAGTGTGGATCTGATATTGGTTGGTCCTATAAGACATAGATGCTTTGTAACTCAATCATTTTTAATGTACTTTAAACAATTAAATGCGTTTATAAAGGTAACAATACTTACCATCCCCATCACTGACAGTCCCAAACTTCTCTGTCCCATGTTTTCTCTTCTTTGTATTAAATGTGTCCAAAATCAGAGCACGTTTCCGGTTCATTCCTGAAGTTGAAATTGCAGGTAAAGAAATCAAAACAACTAGCATTCAGACCTGTCACATGTTCATTTAGACAAATAGACAACTTTCAAAAGACGTGAAATTCGGCCACATTTGTTATCTGAGATTTCAACTTCTATTGTCATCGAGGACATATGCAAGAGTTTTTTTTCCCCACAGATAAAACCATTAAAAACTAATTTTCACATCTGGCAACGTTAGCCGAGCTAGCAAACAGTTGCATTAGCTAATAACAAAGAAAAGAAGGAAAAAGAAATCCGTAAAAGTACTTAAACACTTACCTATACGCTCTAATATACGTAATAAAGAAATGGCATTGCCTTGGTCTCATTCAACACCACAAATTGTCACCACCTTAAAAGATTAAGTTGAAAAGTCGTCCCTTACGCCGCTATGTCAGTGTAAACATGTAGCTAATTTGTGCCACCTAGCGGGCTGGAGGTTACACTGCATACCGGAAGTAGCTTTAGCGTGTTGTTAGCATTCTGAAGAGAGCAGCTAGCTACCCATTTATGTATTGTAAAACCCGTTTTTATTTTATTTCTAAAATATGCTGACACTAATATCAGCCTCTTGTATTTAATCGAAGTCATGACAGTAAAATAAGCGTAACTGTGGCGTTTCCTGTAGTTTAACCTAAATGCACTGTAAGGTAGGTAAAATTAAGTTTTATTAAGATGTGGTTTGTGGCTAAGTAATTTATGAGAATGGCAAGAAATTACATGATACAATGTAAAGAGCACAAAATATTGCAGCTATGTATACGTGTATTAATATATATTTTTAATTAGAATACTTTGTGGTTAGTTATGTTGGAAAATGTGGGTAAGACTTGGTGTTTGTTTATGTCCAGATACTAGCTTGCACGTGTTTCTACAGACTATAAAGGATATGTGCATACAAGTCTGGGAAAAAATAAGAGACCACTGCAAAAAAAAAAATAATCGCTTTCTGTGACTTTACCTTTTATGGGTATGTGTTTGAATAAATAAACATTTTTTTGTTTTATTCTCTTAACTACTGACAACATTTCTCTCAAATTCCAAATAAAAATATTGTTATTTAGAGCAGGTATTTGCAGAACACGAAAAAAAAAAACAAAATAATCAAAAGATGCAGTGGTTTCAGACCTCAAATAATGCAAAGAAAACAAGGTCATGTTCATTTCTAAACACACAACGCAATGCTAATGTCGTAACTTGGGAAAAGTTCAAACATGAATATTTGGTGGAATAAGCCCTGATTTTCAATGACAGCTTTCACATGTCCTCCATTGCAGCTCCTTTATGCAGCTCCTCGCATAGAAATTCAAATAGCTCATCAATGTTTGATGACTTGTGTCCATCCATCTTCCTCCAGACATTTTCAAAGTGGATTCAGGTCTGCAGATTGGGCTGGACCATGACAGGGTTTTCATCTGGTGGTCTGTCATCCACAACTTTATGGGCCTAGCTGAAGCCAGGAGCATTGCCCTGATAGAAAAACCAGTCCTCAGAATTTGGGAACATTGCCAGAGCAGAAGCTGAGTAGTTTTCAAAAGTTATTTTTGGATTCCAATTACTTTTGCAGTTTGGATATCACTGTGTTTGCCAATTGTAAGATAGTGATTGCAACAGCGGTGGTTTCTATACTTCTTCTTAAATAAGGCACAGATCAGGTGTTTAAGTAGAATAAGGTGTGCTTGTGTTGAAATTCAACAGACACCGGAATGGATTGGCTGTGATTGTTTATGCATACATGCTGATAGCACTGGGACAGGGTGTCCCAATACTTTTAAAAAGTATTAAAAAGTGATAAATCAAAAACGCAAAATTTAATGGCCTTAAAAAGTGATAAATTTGGTCAAAA
>JAPTYR010000030.1:24733278-24748152 GCA_029814505.1 Siphamia roseigaster | reverse complement strand
GGTTGGCCTATTCATGAGCATACACAGTAATTACACATGTTTAGGGGAATCGGGTATTATTAATATACCATGCAAGGTAGGGCTGTCATCGTCAGTATTGCCTTGGTAATGGTACTTTTCAACAGGTTTTGCCCGGAAATATGAAATCAGAAGCTTTATCTCACATGGAGCACTCAAATAGTATGCTATGAATTACATGAGCCGTTAAATTAATTTCTATAAAAATGATCTAACAACCTATTAAAATGCACCAGAATACAGGATATTGCACCTACTTTTATTTTTTTCCTGGGGGAATACGCCCAGACACCCGCGTGAAGTTGGCCCCCCGCCTATTGAAAATCTTTGGATAAATAGTCTCATTTGTTTGTGCTGTTAAAGTTATCGTTTGTGAGTTATTAAGGATTTTTTTTAAAGGTCATTCTGGGGTCACCCAGCCCCCCACTTACTCCCTATTTAATGAAAATGGTGGCGTTTGTGCTGTTAAAATTATCGCAGGCCTCCCACCCCAGCCCTACCATCATATAGTCTGTTGTAACTGTGTTTAAATATCACAGCTATACCTCTCTTCTTGCAGCTCCAGAAAACCTTATCTTTTAATTTCATTCCTCATTCACAGAGCAAGCCATTTGTGATGGACTATTACCCATGAGATTGTTTGGGGGCTGTGTCATTTTTCATCTTTATCTAAGAAGGTGCTCTTCCCCAGTGACTTGATAAACCCTCTTCCCTCAGGCCTGGTGATGCTCGATGGCTTTGTGTATGCAGTGGGAGGATGGGAGGGGCGCTCTCGTCTGGACTCTGTGGAATGTTACAACCCTCACTCAAACACCTGGCAGTTCACGGAGTCTGTGAAGATGGCCGTCACCAGTCCTGCTGTGGTGGCCTTGGATGGATTGCTTTATGTTACGGGTATGAAATGCAATTTATCCACACAAACCTCTTGATTGTGGGATGAGTTTAATCTGTTGACATTCCTGCGTGTTCTGGTAGGCGGTGCTGTTTTAGAGGATGGGGACGGTACAGATCTCGCCCAAGTGTACAACCCTAAAACCTGTGTATGGACAGAAGTTGCCCCGATGCAGATTGCTCGGTCTGGTTCAGCCGCTTGTACACTCAAAGGAAAGATCTACGTTATAGGTAAAACACTTTAACCTCGAACATTAATGGATTAACTCCTAAAACATTAAAGAGTTGTAAACCATTCTTTCCTCCAGGTGGGTGGCACGCCTCAACAGAGAACACTGATAAGGTGGAGTGTTATAATCCCAAGACCAACCAGTGGACCATGTGCGCACCCATGAAGGAACGACGATACCGGCCTGGTGCTGCTGTAGTGGATGGAAAGATCTATGTCCTGGGAGGGGAGGAGGGCTGGGACAGGTAAGGGATGGTGGATATTGTATCGAAGGAATACAAATCTTGAGTTCTTTCACCACAACTTTACGAGTGATTTAAAAAGTTAAAGTATGAGATAAAATATTGAGACCCCCCCCCTTTGTTCCTGATGTGCTGCTTATGAAATATGTCAATCATGAAAAAACACAATGCATTGTTTTTTATTGGTGTAGATTTTATAGCTGGTTAAATCTGTTCACCCACAGGTATCATGACACTATTGAGCGGTACTGTGATGAGACTGACACTTGGGAGATTGTCGGGGAGATGCCCACCAGTCGCAGCTGGCTCAGTTGTGTGTCTCTTCAGCTGAGAAAGGACATCCACATGAGCAGCTGTCCCGGTACACCAAATGACAACTGACGGACATTTTTAAAGAGAAAATCATGGGTAGTTATTCGCACCTTCTTTGTCGGTAGTGCACTACAAAGCTTGGTGTTCTGCAAGAGCGGTTCCACTGAGCAGAGATGAGCGCTTCAGATATTTTATTAGTGGCAAACGGTAGTCTGCTTTTAACCAGAAGCAACTTTTTAGAATGAGCCTTATGTGGGTCGTTCCTTTCCTTTGACGCGAAAGGAGACATGGTATACCCACGTGAGAATCAGCATTTGACTCGGTCTGCAGTCTAAACCCACTTTCTGAATGATGTGAACATGATCAGAATATTTTATGAATGGAGCACCACAAATCTGTGAAGATTTTCCAAGCCAACAGTGTATTTTTGTATGACTGTTACTGTATGTGATGTATTTATCTGGGGTTCGATTAGCTGTGTGAATTATACATTTTGCTCTGTGAAAAGACGCTGTATGGGCCAAAGAGTTCAGTTGTGAGTATTTTTTTTTGAAGGTTTCCTGTGAAAAACTGACATGTTAAGTGTTTTTAAGAAAACAAAACGGTCAAGTAAAAAATATTTGTAGTTAATGAAAGATTGCTTTTGACCCATTATATTGTATGTGGAGTATATTTTTGTAATGTGTGTCAGCTAGTGAAATTAAATGGAGTCAAGTGCTAATAAAGATGTTTAATTTTAGACTGTGAATGTCTTTGCTGAATGAAAGCCTGTTTCAAACCAAATGGTTAGGGAAGTGGAACCAATTTTTCCTTGTAATGAAATAAAAGTGCTAGTAATAAATGCAGTTCAAATACAGTGATGTAGAAACATGTTTCTGCTACATAAAGGAATGAATTGGTTGAATAGTTATTTCATAAGAAACTTTAAATTCAGTTTAAAGTAGTTTATAAAGTTTCTTACTTTATGGGAAGTTGGGAGTTACTTCACCATAGCATGTTCATTCATTTGAATATCTGATATAGCATACAATGTGTTGCATAATAATTTTAGGAAAATCAAACTTTAACCATACCTGGAAAATGTGACACCAAGAATAATTTTTTTTTTTATTTTCGTATTCTCACACTGGTATTACTGCTCCTGGTCAGCTCAAGTATCTGGTTAATTTTAAATCTAGAAGGCTTTAGTGTGTGTTAACTCTATACCTGTTGAACAGTATCTTCTCGTCCTCAAGTGGCTATAATCAGCTGTACCGCGCACTGCATTGTGGGTAACAAATCAGTCCCTGCCGCCATAGCTGTACCGGTGAAGGAGAGGTCCTTGAGTCATGAGAGGAATCCGGTATTTTAATAATATCCCGGTGAGTCTTCTGTTTGTATTTGACTTAAGTTCAGAAATCATGATTACATACGTTTGGCTCGTTTTTGTTCACGACTCGCTTGAAAAATGAAACGTTTTGCTCAAGTTAGCCTGAGTGCTAGTTAGCTTGCTAGGTAGCTAACACATGGAAGTTAATCTAACGCATCTCCTGTTGTGTCTTTGTGCACAAGATAAGGTTTTCTAAAATAAAAACAAGCGTGTACAATCACATACAATGTAGGTGCTCCTTAGGAAGTGTTTAAGTCGGCTTCGCTTAGGTGTTAAGACTTTCTTCGGGTTTTGTGCTAAACGATTACCTGAAGGTCATTCTCGGGCTCCGTTTATCACATATTCCTGGTGTAGAGGCAGTTTCGAAGAAGATAAAACTACTACTAGGTCAGCTTTAGTGACAGGCTAGACGTTTTACAGGAGCAACTTTGTATTTATCTTCATCTTTGTTTACAAGGCACAAGCTGTATGTACGTGGCCTCTGTACTAAATTTACACAGGTCATTTCAGGTCATCCAATCCCACATCCCATATTGCTCTTACAACTACTGCGGAATAACAGCTGTTCAGTGTCTAGAGGTGTCAGTGGCCACCAGAGTATGTTTAATATTATGTCACGTCTAAGAATTAGAGACAGACTCCTGACAGTAGGAAAGCCTTCTTAGCTTCTTCTTCATATTATTTATCCATTATGATTGCTATGGCTAAAGAAGTCATAAAAGCTAAAGTAAATGCTCAAAGATTGTTCAGAAGGGATAATGTATTTATATTATAACGTTTTATAAATATATATATTTTTTTAATTTTTGGTACTGATAATATAGGCCTGTTCATCTCTAATAGGAACAGTTATTGTCGAATATGGCTTCAATAATGATTTGCTGTGAATATCAGAACTGAATTTTTTTTTGAGATAATGGCTCAAAGTTTGGTGTGAAGTCATAGATTCATTGATTAATTATTTTGTGTTTGATATCCAGATCCATGTGTATTTGTTACCTCAGCTTGTTAATTATTTGACATTATTATTATTAAATCATTGTACACTTTCTAGAGATATTAAGTAGTGTTGCAGACTATATGCCAAATGAGCAATTTCATGCTGTAAATTCTGGTTATTTTCCTCTGTCGACTTCTACCTGATTGTAGTAGGCCACTTTCTCAGTGGTTTACAGCATCTATTGGCTCATGGAAAATATTAAAATGTTCCCTCCCTGTTGTTCAGATAATGGACAATTGCACTCCTAGATCATTTTATCTAGTTATTTTTCCATCACATTTAGGATATTTATAGCATGGAAATTTTATTAGCTGAACTAAACAGTTGCCTCACTGAACTCCATTGTTTGCATCATTCAAAGTCAAGAACAGCAAAAGATACTATGCACTCTTTTCCTTGTTGCCCCTCATATATCCTAATAAAGAAGTTGCTTAGACCTTGCTGTCACTGTTTCCTGCAGAAACGGTGCTATGCTGCTACCAGGAGGAGTGAACCTCTGACCGAACCCCTCTCGGGCCGCAAATCCTCCCCCCCGGCCCCGCTTCCTCCCCAAAATGTCCAGGTGGGGTGTAGTTTGTGTGCAATAGCTGTAAGCCATACATCAGAAAAACAAAATTTTTTACATTTTGCTTGCATGTTTCTGTAAAATTTTCCTGGCTGCTACAGGTGTCCAAGCTTCCCAATGGTCTTGTGATAGCATCACTGGAAAGCTACTCCCCAGTGTCCAGTGTCAGTTTGTTTGTCAGAGCCGGGAGTCGTTATGAAACCGTAGAAAACAGTGGGGTTGCTCATGTGCTTCGACTGGCTGCAAACTTGGTAATTTATGAATATTTTTGAAATGCACACAGACATTAGCTTTGTTAGATATACTCATGATTATCTTACTTTTAAAACGACTCTGACATTTTACTTTTGCAGTATGTTTTACTCATTTATGTCTGGACTTGTGTGTTTATTTGTAGACCACTAAGGGTGCATCTGCCTTTAAGATATGTCGCGGTGTGGAGGCACTGGGTGGCAGTCTTGGGTAAATAACACTGTCCACATTCTGTTAATCAGTAGAAAGATAATGTAATTATAGCCTGCCAAAATTAACCAGCAGTGTGTCTTTTTAACTATAGTGTGACCACTTCAAGAGAGACCATGGTTTACAGTGCAGACTGCTTGAGAGACAACTTGTAAGTGATACTATAGTTATGTAAATCAGTTTTTCGCCTCACTTTTCTGTCTGATTCTGGCCTTTTATTTTGGAAAATAAAAACACAATCCAGGGCTGCTTTAAGAATATAATTATGTTTTGCCACACCTGTATCTATGTCTAGAGACTCATTATTGGAGTATTTGGTGAATGTGACCACAGCTCAAGAGTTCCGGCCATGGGAGGTAGCAGAACTGACGTCCAGGGTGAATATTGATAAGACACTAGCTCAGCAGTGTCCTCAAATAGGTGAGGATGAGAGGCAGCAGTTCTAAGAATCACCTGCATTTGCACTGTTCATACTGATTTGGCAACAATCTTCAAGTGCAAGTATAATCCATGTGTGGAATACCTGTCTCCTTAATGGGCTTTTTTGTGACTCAGCATGTCTTGGTGTTCATTCCTTCAGGTGTAATTGAGAGGCTGCATGAAGCTGCATACAAAAATGCCCTGTCCAACTCTTTGTACTGTCCTGACTACATGGTGGGCCGGGTCTCCCCTCAACAGGTATGGATCTGCAGTCTGTTGGATTCCTGTGTCTAAGAGAATTGTTTGTGTGGTCCTAATAAAACTGCTTATCTAAGGTTTTTTGGGGTCAACAAAAACAGTTGATTATAACATGACTATGTAACAGTCTTTTCAGAACAACTTTGTTAGTCTTGCTTTGCTCTCACTCCCTCTCCTCTTCCTTATGCTCCCTCGTAGCTGCAGTCATTTGTTGAGGATAATTTCACCACTGGCAGAATGGCTCTTGTAGGACTAGGTGAGTGTCAAATAGTGCTTCACGCAGAACAGTGTACTATCTGGTCTAACTTGGAATGAAAATGATCTTCGGTGTGATTCAGAAAGCCCATTTAACAAACCTTGATCTCAAATCATGATCTCTGAGGTGATGTACCTTGAAATGGCAGCAGTAGAAATGCTAATATCAGATGGATAAGACAACTCTTATTTTCACTGAGCTCAAGATGAAAAAGCCATTGAGTTGAGATTCACAGATTCATCAGGACAATGGGTGATCAAGACTGAGCTGCAAAGTTAATTGACTGAAGGTAATAAATAAATAAATAGGTGAAGACTGTTTGTTCCACTATGAGCGGTCTGAAGAAAAAACAACGAACAGGAGATTATAGACACATTGAACTGAAAGAAGTATAATCAGAGTAGATCATAAAGTCAGCTGCTTTATCTGCAACTTGATCTATATCAGCAGGAGACATTTTAGCTTTTTAATTTGAATTCTATGCTTTCTTTCTCTGAATAATTTTCAGTTCAATAGCTGTTTCATTGCAGATGAACTCTCTTGACAACAGAACAGGTGCCATAATATGCACAACAGTTTTAGGGAGAATGAAAATGCATATATGGATTCTGAACTGAGATTTAGTCTCTGATGTGTAATATATGGTGTAGGGTAACAAGTTAATAAAAGTCTAACACATAGTAAAAGTGAATGTGATCTTCCACTTCTCAACAGTAACATAGTTGTGCGGATTGTGGGTGTATATGTGGTTTGGGTTTGTGCAGTGATACCATCTTTGTGTATGCAATGAAGTGCATCAGAGAGCTCCTTCAGATGGCAGGAGGGTGGAGACTTGCAGAGACTCACAATTTGTTAAAGAGAAAACCTGTTAATAAATGTGCTTCCACAGACTCATAGTAACTGACTATGAGTCAGTTACTATGTTAGTTATGAGTTACTTACTCACTTTATGAAACCAAAAACATACTTTATCATCATTTCAAGGTTAACTAGAAAAAAAAAAGCACTGAGAGAGTGCAGACCTCTGCCAGGCCATAGGGTCAAAACTGGCCCTAACTCCCAATAGTAAAGAATCCTTAAAAAAAAAAATACTGGATCTCAATGGTGATCCAGATCACCCCCAAAATCTAATCACTTGTTACTTGTATCCTTCCAGACATTCTGTTTCATAAAAATCTATTCACAACTTTTTGAGTTACATTGTTAACAGACAGACTCGATGATTACATAACCTCAGCTGGCGGAGGTAATAATAAAGTCAGGGTTTTTCCACTAAACTTACTTTTTCTTTAACTTGCTTTTGGCCATATCTGTTTGCCCAAAGAATTTCTAGATCCTTTCTTTAATACCCTTATATTGTATGAATGGTTAGATCACAGGATCTGTGTGGTTATGGCTTTTTCAAAACTCATTTGTCTTCTGTCCTAAATATAAGAGTGCTGTGTTAATATATGAACAAGAAAGCAAGTGTTTTTTGTGTCATTTTGTATGTAATATGGTCACTTCAGCCCATATCCTGCTGGTATGCAGTCAGTTTGTATCCTTGGAGTATGTTGTGATCATTGGGGTGTGAGTCTCACACCTTTTAGACTTCATTTGTTAATGTTAGTATGTTTAATTCCTTTGACCAGGTGTGAAGCACTCTGCTCTTCGACAGGTTGGTGAGGGGCTCCTCAGTGCCCGCTCTGGACCTGGAGCTCCTGTGGCCAAGGCCATTTATCGTGGAGGTAAAAACTTGCATTGAAATATACGTGACATTACAAAATTTGTTACTGTGCTGTTGCGTTAATGTTACTTTTTCTCTGTGTGTAAATGTGAAGGCGAAGCCCGCATTTACGGCACTGACAACTTGGTCCACTCACTGATCGTAAGTGAAGGAGGTGTTACAGGCAGCGCAGAGGCTAATGCCTTCAGCGTGTTGCAAAGGGTCCTGGGAGCTGGGCCACATGTGAAGAGGGGCTCCAACATCACCAGCAAACTGAGTCAGGGCATCGCCAAAGCTACCACACAGCCATTTGATGTAAGTTCACAGAAGTGATAATGACTTTGTTTTGTTCTAATGATGGTTCTGAAAACCTACTATGATTTGTGTCTGTCTTGCAGGCCACAGCCTTCAATGCTTCGTACTCTGACTCTGGTCTGTTTGGCGTCTATACCATTTCACAAGCAGGTGCTGCAGGAGAGGTGAGGCCGGGTTTTCCACATCCCAGACACACATAGCCTCATCTTTATAGTGTCAGATTACACCATACCTGTGCTTTTTTCCCTCCTCCACACAGGTGATCAAAGCTGCCATTTCTCAAATGAAAAGTGTGGCTGAGGGAAATGTATCAGACGCTGACATCACCAGAGCAAAGTGAGTTCATTTGATGGCACTGGTTGGTTATATTTAGAAGCTGTCATCACATATGTTATTCATTCAGCTCTGATTAATATATTTATTCACTCTGTTTTCTCAGGAACCAGGTGAAAGCAGAGTACCTGATGTCTATCGAGAGCTCTGAGGGTTTGATGGAGGAGATCGGTGCTCAGGCTCTGACCACAGCAACGTACCAGCTCCCTGAGACTGTCCTCCAGGCTGTGGATGCTGTCACCCATGATGACGTGATCAAGGCAAGTGACTTCATGACATGTAGTCTTCAGTACATCAGTAGCCATTATATCCAACACTCTCATTGTTATCACAGTGTCCATAATCTGCTTTAAACATAAAGTCAGTAATGATGCATCAGTAACATTAAAATCAGCACACCCCACATTAAATCCACTGATTGGATGAGCCAGGTCATAAACATTAATCCTCTAATAACAGTGACTGAATGGATTCAGGGTCATTGAAGAAAGTACGCAACATCATCAATGAGGGAAAAATAAAGGCTCACTAATCAGTGTCAGCTTTGTGTAATTTTTTTTTTCTAGCATAATGATGGGAATAAAGTTATTCAGATGCAACAATATGGACTGTGAATAGACCTTCTCTATGAGAAGGTATTTGAATTTCCAGACCACACATAAGTTTATCAGTGACATAAATAGTTATATAACTAAAAAAATGGATTGCAGTCCCTGAGATGACTGGTGTTTACATCACCCATTGGAGCTACACCTGTGAAATGCAGGTGTCCTGAGATGCAATAGGGGAGAACACACACTTTGGATATGGGTTTGAGAAAGTAATTGGAGTGGATGGCATGTGAATAGTGTGTGTCCATGCAAATTCATATTACATCACAGCAGATTATTAGCATTATGACATGGTTACACCTGGTATAAACCAAATAAAATCTTATAATAACATAACATTGTTTCTGGAAATTTAGTAGAGACACTTCAAACTGATGCTTTTTCTGGAGTGTAATATGAATCATTTAACCTCTAGAGCTGATAAACCAGTGCATTGCTCAACATCTGAAAAGCTGTTATTTCTTTACAGGCTGCCAACAAATTTGTGAATGGCAAGAAGACCATGGCAGCTAGTGGACTACTCACTAATACACCATTTGTGGATGAGTTATGAAATGAGATATAGGAAATGATGATTTTTAACTCGGGCATACAATGCTGGGCTGCTTTAAATGGAAAGAGGACCTGAAATGCACAACCTCCTGCAACAAATCATTCAGTGACATCAATCACTTGTTTTCTGTCGTGCAGTAAACATCAACATGGAGCTGGAGAAAAATAACACCGTTTTTCTTTGGTGTCTGTCATTTTCACTGTATATCTATGTAAATTAAAGTAATAATGGTAATAACGGCTTGTTGTCAGTTAAATTTATTTCCATAGTGTGAATGAATCTAGAATTATGTTTGTGGTGAATCAGGAAGTGACATTGTACCACTTGTAAACCAGTAGAGGGACCCAAAGCTAGATTAATCCAGTAAAGAAGATACGGATGAGTGATGCAAGTAGTAGGATCTTTTCCTTTACCAGTAAAACATACATATTGGTACAATAAACCACTGCGCAATTTTAATCTCAACTATATTGTGTCACATTCTCAGATGGTGAAAGGTGACTGACTGAGAGTATTGGAAGTCTGTTGGGAGATGTACCTTTGGTCTCTGCCCTTTTGCTTATAAATGGGAAAACTCAAATCAAGGCTTCCATAAGAAAAAGAACTACCAAGTATTTGAATGTACCACACTCATCTCTACAAAAAATAGACAAATATACACACTTAGGGACTACACAACTACTGATTTGCAGTGAGATATGAACTAAAACATCCCATATACACACGGTCAACAGCAGGTTAACTGTCTCGTGCTTTAAACAGATGAGTTTTATATGCATCAAAAGAAAATCTAACAAGGCTGCAAAATAAAATACCCCATGTTCATTAAGTAGTTTAAAAAACACCGGCAAAAACAAGGAACCCATTTTTGTTGCTCATTTAGAGAGATTTGTCATCAGAATGTAGTAAACAGGACAAAACAAGGACATGCAGACACAATTCTGGTTAATCTTCACTAACAACTGTTTCTATGCAGCTGTTTTATGCACATTTTCATTTCCCATTTCTCATCATTTATGCAATAAAACACAAAACTCAGAGCTAAACATAATAAAAATGAAGTTGCAATCAAAACCCTAACATTCATTGAAGAAAATGACACTTTTGCAATAAAATGACGCACACATCCACCATCTGAATTCCTCTTTTAAAGCAGCAATGACACTGTACTTTAACAGATAATAATACTCACAGGTTATTATATATGTTTTTGAATTACCATTTGGCCTTGTCCTTGTAAGCTGTTCTGCATCACAAGTCATGTCATCCTTGGGTGGAAAACAAGAAGAATGTTACTCTGATGTTATATTTCACCCCAGATGCAATATCCCATCTTCTCCGTACTCTGCATGATTTAAAAGTTCTCATGAAGTAGTTGGTTTGTTTGTCGATTTGTTCCCCAGACTGGTTAGTGTTTTGAAAAACTTATACAAAGCTAGTTTTATTGTTATTTTTGAATAGAGTAGTGATTTTTCCAAAGACTCTAGGAGTTTTAATTTTGAAATCAAAGAAGAAACTGCATTATTTTGCAGAAAGTGTGTTGCGAAATTGCAAATAAAGTGCAGAACAGAAAGGTGTGTAGATGCTTTTGGCAGCTATCAGTGTGCAAATAATTAAAAACTGACACTGTATGTGGCAATAATAATAAAAAAAGTAAAATTTGTAATACAAGACTGTGTTTCTGTTCTTATTCACACATTGCAGTTCATCACATCAGAGTTTGACACATGTATGCTTGGAATGACAACAACAGAATGATGAGATTAGGATCATATTTTCATATTGTGTTTAAATGCCATATGAAAAGATAAGACGACACCCCCTCTCGTGCTGTTTATTATCGCGAGAATAGGTCGAATGGCCCCCCTCCTGAACGTGAAGACACTCGGGCTCTGTGTGTGTATTCAGTGTGTGCGACGCTGCGTGGGGGTGTTCGCCTGATGTCATTTGGTGGAAAGGGAGGCTGAGCTAACGGTGCGCACACGGGTGGAAAGCATAACAATAACGATACCGTTCAGCCGACATTGTGGGAGCTTTAACGCCGTCTCCTGTCTCCTCACCGTGGACCAGGCTCAGAGGAGGTGGAGGTGAAGCCGCTGGCTAACGGACTCCCAAGTACCAGATGCTATTCCAGCGGAGACGGAGAACGGACTCGAATAAGCAAGAGAGGGTGATGGGTTCTCGTTTTCCTGACGGTTAACGTTAGCGTCAGAGTGTAACCGTGAACCCGGATACGGAGAAGTGTGGGGACTTGTTTTCTTTCGCACCGCTGTTTGTGTGACATTGTGTCTGAAATGCTCGCGCAGTCGCGGTCTCGGCCGTCGAGCAGCCACTGGGCCGCAGCTCGGCACTCCGAGCCCGAATCTGGGAAATAGCTAGCTAGCTACCTGCTAGCCTCAGCTATACCCGATGCTGCTGCTGCTAAACGGATCTAAAGGACAACACAAGTGGTTCAGGGCTCCGGCGCTGAGTGAGGCTTTGTTTTACCTACTGGACTACACCGGGCATTTGAGATGTGATGATTTTGTGCGTCCTCTTTGAGCTCTTGGAAGCGGGGGGCTCTCGACTGCTTGACGCAAAGGAGCTAACGTTGCTGCAAAATGCACAGCAGAACCACAACAGCAGGCTCTTGTTGAAGGGGGCGAGGTTAGACTGATAACAGCCCATCCTGTGTGTCTCAGTTCTCGGGGTCACATTTGGACAACGACCGCCACATTTTTTCGTCATTCACCGCTTTATCAGCTGGCGATATGGATAAACTCACCATCATTTCAGGGTGCCTGTTTCTGGCAGCAGATATATTTGCAATAGCCAGCATTGCAAATCCAGACTGGATCAACACTGGTGAATCAGCAGGTAAATGAAGCACAACGTGTGTGCCTTTTAAAAATGGTGCTTTGTGTGTCTATTTTAACTGTAAATGCTGTTTCTGACTCAAAAGTAGCGTCCCGACGTTTGTCATCAGATAATCTCCACAACAAAGATACGACCCATTGTGCACAGGGTTTCATCTGCACCAGCATCTTTTGTCCCACACAGCAGTGTTTTCAGTGTATTGTATGCAGTTCATCATCAAACTAAAACTAATATCACTGTATGGTAAGTTATTGAACTGAGGATGTTTTCTCAGGGAGATTCAACTAAGGATTTTTTTTATTGCTTAATGTTTTTGACCACTTTTGATCATTATGTGGTTGAGTTGTCAAAAACAAAGCATTACTCTGGCATTGCTAGATTACGTTTAGGTCTATTTAGGATTCGTTTTCTGACCAGTTTCTAATAGTTTTCCTTGTAAATCTGAAAAATTAGAACATACTTTAAGTGTATATTTTACATCAAGAATACGCAACTTGTATTTTGTTACAAGTTGTCATTTTTATCTAAATTTCATTCAGTATTAAAGCTGAAACTGCTGTGCATGGAATCGGTGAAAAATATCAATTAAGTGATGCTCTAATTAGGATTTATTTGTTTCATACAGATCTTTCTTAAGACTGCTGAAATTATTAAGCATTTAAGTTATTTTTCAGGTGTATTTAGTTCGATTGAATGTGAGTTCATTGGTCAGGGTCTAGACAAATTACAGTGTAGGATTGTTTGTGGATTTCTTATTGGTTTTGGGCAGATATGCTGTAGGTTTCATTTTTTAGTCATGAAAATATTCATGCAGTTGATAGACAGCTGCTCCTCTTTGTTCCTGCTGCAGAATGACAGCTTAGTAACTGGGTCATGAAGGGTTCATCATTCACCAGCTCTATAGCTCCGCAAAATAAACTGCAAATATACAAAAGTAATTGTATGAGTCGTACATTTCATCTCGATGTGTTGAAGTGCAAACTATGCATTTTTAATTGTCAAGCTGTGTTTGAGCCACACTATTTAAAAGTAACCGACAACAGGCAAAGTCAAGGTACATTAGTGTCCATTTAAAATGTATATATGTATTCCTTTGAGAACAGAACCATGAACTTTCTGTTTGGTTGTTTTTTTTTAACTCCGGTATTGTGGCAACTGTGGGTGTTATTGACCAGTTGGCGTAGTAGAGCCAGCTTTCATCTTACTGTCTCTGTTCTCACCTCCACTCCCACACTACTTTCACTACTCTGGTTTTGTGATGTGACTTGACCACTGGTTTTATGAGAAAGGTGTTGGACCAGTCACATCCCCTCACCATTTCCTATCTCACTGAGAATTTTCTGTTACTTGTCCCATATGATATATCACACTAAACACATTTTTATGTAATGGCTCAATACATTTTTGTTAAGGGAATGGATTTGTTTCTGTTTTTATGGTACTGCCATCTAGTCCTGCTAGTCAATGTGCCAAATGTCGATTTTTAAAATGACGTATTTCCTTACCATACAGATGGATGGACAAGCACAGGCTTTGTTTTGTCAAAATAAATGTGAATGGTATTGCATTATGCCATCAACTATGCACACAATGTCTTTTTTGGAGTATATCTGTACAAGGTATGGAGTTTATGGTAAAGATCATTAAGTAAAATCTCGGTTTATGACCTGTGAGAGATGACAACACCAACATGCATGTTACCACAACACATGCAACCTTGTTTTTTTTTTTTTTTTTTTATGAGGTGAAAATCCCAGCAAGTCTGGTCATGTTGAAGCTGCAGAGACCTCTTCAGCACTTCTGAGCAGGCTGTTGAGGCAAAGTTACGGTGACTTCCCATGCTTGCATATTTAGTCTTTCAACACAAATATTTAATGTTTTACAGCTTTACAAACTATGAGTTTCTTGACTTGTTAATTGTCTTCTGCCTTCAGCACTCTGACTCATTAAATGTATTACATACCCTGACATGGGACTTAATTTTTTAGCAGGAACATCACTGCTGGCAAATCACAATCTTTATCACACTTTAGTTTGTCTTAATGAACCAGCTTGTAAGATTTAAGCACCAGGAATGGTTTTGCCAGTGATTGATTTACTTGTCAGTATGTATGTATTTATTTATTATAACCGTTTTTGTTTAGGAGTACTTTTACACAGAATATTTCCCAGCAATGTTGGATTCCGGCAGGGCTGCCCTTTATCACCGGTTCTGTTTATAACTTATGGACAGAATTTCTAGGCGTAGTCAGGGGCTGGAGGGGGTCCGGTTTGGGTACCGCAGGATTTCATCTCTGCTTTTTGCGGATGATGTTATCCTGTTGGCCTCCTCAAACATGGACCTGCAGCATGCACTGGGGCGGTTTGCAGCTGAGTGTGAAGCGAGCGGGATGAGGATCAGAACCTCCAAATCTGAGGCCATGGTTCTCGACCGGAAAAAGGTGCCCTGCCCTCTCCAGGTTGGTGGGGGGACCTTGCC